>OX940951.1:9004385-9604385 GCA_954870475.1 Euphrasia confusa
CTACACCAAGAGATTTTTATAATTGACTCCCAATTACAAGATCCATTCGATTTCGTAGATCAAGACTCGGAGAATCATAAGTGAAACTCGAAGTTTCTAACCAGTGATTCGCCATGCGAGCGACCCTATCTCTCATAAATGAGGGAGTCGAGCAGACAATCGACCCACCTATCAAAGAATGGTACGAAGGTCTCTAATTTGTGTCATCCACATGACCAAGTGGCTTTGGCTCCATTCCACTCCCCGGGGTGAGAATGAGTCGACTTGAAGTCAGTTTCAGAAAGACAAATTAGGCATTGTTTGATAAACTTGATCAATGTTTCTTGTAAAAGGAATTACAAGAATTCTCCTCCAATGACTTGTCTATATGAACTTCGAGAGTCCATAAAAGTCACCAAGAGAACAGTGATGGAGACCATGGGAATGTTTCCATCCCCTCTCCCACTTAGCTTTTTACGATAAAGGGATACGCTATCTAGTGCATAAAATAAACACATATAGCATGCATATAAGCAATAAAGCACATAGTATCACATAGTCAAAATAATGCTAGAAAATTATTTTCCCGACTATCATGGCTTTATTTCATCTTCATATGCATCTTCTAGTCTTCAGTCTTCGTTTCTTGAATGCTCCATGTGACGAGAATATTAATCTCCAATATTTAAATCTATTTATTTTCAATTAATCCAAAAGTTACTTAATTCGAAAATTAAGTCAATTGAATATATTAAAAATAAAATTAAATATTATTAATATTTTTATTTATTTATTTTTCTATCTAATTCTATTAAATCTCTAGAATAATCTATCCAAGTAAAACTTGGAATATTCTAGAAGATATCTATAATAGAACAAGGAAATAAAATAAATTAGGACTACTACTTTCCATTAATTAATTTCCATCCAATGAAAATTCCCAAGAATAGGAATAGTCAAATAGGAAATAAATTAGTACAATTAAATTCCTAATCCATGAATATCTCCATGAAGGAAATAAATCAATAGGAATTAATTCAAATTAATTCTTTTTCTAATCCATGAGAGTTTCCAAAAGGAGAACACTCAAATAGGAAAAATCGAATTAATTTTTAGGAAAGTGAATCTTGGTAGAAGTGGCATGGGTTGGGAGATCCCCATACCACCATCGACCGCCACCACCACGGAGGAGGGAACCGCCGCCGCCACCCTAGCTGGCCGGCCATCACCGCCGGCGGCAGCCCCAGCCGAGGGGCGATCGACCCCTCCCCATGGCTTCGGTCATGGGGTCGATCATGGGGTTGATCGACTCCCCGGTTTTTCGTCCCTTTCGTCTTCGTCACACGTCTTCGTCTTCCGGCGATCGTCTCATCATCGAACCAACGTAAATAAATTACAAAATTTAAATCACAATTCCGGTATCGATTCTATAAATGAAATCGACCCTATACATTTTCCGGAAAATAAAGAACGTAATAATAAATCCTAAATTCGGTCAACCCCCGAATTTTTACTATTACAAACATTCAACCACACAAAAACGAATCTCGACATGTCCGAGAGTTTAATCATGATAATTAATTAAAGAAAAAACAATAATTAAATCCAACCATGATAGCCGGAAATCCTGCAAGGTAGAACAATAATCGAACATATACATGAACACGAAACCAAACGCTCTGATACCAATTGCTAGGATTCGATGTCCCGGGCTATCAAAAAATTGCGGAACCGATAACCCGACCGAAAACCCGTCGCCGGAAATCGCACGAACACCGACTCATCCGCCGGAGTCCGACCTTTAGAGACCACGCGCCCGAAGGCACGCAGCCTGCCCCCAGCCGAACCCCCGCGAGTCGGAAACTACGAACGCGAACCACACGCGAAGAACCGGGCTCGACAAGAGCGTCGCCGCGGGATGAACCCGCGGCTAAACCCTAGCCGAACCCCATCGCGGCTGGGGTTCGCGATCGCCGTGCATGGCGATCGCTGGGCTGCTCCGGCAGCCCCGGGCGGTGAGTCCGGCGACTCACCGCCATCACCGACAGGAGGGGGGGACCACCAGTCGCGGCGCGAAGCCGCGACGGTCCCCGGCGATCGAGCTAGGGCTCGATCGCCCCAGCCGCGGCGTAGGTTAAATTGTCCTATGAAAAGTGAAGACCATGTAGTGCTTATATAGGCTACGTAGGGGATCATAAGGAGATTAAATATTGGGCTTCTAATATTGAAGATTAAATTGGGTCCAACCCAAATCCATTAATCCTTATCAATATTAATTTTATTTATTTTCCACTATATAAATAAAATTGCACTCCCAATATTTATCCATATTATATCAAATAATATTTCTCCGGTTAGTATTATTTATTCCGTGTATTTAAGATTTAAATATCCATGAATAAATTTATTATTGCTCAATAAATAATATTCATCTCTTATATCCGAGACTAGTACCGTTCAACCTTTATTATTGTGCGGAACGAATCAACTCATGAGGTTTACACAATAATTCCTTATGAACTCATCTCGGGGATATTATCAACCCTTCCGGGATACACTTTCCCGTCAAGTATTCACGGCATGTCATATATAAAATATAGCGACCCAATTTTACCGGTAATTAACCCAATAATTAAATCGGTTAATTCCTTTGGAAAATCAAAGTCTCTAATATTAAATATACACACCCGCAATAATATCGGGGATTAAGAATAAAATACTCTGAGATTTAAATTTATTATCCAAGGCAATCCTAATCAATAAATCTCAAGCGATCCGCCCAATACACCAAGTGTACAAGTGTGATAAAATAATTAAGATAAATTATTTTCTCTCTCACACAACGACTATACCGATGGATTGGTCCGTGTCCATCTAGGTCGTGAGCAACTGTTCGATTAAATACGAGGAACCGATAGTATGATCTTCTGTGTGCCCATGCACACCATACTAACTACAACGTATAAAATCCAGGACTATATTTTGCATAATTAATTAATAATAATTAAATGCAACTAATTGTTTATTAATTAAATAGGTAAAATGCTATGACCGGAGTTTACCGATACTTAAATCTAGACATTAAGTACACAACTCCAACATATCCAAGGCAATCCTAATCAATAAATCTCAAGCGATCCGCCCAATACACCAAGTGTACAAGTGTGATAAAATAATTAAGATAAATTATTTTCTCTCTCACACAACGACTATACCGATGGATTGGTCTGTTGGAGTTGTGTACTTAATGTCTAGATTTAAGTATCGGTAAGCTCCTGATCATAGCATTTTACCTATTTAATTAATAAACAATTATTTGCATTTAATTATTATTAATTAATTATGCAAAATATAGTCCTGGATTTTATACGTTGTAGTTAGTATGGTGTGCATGGGCACACAGAAGATCATACTATCGGTTACTCGTATTTAATCGAACAGTTGCTCACGACCTAGATGGACACGGACCAATCCATCGGTATAGTCGTTGTGTGAGAGAGAAAATAATTTATCTTAATTATTTTATCACACTTGTACACTTGGTGTATTGGGCGGATCGCTTGAGATTTATTGATTAGGATTGCCTTGGATAATCAAATTAAATCTCAGAGTATTTTATTCTTAATCCCCGATATTATTGCGGGTGTGTATATTTAATATTAGAGACTTTGATTTTCCAAAGGAATTAACCGATTTAATTATTGGGTTAATTACCGGTAAAATTGGGTCGCTATATTTTATATATGACATGCCGTGAATACTTGACGGGAAAGTGTATCCCGGAAGGGTTGATAATATCCCCGAGATGAGTTCATAAGGAATTATTGTGTAAACCTCATGAGTGGATTCGTTCCGCACAATAATAAAGGTTGAACGGTACTAGTCTCGGATATAAGAGATGAATATTATTTATTGAGCAATAAATAAATTTATTCATGGATATTTAAATCTTAAATACACGGAATAAATAATACTAACCGGAGAAATATTATTTGATATAATATGGATAAATATTGGGAGTGCAATTTTAATTATATAGTGGAAAATAAATAAAATTAATATTGATAAGGATTAATGGATTTGGGTTGGACCCAATTTAATCTTCAATATTAGAAGCCCAATATTTAATCTCCTTATGATCCCCTACGTAGCCTATATAAGCACTACATGGTCTTCACTTTTCACAACTTAAGACAATTTAACCTACGCCAATCATAAAGTCTTGGAGAGTGAAGGAGATCCATAGGAGTTCGATAGATCGTCGCCCACACGACGTTCGGACGAGGTGCGAGGAATACGTAGGAAGATCGCAAGGTCATCGTTTGATTTCGTTTCTCCGTACAACGAATCGAGGTAATAATCATAAAACCCCTTCTATGATCATTTGTGCTTGTTAATTGTAATATGTACATGAACAAGACGATCCGGGAACGTCGAGACCGGGATACGGGGATCACGCGATCCCCGTCGAGATCGAACAAGAGGCGGCCGAACCCTAGGGTTCGACCGCCGGCGCGCGGGCGTGAGGGAAGCCCCGGCTGCACGCCGGGGCGAGCGATCGACGTGAAGTCGATCGCTGGGGGTTCGGCCGTGGGCTGGTGCCACGGCGGGGCGAACCCCCCGACCTCCCTTCACCGGTGGTGTGCGCAAGGGAAGAGGCCGCGGCTGGGGCGATCGAGCCCTAGCTCGATCGCCGGGGACCGTCGCGGCTTCGCGCCGCGACTGGTGGTCCCCCCCCCTCCTGTCGGTGATGGCGGTGAGTCGCCGGACTCACCGCCCGGGGCTGCCGGAGCAGCCCAGCGATCGCCATGCACGACGATCGCGAACCCCAGCCGCGATGGGGTTCGGCTAGGGTTTAGCCGCGGGTTCATCCCGCGGCGACGCTCTTGTCGAGCCCGGTTCTTCGCGTGTGGTTCGCGTTCGTAGTTTCCGACTCGCGGGGGTTCGGCTGGGGGCGGGCTGCGTGCCTTCGGGCGCGTGGTCTCCAAAGGTCGGACTCCGGCGGATGAGTCGGTGTTCGTGCGATTTCCGGCGACGGGTTTTCGGTCGGGTTATCGGTTCCGCAATTTTTTGATAGCCCGGGACATCGAATCCCAGCAATTGGTATCAGAGCGTTTGGTTTCGTGTTCATGTATATGTTCGATTATTGTTCTACCTTGCAGGATTTCCGGCTATCATGGTTGGATTTAATTATTGTTTTTTCTTTAATTAATTATCATGATTAAACTCTCGGACATGTCGAGATTCGTTTTGTGTGGTTGAATGTTTGTAATAGTAAAAATTCGGGGGTTGACCGAATTTAGGATTTATTATTACGTTCTTTATTTTCCGGAAAATGTATAGGGTCGATTTCATGTATAGAATCGATACCGGAATTGTGATTAAGATTATTGTAATTTATCTTGCGATTGGATCGATGAATCGAGACCGCCGGAGAAGACGAGATGACGAGAGGGGGCTAGGGCTCGGATCGACCATCCCCATGGTCGATCCATGAGGATCGATCGACCCTCACATGGAGGAGCCGCCGGGGATGGTGGCCGGCCACCTCCTAGGCGTGGGTCGAGGGTGGCGTGGGGACTCCCACCCCATGCTATCCCCGTCCGGAAATTTACTTTCCTATTTTAATTCGGTTTTCCTATTTTAATTATTTCTTTTATGGAATTTTCATGGAATAGGAAAAGAATTAATTTAGTATTAAATTTATTTTCCTATTTGATTATTCCTACTCATGGGAATATTCATGGATTAGGAATAAAATAAATTTGGAAAGTATATGAGTCCTAAATTATTTTATTTCCTTATTTCATTATGGATATCATCTAGAATATTCCAAGAGTATCTTGGATAGATTATTCTAGAGATTTAATGGAGTGGAAAAGGAAAATAAAATAAATAAAAATATTAATAGTATTTAATTTTATTTTTAATATATTCAATTGACTTAATTTTCGAATTAAGTAACTTTTGTATTAATTGAAAATAAATAGATTTAAATATTGGAAATTAATATTCTCGTCACATGGAGCATTCAAGAAACGAAGACTGAAGACTAGAAGATGCATATTAAGATGGAATAAAGTCATGATAGTCGGGAAAATAATTTTCTAGCATTATTTTTGACTATGTGATACTATGTGCTTTATTGCTTATATGCATGCTATATGTGTTTATTTTATGCACTAGATAGCGTATCCCTTTATCGTAAAAAGCTAAGTGGGAGAGGGGATGGAAACATTCCCATGGTCTCCATCACTGTTCTCTTGATGACTTTTATGGACTCTCGAAGTTCATATAGACAAGTCATTGGAGGAGAATTCTTGTAATTCCTTTTACATGAAACATTGATCAAGTTTATCAAACAATGCCTAATTTTTCTTTCTGAAACTGACTTCAAGTCGACTCATTCTCACCCCGGGGAGTGGAATGGAGCCAAAGCCACTTGGTCATGTGGATGACACAAATTAGAGACCTTCGTACCATTCTTTGATAGGTGGGTCGATTGTCTGCTCGGCTCCCTCATTTATGAGAGATAGGGTCGCTCGCATGGCGAATCACTGGTTAGAAACTTCGAGTTTCACTTATGATTCTCCGAGTCTTGATCTACGAAATCGAATGGATCTTGTAATTGGGAGTCAATTATAAAAATCTCTTGGTGTAGTAAACGTCCACACCACGTGGCTTGCTATGCTAACGGATTTTGGATTAATTGATGTAGACAGTTATAAGTGATTGTGAAGAGTTGTGAAATTGTCGTAAACGTCCACACCACGTGGCTTGCGGTGACGTAGCAATTCCAAGCGATGTACTTTAGTGCTGAGTGATGGTTTACACTTAGATACGCGTTATAGTATTCTTCACCACGAAGTTACGCTATAATCGATGTATGACCAAAGAAAATCTAATTGCTAAATCATTTGGGTGGGTAAACGTCCACACCACGTGGCTTGCCTTACCTGATGGGATTTTAGACTCAATTAGTAATTTAATGATATTATTTAAGGGAGATAATATCGGACATTAAATTGATTGTTTGTTTACATATGCTTATAGGTTTAGAGAATAGCTATGAATCCACTTTCTATGATACTCAAGGAACAAAAACTCACTGGTCCAAACTACATTGATTGGAAGAGAAATTTAGACATTGTCCTGACTGCTGAAGAGTACAAGTTTGTACTCTATGAGCAATGCCCTGCTGAACCCACGGCTGCCTCAACTGATGAGGAAAAAGAAGCATATCGGAAGTGGAAAAATGCTGATGAAATGGCTAGGTGCTATATTTTGGCTTCTATGTCAAATGTACTCCAAACCCAGCATCAGTCGATGAACACTGCCGAAGATATGTTATTTAACCTCAAGGAGATGTTTGGGCATCATGACCGTGCGGGTAGGCAAGAAGCCATGAGAGTCCTCATGTCGACTACTCAGTCTGAAGGAACGCCCGTTGAGGAGCACGTTCTCAAGATGATGAGTTTGTTGAATGAATTGGAGGTCCTAGGAGCTATGATTGATGGTGAGACGCAAGTCGACATCATACTCCGGTCTCTGACCCCTAAGTTTGAGCAGTTTCGTATGAGCTATAATATGGGTAAACTATCTTATACTCTTGCGCAACTCCTGACTGAACTGAAGGCGGCAGAGGGGATCTACAAGAAGGGAAAGTCTCAAGCGCTTGTGGCTACCAAGTCCAAAAGCTTGAAAGCTATTGGAGGTAGGGGCAAGAAAAGGAAGCAAGCCATGAAACCCAGTGGTGCCAAGAGGAATGGACCACGAGTGGGGGCTAGTAAGCCAAGGGGCAAGTGCTTCCGATGCAACAAGTCTGGACACTGGAAGTCTGAATGTCCTCTCAGAGGTACGAATTTTTCTTTAGTCGTAAAAACATAGTCAGCGGTATTATCTACCAGAATTCTGGTGTGTAGATATGGAACCACTGACGGTATGTGCATTGTTTTAAATGCAGGGGTTCCAGAAAACCCAGCGACTTAGAGAAGAAGAGTTCGAGTCTACATGGGCGAAGCTGTTGGGGTAGCAGCGGTTGCAGTGGAAGACATTTATCTGTTTTAGGATTTCATTTTAAGTTATTGCTTTATGTACCCCTTATTTTGAAAAAGAACTTTTGTTCTGGTTTTCTTTATTAATGAATGGATATTTATTTCTTTAATCATTGAGTGATTTAGATAAGAAATAATGGTGTTATCTATTCTGGTACATTAGATAGCAATATATGAATGATGAATCCTTAGTCTACCACGATGCAACAAATTGTTATGTATAACTTGTTTTACTTATTAGATGTATTTCTCTTATCAATCATTATACTTGTGAATTCTTGAAATTGGTAGTATCTATTCAAAAGGGATTCAAAAGGTCGAAATTGATTTGATCAATTATAGTTGGAGGAATGGACCTCCCGACCTAAGAATCGATCTTGAAAGATGATACAACTAAGTTAACCTTTCTGGATAAAGGATGGAATTCGGACAAGTATTGAAAATGATTTATGATTAATGCGGTGACATGTGTAATTAGAGAGGTACGAGTTGTTCTTTCAAGAATACTCGAAGATGGATTAGAATACTTGATGTGCCATATAAGCGAAGTGTTTTTCAACACAAGGCAATTATGGGGAACCTTCAAAGTATATCCATTAGAAGCCTGCGACTTGTTCGCGGAGGCTATCACCTACCTGAATAACACATAGCATAAATCAAAGATTGAGACTAAGTCTCAAACGACTACACCATACACTGATGTGTAGACATGGTGTGTCAGGAATAAGAAATGGAATTCTAATAGTAAAAGGACAAGTTTGTTCGGAACTACCTATGTTCTATGGATATTTCTGGATACAACGGCACATTAAATGTGATTGTAGAATATCCTAGAAGAACAAGTAATTGTATGTTCAATAGTACTACGAACCAGAGGGGTGTCCTCGCCCGGTTCTTAGAGGAAAACTATTAGAAGAACTACAATGCCCTAATTGACAAAGTACTTTAGAATGAGGAAAGGAAAAACTGAGAACCAGCCTAACCGAGTAGTGGTACACCACTAACTGCACCTAATGTTATTACTGTTATACACCGGAGCGCCATTGCAGTGGGAGGTTGTTAAGCAACCAGAGATGTTCATAAGACTGGAGGAGTTTTGAACTCTAGATCTAGTAGACATGAAATCGATCCCTAGTTCTGCATAGGAATTTGCAAATTGATGAGATAGTCCATTCTATGGATTCATCAAAGGGCATAGACAAGAAAGGTGTGTTGGAGACGTAATGGAAACAAAGGTGGTGTTTCTCGGAATTTTGTGTAGATAACATTTCATCGTTGGCAACAACGTAAAAGTGTTGTCAGACATAAAATAGAGGTTGTCTAAATAAATCGAGATAAGAGATTAAGATGAAGTTGGATCATGTTCTTAGAAATCTTTCGATCTCTAGATAAGAACATTTGTACTTCTCTTAAAATATCTTATACGATTATGGTTTGTTTTAAACATGCACAATTCTGAGAAAGGTTATTGCCTTTCGGGAACAGAATACATCTATCTAAAGGTATGTGTTTCGAACGCATAAAGGAGATACATATAGACAAAGCAGTTTCCTACACTTCGAGTGTAGAGAGCTTCGTAGATGCAATGTTGAAAAACGAGAACCTGATATCAACTATGCGGTTAGCGTAGTGGGAGGATATCAAAGTAATCTGGATAAGAAATATTCGAATGCTGTAAAAGTACTTGGAAGTACTGGATTACTAGCAAAACGAAATCTTCTTAGATTACAGTTTTTCAGATCCAAAATCAGAGAAAGACCAGTGTAAGTCGATATCAGGCTATGTGTTCACTTTTAGAAGAGGTGGAACCTAAGTATGATAGAGTGATAAGCATGATGCTTCTCGGACTTTATCATAAGCCGAATAGCAGCCTCAGAGGCAGCGGAAGTTTTGGTTAGGTTCCGGAATGACCTCTGTGATGGAGTTATATTCTAAATGTCTAGTTTAGTGACAATATGGAACTCTTTATCTGTGTTTTATTATCTATTAATCAAATTGTCGGCATTTTGTCTTTCATGTACTTTATGCAATAGTCCTAGATATATACGTTGTAGACAGTATGGCGTGAGGAGACACGCGGAAGATCATACTGTCGGTTACTCGTATACTATCGAACAGTAGCTCACGACTTAGATGGACAGGGACAATCCATCGGTACGTCGTTGTGTGACTGGTAGATAGTCGGTCTTGACTATCATGTTACACTCGTACACTTGGTGTATTGAGCAGGACCACGGGAGGGCGTTCGATTTATACTAATCGCAGTAATCGAACTAGACCTCAGATATTACGGATATACGAATTCCTAATCCCTATATAATTATAGGTGCGTGTGTCCAATTCTCGGTTCTTTAACTTGCCAATGAGTGAGACTAATTGATTAGTCGAGATTCTCGGTAAATTGGGAATCGTAATTGTACGCACGGCATGCTATAGATTATAAACAGGAAACCGTGTCCCGTTTATTGGGTTGATTACGTCCCCGAGATGAGCTCATAAAGTTTATCATGTAAACCCTGCAGGTGGATTTGTTCCACATGATAATAAGGATGAGTGGTACTAGTCTCGGATAATAAGAAACGAATTAATTTAATTATTAGTAATTAAATAAATTCGTGGACGTTCGATATCTTAAACACGGGGAAAATCGTATATGTAATTTCGGCGGAAATATTATGGTTGAAATAATATTAAAATTAATTTCGGGGATTCAATTATTATTTTTTAGTGGAGTGAATAATAATTAAAATTGAAATCGATTAATTAAGGAATTGCGTTTACGTATTCCAAGATAATTAATATTTCAATTTAGCCCTTAATTAATTTAACCTAAGGTCCCTAACGTAACTCTATATAAACCCCCCCTTACCCTCTCCTAAAACCTACATTTCGCCGCAACAATTATTTTCATCAGAGAAAGAATTAATTGCTTAGCGCAATAAAAACTGTTCTCTGTTAAAAATAAAGTTAACGCAAATATATTTTTATTCTCACATAGAGAATAATTATAACGCTGGTTTGAGAAAGGAGAGAGCAGACAAGGAATTTCCAGCGGATCGTTGCCCACACAACGGCTGGAGTCGGGAAGAGTCATACGTTAGAAGCTCTAAGGTCTCAACCATCGACCGATAAGGTATGAGATCGGATCTCAATTCCGCAATTTCATTCGATCTAATTTCTCGTTAATCATACATGAACGTAGATCGGGTTCTGGGGTTGTGGGTTGTATTCCTCGACTACTGGGGGTTCAAGGACCTCCGGATCGGTAGTCGGAAGAGGAAAAACGACCCGGAAACGAGCCCGGAACAGCAGATCGCGCTGCTGAAGGACAAACGGCGACCGCCGTTTCTTAAACGGCGACCGCCGTTTTGCTCTTTTTCGGGCAGCCCGCTCCGGCTCGCGCGGTTGTCCTTCGGGGCAACGGCTGGGCGTGAATCGGGGCACGGGCTGGGCACGTGGACGGAGTAGCGGATCTGGAAGTCGACTGGGATCGTTCGGATGTTCGAGCGATCGAACGAACGTATCCCGGAGAGTCGATTTCCAACAAATGGTATCAGAGCCGGTTTGTGCGTTCGTTGTATTTTTGCGAGATTCGTTTTTGCAGGTTCGAACCCGATTATTATGGTCATGTGATTGTGCTGTATATTTTTTTTTGGTTTGTTAAACTCTCGGGGTTGTCGAGATCTTTTGGTTTTATCGTTGCCTGTTTGTAATAGTTAAAACGACGGGTTGAGTCGTTTAGGTTTTACTTTTCGTTTTTCATTTATCCGGATGTATAGGATCGATCAATATGTATAGGATCGATGCCGGGAGTAGCTAGCTTAATTATGTAATTGTTGCTGCTGCTTGGTGGATCGAGAAGAGATCGAAGGCCGGACGAACGAGGGTCGAGAAGTCGAACCCGCGGCTGCTGAAGGGCAAACGGCGGTCGCCGTTTCTTAAACGGCGGTCGCCGTTTCGCTGGACTTCGGGCAGCAGCTCCGCGGGGTTCGACGGACGCCACGGATCGCTCGTCGAGGCCCGGGATGATACTCCAGTGGGAGGGGTTCGCCTCTTGGCCCTTAGACGAGTCGGTGGTGGATCGAGACCTAGACAAGCAACGAGACGAAGATCCGAGAAGACGTGCATCGAAGAATTTTAAAGGCCATAATAATCGGGCCACGTTAAATGCTTTCTATGTGTTTACGTGCTTTATTATGCTTTAATTTTATATGCATGTGAATATTATCCCTTTCGTAAAAACTAAGTGGGAGAGGGATTGGAAACAATCCCGCGGTCTCCATTCTCTGTTTTGATGGTGATGTGTGTCGCTTACGAGTTGGCTTTAGTGTCATCCTCCCTATCGGATAAAGTGGACACACGGATATCACCGGATCAAAATTCGAATTCAATTCCATTTATAGAATTGAACACTTAAGTTTTTCAAAGCAAATGCCTAATCTGTCTTTCAAAGACTAAGTTCAACTCGACTCATTCTCACCCCGGGGAGTGGAATGGAGCCAAAGCGCTTGCTTATGTCGATGACACAGATTAGAGACATTCGAGTCATTCGATGACTAGATCGATTGTCTGGTTGGCTCCCTCACTTTGTGAGAGATAGGGCTCAATTGCATGATTGATCGCTGGTTAGAAACTTCGAGTTTCACTTACGAGATATCAAGCTTTGATTAACGAAATTGTGAAATTTATTAAATGGAATTCAATTAAAAAAGTTGTTTGTTTAGTAAACGTCCACACTATCGTGGCTTACTAGACGGAAACGGAACTTTGGGTTAATTGAGGCTCGACAGTTATAGGAAATCGTAAAGGGACCGCATGTCAACGTAAACGTCCACACTAACGTGGCTTGCGGTGGATATGTAGTTCCCGAGCGGTTAACTTAGTACTGAGAAATGGTACACACTTAGGTACGCTTTACAGTATCCTCCCCATCGGAGTCACTGCTGTAATGATGTACGACCGAAGTAAAAGTCCAGTTATAAAATCATTTGGACTAGTATACGTCCACATGAACGTGGCATGCTGGTCTGATGGGATTTTAGGATTGATTGGTAAATTTAATGATATTAATTAAGGGAGTTAATATCGAATTAAATTTGACGGTTTGATTTGTCTCTTTTATAGATATGGCACTCAACCCGCTGTCTGTGATACTAAAAGAAAACAAACTCACTGGTCCAAATTATGTTGATTGGAAACGAAACTTGGACATTGTCCTAACTGCTGAGGAGTACAAGTATGTACTCCAGGTCGAATGTCCTGTTGCACCTACTGAAACATCCTCTCCTGAGGAAAAGGAAGCTCATCGGAAGTGGGTCAAGGCTGATCAGATGGCGCGGTGCTACATTTTGGCATCTATGTCAAATGTGCTGCAACATCAGCATGAAGCCATGGACACTGCCTATGATATGATGCTTAACCTCAAGGAGATGTTTGGTAGTCAGGACAGGGCAGCCAGGCAAGATGCTATGAGGAAACTCATGACGGCCACTATGTCCGAAGGAACGCCCGTGAGGGATCACGTTCTTAGGATGATAGGCTATCTGAATGAGATAGAGATTATGGGAGGTGCTATCGATGGGGAAACCCAGATCGACATAGTGCTCCAGTCTCTGCCTAGGAGTTTTGAGCAGTTCCGCCTGAACTATAACATGAACAAGAGGTTATATACGTTGGCGGAACTCCTGACTGAACTCCAGGCGGCAGAGGGAATCTTTAGGAACTCTCAAGCACTTGTGGCTGTGAAATCGACTCTTCCTCGCCCTTCGGGGATTAAGAAGAAGAAAAAGCAAGGACGGAAACCCAGTGGGCCCAGAGTTGGTGGACCACAGAATGGAGTGAACAGGCCTAAGGGCAAGTGTTTCCGTTGCAAGCAGTCTGGACATTGGAAGTCTAATTGTCCTCTCAGACAAGGAGGTATGAACTTTTCCTTAGTCACTGAAACATGTTTAGCGGTGTTATCCACCGGTACCTGGTGTGTGGATACGGGAGCCACTGATCATGTCTGCAATTCTTTGCAGGGGTTCCAGGAAACCCGGCGGCTTAGAGAGGGAGAGATCACCATCTACATGGGCAACGCTACGAAAGTGGCGGCGGTTGCAGTGGGAGATGTTCATTTATCTTTTAATAATAATGTTTTGGTATTGAATAATTGTCTTTATGTACCGGATTTTAGAAAGAACCTTGTTTCGGTTTCTAAATTGGTTTTGAATGGATATTCAGTTTCTTTTGATAATTCTGTTATCGTCAAGAAGAATGGTGATTATATCTGTTCTGGTACATTGATAGGCAACTTATATATACTGAATCCTAATTATTCCACGATGCAAAGAGTAGAGTCGGATAACACATCTAGTACCAATAAGAGAAAGGAGCCTTCTAGGATGAATCAAAAGTACTTATGGCATCTTAGGCTAGGTCATATTAACTTGGGCAGGATTCAAAGGTTGATAACTGATGGAATACTCAGTGATGTGAAAGATGAGGACTTTCCAACCTGCGAATCATGCCTGGAAGGAAAAATGACCAAGCGACCCTTTAGTGATAAGGGGTATAGATCCAAGGAAGTGCTGGAATTGATTCACTCTGATTTGTGCGGGCCTTTATCTGTCCAAGCGAGAGGAGGTTACGAATTTTTTGTAACCTTCACTGATGATTACTCAAGGTATGGTTTTATATACCTGATGCGCCGCAAGAGCGAGTGCTTTGACAACTTCAAGGAGTACAAAGCTCTTGTGGAGAACCTTCATGGTAAAACCATAAAGACTCTACGATCTGATCGTGGAGGAGAGTACCTCTCGGGAGAGTTTAAGGCGTACTTATCGGAGAATGGGATTGACTCCCAGATGACTGCACCATACACGCCCCAGCAGAATGGTGTAGCAGAAAGAAGGAATAGGACTCTTATGGAAATGGTAAGATCTATGATGAGTTACTCAGAACTACCAGTTTCGTTCTGGGGTTATGCCTTGGAAACAGCGGCTTATATCTTGAACTTAGTTCCTTCCAAATCAGTCCCTAAGACGCCCTCGGAATTGTGGACCGGGCGTAAGCCAAACTTGAAACACATTCGGATCTGGGGTTGTCCAGCACATGTGCTGAAGCATGGGGCTGATAAGTTGGAGTCACGTTCAGATATTCGGTTGTTTATAGGATATCCTAGAGGAACGAAAGGTGGTCTATTTTATAGTCCTAAGGACCAGAAGATCGTTGTTAGCACCAACGCTCGGTTCTTGGAAGAGGATTATATAATGGACCACAAGCCCAATAGTGAGATGATACTCAACGAACTGAGAGGGAACGATCAAGGCTTAGATCCAACCCAACCGGGTGATACGCCACCACAGTCTGCACCTGTAGTTACTGAGGTTACACCGGAGCGTCGTCGTAGTGGGAGGGTTGTTCGACAACCCGATAGGTTCATGTTTATAGGTGAGTCTTCGGACTTGTTACCTGGAGAACATGAAGCCGATCCCTGGACCTACGACGAGGTGCTTAAAGATCAAGATGCTCAGTCTTGGCAAAAGGCGATGAAATCTGAGATTGAATCTATGGATTCAAATCAGGTCTGGGATCTTGTAGCACCGCCCAAAGGTGTAAAAGCCATTGGTTGCAAGTGGGTGTACAAGAGGAAAAGAGGGTCTGACGGGAAGGTTGAAACCTTCAAGGCTAGGCTTGTTGCGAAAGGGTACACTCAGAAAGAAGGGATCGATTATGAGGAAACCTTTTCGCCGGTAGCTATGCTAAAGTCGATCCGGATTCTTTTGTCTATAGCATCTCATATGGATTATGAGGTGTGGCAAATGGACGTCAAGACAGCATTCTTGAATGGGAATCTTGACGAGACCATTTATATGAGACAGCCAGAGGGTTTCATCGAGAAAGGCCAAGAGCATCTAGTGTGTAAGCTAAAGCGATCCATTTATGGATTGAAGCAAGCTTCTAGATCTTGGAACATGCGGTTTGATGAGGTTATCCAGTCTTATGGATTCATTCAAAGCATGGACGAGTCGTGTGTATACCGGAGAAGTGACGGAAACAGCGTGGCGTTTCTCGTGCTTTATGTAGACGACATTCTTCTAATTGGCAACAATGTGAAGATGTTGTCAGACATAAAGGGATGGTTGTCCAAGCAATTCGATATGAAAGACTTAGGACAAGTAGGGCATGTTCTTGGGATCAAGGTTATACGGGATCGCCAGAAAAGAACATTGAGCTTGTCCCAGGCTTCATATATTGATACGATTCTAGCTCGTTTCAACATGCAGAATTCCAAGAGAGGTTCTCAACCTTTTTGCCATGGAATTCGTCTATCTAAGGATATGTGTCCCAAGACACAAAAGGAGATAGATTACATGAAGACGGTTCCTTATGCTTCGGCAGTGGGTAGTCTAATGTATGCTATGTTGTGCACGAGACCTGATATCTGCTATGCCGTAGGCATGGTAGCTAGATATCAGAGTAACCCTGGACAGGGTCACTGGACTGCTGTAAAGAACATACTTAAGTACCTGCGAAGGACTAGGAATTATGTTCTGAGTTACAAAGCGTCCGAGTTGATTCCTATTGGTTACACAGACTCGGATTTCCAATCTGATAAGGAACAGCGAAAGTCTACATCAGGCTATGTGTTCACATTGGGAGGTGGAGCAGTTTCATGGAGGAGTGTTAAGCAGAAATGCATTTCGGACTCCACCATGGAAGCCGAATATGTAGCAGCCTCTGAGGCAGCTAAAGAATCGGTGTGGCTCCGGAACTTCATCATGGACTTAGATGTGATTCCTAATTTGCCTAGAGCTATCACAATTTATTGTGACAATAGCGGTGCAGTGGCAAATGCGAAGGAACCACGAGCCCACAATGCGAGTAAACACATAGATCGCAAGTACCACCTGATTAGAGACATCGTCAAGAGAGGCGATGCGGTTGTCACCAAGATTGCATCAGCGGATAACCTGGCAGACCCCTTTACGAAGGCACTTCCAGCGGAAGCGTTCAAGAGACACGTGAAGGGGATGGGTATCGGATGTATGGGAGAGGGCAACTAGACTTTTAGTATAAGTGGGAGATTGATGGAGTTATATTCTAAATGTCTAGTTTAGTGACAATATGGAACTCTTTATCTGTGTTTTATTATCTATTAATCAAATTGTCGGCATTTTGTCTTTCATGTACTTTATGCAATAGTCCTAGATATATACGTTGTAGACAGTATGGCGTGAGGAGACACGCGGAAGATCATACTGTCGGTTACTCGTATACTATCGAACAGTAGCTCACGACTTAGATGGACAGGGACAATCCATCGGTACGTCGTTGTGTGACTGGTAGATAGTCGGTCTTGACTATCATGTTACACTCGTACACTTGGTGTATTGAGCAGGACCACGGGAGGGCGTTCGATTTATACTAATCGCAGTAATCGAACTAGACCTCAGATATTACGGATATACGAATTCCTAATCCCTATATAATTATAGGTGCGTGTGTCCAATTCTCGGTTCTTTAACTTGCCAATGAGTGAGACTAATTGATTAGTCGAGATTCTCGGTAAATTGGGAATCGTAATTGTACGCACGGCATGCTATAGATTATAAACAGGAAACCGTGTCCCGTTTATTGGGTTGATTACGTCCCCGAGATGAGCTCATAAAGTTTATCATGTAAACCCTGCAGGTGGATTTGTTCCACATGATAATAAGGATGAGTGGTACTAGTCTCGGATAATAAGAAACGAATTAATTTAATTATTAGTAATTAAATAAATTCGTGGACGTTCGATATCTTAAACACGGGGAAAATCGTATATGTAATTTCGGCGGAAATATTATGGTTGAAATAATATTAAAATTAATTTCGGGGATTCAATTATTATTTTTTAGTGGAGTGAATAATAATTAAAATTGAAATCGATTAATTAAGGAATTGCGTTTACGTATTCCAAGATAATTAATATTTCAATTTAGCCCTTAATTAATTTAACCTAAGGTCCCTAACGTAACTCTATATAAACCCCCCCTTACCCTCTCCTAAAACCTACATTTCGCCGCAACAATTATTTTCATCAGAGAAAGAATTAATTGCTTAGCGCAATAAAAACTGTTCTCTGTTAAAAATAAAGTTAACGCAAATATATTTTTATTCTCACATAGAGAATAATTATAACGCTGGTTTGAGAAAGGAGAGAGCAGACAAGGAATTTCCAGCGGATCGTTGCCCACACAACGGCTGGAGTCGGGAAGAGTCATACGTTAGAAGCTCTAAGGTCTCAACCATCGACCGATAAGGTATGAGATCGGATCTCAATTCCGCAATTTCATTCGATCTAATTTCTCGTTAATCATACATGAACGTAGATCGGGTTCCGGGGTTGTGGGTTGTATTCCTCGACTACTGGGGGTTCAAGGACCTCCGGATCGGTAGTCGGAAGAGGAAAAACGACCCGGAAACGAGCCCGGAACAGCAGATCGCGCTGTTGAAGGACAAACGGCGACCGCCGTTTTGCTCTTTTTCGGGCAGCCCGCTCCGGCTCGCGCGGTTGTCCTTCGGGGCAACGGCTGGGCATGAATCGGGGCACGGGCTGGGCACGTGGACGGAGTAGCGGATCTGGAAGTCGACTGGGATCGTTCGGATGTTCGAGCGATCGAACGAACGTATCCCGGAGAGTCGATTTCCAATACTCTGAACTTGGATATGATTCTTGGTTCACCAAAGGCTATGTATATAGCGGTGCATGGTAAACTGGAAGAAGTCATAAGTTCAAAAGGTGATGATAACACATAGAGCAAGTACCACCTGATTCGAGTCATCGTCTAGGGAGACGACGCAGTAGTCACCAAGATAACTTCAGAGCGGCAACCTAGATTGCTCATTCACATAATACTTCTGGGAAGTATAACTTAAGCACGTGATGAGTATGGGAGTCGGGAGTTTGGAGGAAATGACTAGACCTTAGTACAAGTGGGAGATTGTTGGAGTTGTGTACTTAATGTCTAGATTTAAGTATCGGTAAGCTCCCGATCATAGCATTTTACCTATTTAATTAATAAACAATTATTTGCATTTAATTATTATTAATTAATTATGCAAAATATAGTCCTGGATTTTATACGTTGTAGTTAGTATGGTGTGCATGGGCACACAGAAGATCATACTATCGGTTACTCGTATTTAATCGAACAGTTGCTCACGACCTAGATGGACACGGACCAATCCATCGGTATAGTCGTTGTGTGAGAGAGAAAATAATTTATCTTAATTATTTTATCACACTTGTACACTTGGTGTATTGGGCGGATCGCTTGAGATTTATTGATTAGGATTGCCTTGGATAATCAATTTAAATCTCAGAGTATTTTATTCTTAATCCCCGATATTATTGCGGGTGTGTATATTTAATATTAGAGACTTTGATTTTCCAAAGGAATTAACCGATTTAATTATTGGGTTAATTACCGGTAAAATTGGGTCGCTATATTTTATATATGACATGCCGTGAATACTTGACGGGAAAGTGTATCCCGGAAGGGTTGATAATATCCCCGAGATGAGTTCATAAGGAATTATTGTGTAAACCTCATGAGTGGATTCGTTCCGCACAATAATAAAGGTTGAACGGTACTAGTCTCGGATATAAGAGATGAATATTATTTATTGAGCAATAAATAAATTTATTCATGGATATTTAAATCTTAAATACACGGAATAAATAATATTAACCGGAGAAATATTATTTGATATAATATGGATAAATATTGGGAGTGCAATTTTATTTATATAGTGGAAAATAAATAAAATTAATATTGATAAGGATTAATGGATTTGGGTTGGACCCAATTTAATCTTCAATATTAGAAGCCCAATATTTAATCTCCTTATGATCCCCTACGTAGCCTATATAAGCACTACATGGTCTTCACTTTTCACAACTTAAGACAATTTAACCTACGCCAATCATAAAGTCTTGGAGAGTGAAGGAGATCCATAGGAGTTCGATAGATCGTCGCCCACACGACGTTCGGACGAGGTGCGAGGAATACGTAGGAAGATCGCAATGTCATCGTTTGATTTCGTTTCTCCGTACAACGAATCGAGGTAATAATCATAAAACCCCCTCTATGATCATTTGTGCTTGTTAATTGTAATATGTACATGAACAAGACGATCCGGGAACGTCGAGACCGGGATACGGGGATCACGCGATCCCCGTCGGGATCGAACAAGAGGCGGCCGAACCCTAGGGTTCGACCGCCGGCGCGCGGGCGTGAGGGAAGCCCCGGCTGCACGCCGGGGCGAGCGATCGACGTGAAGTCAATCGCTGGGGGTTCGGCCGTGGGCTGGTGCCACGGCGGGGCGAACCCCCCGGCCTCCCTTCGCCGGTGGTGTGCGCAAGGGGAGAGGCCGCGGCTGGACGCCGCGGCTGGGGCGATCGAGCCCTAGCTCGATCGCCGGGGACCGTCGCGGCTTCGCGCCGCGACTGGTGGTCCCCCCCCCTCCTGTCGGTGATGGCGGTGAGTCGCCGGACTCACCGCCCAGGGCTGCCGGAGCAGCCCAGCGATCGCCATGCACGGCGATCGCGAACCCCAGCCGCGATGGGGTTCGGCTAGGGTTTAGCCGCGGGTTCATCCCGCGGCGACGCTCTTGTCGAGCCCGGTTCTTCGCGTGTGGTTCGCGTCCGTAGTTTCCGACTCGCGGGGGTTCGGCTGGGGGCGGGCTGCGTGCCTTCGGGCGCGTGGTCTCCAAAGGTCGGACTCCGGCGGATGAGTCGGTGTTCGTGCGATTTCCGGCGACGGGTTTTCGGTCGGGTTATCGGTTCCGCAATTTTTTGATAGCCCGGGACATCGAATCCCAGCATGGTCCGGGTCCATCTAGGTCGTGAGCTGTTGTTTGATTAAATACGAGTAACCGATAGTATGATCTTCTGTGTGTCCATACACACCATACTAACTACAACGTATAAAATCTAGGACTATATTTTGCATATTTAATTAATAATTAATTAAATGCAAATAATTGTTTATTAATTAAATAGGTTAAATGCTATGACCGGGAGTTTAGCGATACTTAAATCTAGACATTAAGTACACAACTCCAACAATCTCCCACTTGTACTAAGGTCTAGTCATTTCCTCCAAACTCCCGACTCCCATACTCATCACGTGCTTAAGTTATACTTCCCAGAAGTATTATGTGAATAAGCAATCTAGGTTGCCGCTCTGAAGTTATCTTGGTGACTACTGCGTCGTCTCTCTAGACGATGACTCGAATCAGGTGGTACTTGCTCTATGTTTTATCATCACCTTTTGAACTTATGACTTCTTCCAGTTTACCATGCACCGCTATATACATAGCCTTTGGTGAACCAAGAATCATATCCAAGCTCAGAGGTCATTCCGGAACCTAACCAAAACTTCCGCTGCCTCTGAGGCTGCTATTCGGTTTATGATAGAGTTCGAGAAGCATCACGCTTATCACTCTTTCATCCTTAGGTTCCACCTCTTTTTAAAAGTGAACACATAGCCTGATATCGACTTACACTGGTCTTTCTCTGATTTTGGATCTGAGAAACTGTAATCCAAGAAGATTTCGTCTTGCTTAGTAATCTAGTACTTCCAAGTACTTTTACAGCATTCGAATATCTCTTATCCAGATTACTTTGATATCCTCCCACTACGCTGTTGGAAATCGATATCCCGGAATTAATAAATTAATTAAAATTAATTATCTAATTAATTCCGACCGAAATCCTTCGGAGATCGAATATCCGGAGTTGTCAAAGTTGCGGAACGACAACTCCAATCGACTCCCGGTTGCCGGAATCAATCCGCCACGAACCACCGTGAAGCCGAGCTCAACCAAACCCTAACCATGGGCGAGCCCATGGCTGTTCGGTCGAGCCCCCTCATGGGGCTCGCAGCTGATCACAGCAGCCTCCACGAGCTGCTCGTAGCAGCCCGCTATCCATGCCCGAACCCTCGCGGAACAGCCCCCACGCAAACCCTAGCCGCGGCCAAGCCGCCGCGTGTTTGCTCGAGGCGTGCGCTCGCATCGTGCGAGCGCTAGGGTTCAGCCCGCTGGGCACACCCCAGCTGCACCCCTGCTGATCGAGCTCCAGCCACGGTCGAACCCGTGGCTCACGATCAGCCCAGCTCCCGCCAGCCACCGCCGCGCGAGCGGCTGCCTCTCCGCGCGAGCGGAGACAGCCCCGCGCGAGCGGCGCTTGACGTCCAGCCGGGCTTCATGCCCTTCGACCCATCCGATCGAGCCGACAAGCCGCCGGCGGTCCGGTGGTCTTTGACCACCACCGCCCGGTTCGTCCTCGTCATGGGTCGCGTCTTTCGGATCTTGGTTCACGATATAATCACGATAAATAAACGATTAAATCATAAAGAGGGTTTTACGATTTACCTCGTTCTCGTTGTTCGGAAAAACGTAGAACTCAATTTGATGACCTTGAGATCTTCCCACGTATTCCTTGCACTAGCCCGGACGTCGTGTGGGCGACGATCTACCGAACTCCATGGATCCTCCTCTCTACTTTCTCTCTCTAGAATTGTGATCTTCAAGTTATTAGAATAGAGAAGACCATGTAGTGCTTTTATAGGCTACGTAGGGATCTTAAGGAGGTGGAATATTGGGCTCCCAATATTAATGATTAAATTGAGCCCAAGCCCAAATCTATTAATCCATTAATATTAATTAATTCTATTTTCCACTATATAAAATTAATTGCACTCCCAATATTAAACCATATTATATCAAATAATATTTCTCCGGTAGTATTATTTATTCCGTGTATTTAAGATATAAATATCCATGAATAAAATTAATTTATTGCTAATTAATTTATTCATCTCTTATATCCGAGACTAGTACCATTCATCCTTAATTATTATGCGGAACAAATCCACCTGCAGGGTTTACATAATAATTCCTTATGAACTCATCTCGGGGATATTATCAACCCTTCCGGGATACACTTTCCCGTCAAGTATTCACGGCATGTCATATATAAAATATAGCGACCCAACTTAACCGGTAATTGACCCAGTAATTAAACCGGTCAATTCCTTTGGAAAATCAAAGTCACTTATATTAAATATACACACCCGCAATAGTATCGGGGATTAAGAATAAAATACACTGAGACTTGAATCAATTATCAAAGGCAATCCTAATTGATAAGTCTCAAGCGATCCGCCCAATACACCAAGTGTACAAGTGTGATAAAATAATTAAGACAAATTATTTTCTCTCTCACACAACGACTATACCGATGGATTGGTCCGTGTCCATCTAGGTCGTGAGCAACTGTTCGATTAAATACGAGTAACCGATAGTATGATCTTCTGTGTGGGCCCGACACACCATACTAACTACAACGTATAGAATCCAGGACTATAATTTGCATACATTTAATTATAAATAATTAAACGCAAATAATTGTTTATTTAATTAAATAGATTAATGGCAATGGATCGTGAGTTTCCGTTACTTAAATCTAGACATTAAGTACATAACTCCAACAATCTCCCACTTGTACTAAGGTCTAGTCATTTCCTCCAAACTCCCGACTCCCATACTCACCACGTGCTTAAGTTGTACTTCCAAGAAGTACTATGTGAATGAGCACTCTAGGTTGCCGCTCTGAAGTTATCTTGGTGACTACAGCGTCGTCTCCCTGACGATGATTCGTATCAGGTGGTACTTGCTCTATGTGTTATCTTACACTTATGGACTTGTAATTTCTTACCATTTGCCATCGCACCGCTATTCACATAGCCTTTGGCAAAATTAAGAATCACCTCTAAGTCCCAGAGATTATCCCGGAGCTATACCAAAACTTCCGCTGCCTCTGAGGCCGCTATTTGGTTACCCATGGCAGAGTCCGAAAAGCATCGCGCTTTTCATTCTTCCATGTTAAAACTCCTTCTCCTTTAGTAGTGAAACACACAGCCTGATATCGACTTACACCGGTCCTCATTCGATTAGAAATCTAAGAGAATGTAATCCAAAGGAAGAGCTTGTCTGCTCCGTAATCCAGAACATAGTTTCCAGTACTTCGAAAGTACTTACAATGTTCATTACAGCAGTCGAGTATTCCTTTCCAGGATTACCTTGATATCCTCCCACTATACTAGCCGCATAGCAGATATCAGGTTCTCGTTTTCAACATTGCATTTATCAAGCTTTCCACACTTGAAGTGTAGTAAACCGCTTTCATTGCTTCTATCTCCTTTTGTGTTCCAAAACACATATCCTTAGATAGATGCATTCCGTATCTGAAAGGTAACGAACCTTTCTCGGAATCTTGCATGTTAAAACGAACTATAATCATATATATGTAAGATGTCCAGGAGAAGTACAACTTCTTCCTATATCTTTCATAATGATTTATCCAGACAACCATCATTTCATGTCTGATTACATCTTTACATTGTTGCCAATGATAAAATGTTATCTACATAAAAACCCGAGAAACACCACCTTGTTTCCATCACGTTTCCAATACACACTATTCGTCTATGCTTTGATGAATCCAAAAAAATGGACTATCTCATCAACTTGCAAGTACCACGAACTCAATGCTTTGTTCCAATCCATAAATGGAACAACTAAGCTTGTACTCTAAATGATCTTGCCTCTTAGCAATAAAACTTATTGCTTTCTAAGAGAGCACATTTAGATCTAGTACTGCCTCTATGTAGATCCAGAGATCGATTTCATGTATACTAGGTCCAGAGTCCGAAGACTCTCCTAGTCTTATGAATATCTTCGGTTGTCACACAACCTCCCACTACAACGGCATTCCGGTGTATAAACAGTAATAACAGTAGGTGCAATTAGTGGTGTACCGCTACTCAGTTCGGCTGGTTCTAAGTCTTAATCTCTCTCTCTCATTTCAAAGTATTACGTCACTTTGGGCTTGTGGTTCATCTAATAGTCTTCCTCTAAGAACCGGGCGTTAGAACTAACGTCCTTCTGGTTCATAGTACTATTGAACACACAACTTTTGTTCTTCCAGGATATTCTACAACCGCATTGAATGCGCCGTTGTTTCCAGACATACCCATAGAACATAGGTAGTTCCGTATAACTCATGCTTTTACTATTTCTATAAGAGTTCCACTTCTTATTTCCGACACACCATTTCTACACAAGAGTGTATGGTGTAGTCATTTGGGATCAAATCCCAATCTCTGATCAGTATGCCATGCATTCCTCAGACAGGCACTTGCCTCCGCGATTAGATCGCAGGCTTTCAATGGATATACCATGATGGTTCCCCACAATAGCTTTGTGTCCATTGACTTGTCAAAACACTTTGCTTTTGTGGCACATCAGGTATGCTAACCCATTCTTTCGAGTAATCATAAAATGAAGTACTCGTACCTTATTGTCTGAGTAAACAAAGGTCTGTATACATCAGAGTCAATCAATTCTTATACTTGTCTGGATCTTATATCCTATATCCATAAAGGATTGCTTAGTCATGTTATCTTCCAAATTAGATTCTTAGGTCGGAAGGTCCACTCCTTCAACTTAATTGATCAAATATCAATCTTCGACCTTTGAACTTCTTATTTGAATAAACATGATTTAGCATAAGAATCCACAAGTATAATCGATTTAAAGAAATCTCTTATTAGTAAAACGAGTTTTGTACTACGGTTCGTTGCACCGTGGTGGACTCAGGATTCATCATTTATATATTGCTAGCTAATGTACCAGAATAGATACTATCTTTATTTCTTCTTATAACCATCAAATGATTAAAAGAAATAAAATATCCATTCATTAGAAATCCAGAACAAGGTTCTTTCTAAAAGGTACATAAAAGCAATAACTCAAAAATGAAATCCTATAAAAATGTCCTCCACTGCAACTGCTGCCTCCTCTACAGCATTGCCCATGTAGACTACGATTTCCTCTTTTCTAAGTCGTCGGGTTTCCTGGAACCCTTGCATCAAATGCACATACCGTCAGTGGTTCCATATCTACACACCAGGTTCCGGTAGATAATACCACTGACTATGTTTTACGACTAAAGAAGATTTCGTACTTTCTTTGAGAGGATAATCAGACTTCCAGTACCCAGACTGTTTGCATTGAGAACACTAGCCTATTGGCTTTCTCGTCCCATCTCGTGATCCAAAAAAAACTTAGGACCACTGGGTTTCTTTGCTTGCTTTTCCTATCCCCCGGTTTTGCCCTTAGGTTCGAAACCTTTGGCATTGGCTACAAGAGCTTGCGATTTCCGTCTCAACTCGTCCAAAAGGTCCATCATCTCAAAAACGTGTTTAAGCGTTTCCTTGAATCGACTGGCCTTTATGAGTATCCTCATCGCCTCTTGTCTAGCCGCCTATGTCATGTCTAAACAAGGAGATGACATAGGTCTTTAATGTGCTTAGAGGTCACATTAAGTATTACTCTACTCTTGGGCTTGTGATCTTGCATATATATATAGTCCATGTCTAAGAACCGAACATTGATGCAATCAACGAACATCTGGTCCTTTGGACTATATTACATATCTCAATTCGTTTTCTTAGGGTATCCTATAAACAGCCGAATATCTGTACAAGTTTCCAAAGGAATCAAGTTCAGGATAAACGCCGCTGTTTCCAAGCCATATCCCAAAAACGAATTAGGTAACTCCGAATAACTCATTGTCTACTTTCCCATATCTATAAGAGTCCTATTCCTTCTTTACAACACATTATTTTGCCGAGGCATAAATGGTGTAGTCTGTCGGGGTTTAATCCCATTTTCTGATAAGTATGCCTTACTCCTCAAAGAGGTCTGCATATATCAGAGCGAATCAACTCTAGTACTTTCTTGGATCTATGCCCTTTAACCGTAAAGGGTTGCCTGGTCATTTAAACTTCCAAGTATGATTCGAAGGTTGGAAAGTCCTTTCCTTCAACCTAGCTGAGTAGTCCATCAGCTTTCACCCTTTGAATCGTACTCAAGTTAAAATGATCTAGCCTAAGATTCCATAAGTACATTTGATTCATCATAGAAGGATCTTTACTCTTATAGGGGTTCGACAATGTGTTATTTTCTCCGGTATGTTGCATCGTGGGAGAATATGGATTTTGTATTAAATTGTCTGTCAATGTACCAGAATGAATAACAACCCCGTTTCCTACTCTGAAAAGTATGAAACTATCAGAAGAAACAGAATATCCATTCTAAGTCAATTTAGAAATCCGAAATGAAATTTCTTTCTAAATACCGGCACATAAAGACAATTTATTAGAACTAAAATCCTACCGTTAAAACCATTTAACATCTCCCACTGCAACGGCTGTTACCTTAACAGTATTGCCCATGTAGGTTATGACTTCTTCCTTTCTAAGTCTCCGGGTTTCTTGGAACCCCTGCATTTAGGTGCAGACATGATAAGTGGTTCCCGTATCCACACACCAGGTACTGGCAGATACTACCACTAAACATGTTTCGGTGACTAAGGAAGAGTCAACTTCTTGTTGCTTTAGAAGAAAATTAAAACTACCAGTATCCAGACTGCTTACAACGGAAGCACTTGCCCCTTGGGCTTGCTTGTCCCATTCCGTGGTCCAGATATATTAGGCCCACTGGGTTTCCGTATTTGCTTCTTCTTCCTTTTGCCGCCCGGAGGCCTAGGAAGAGCCAAATTCTCAACCACAAGTGCTTGAGAGCCCTTAAAGATTCCCTCAGCCGCTTGAAGTTCAATCAGGAGTTCCGCCAATGAGTAAGACCCCTTATTCATGTTATAGTTCAGGCGGAACTGCTCAAAACTTCTCGGCAGAGACTGGACCACAATATCGACTTGGGTTACCCCATCGATAACTGATCCTAGAATCTCTATCTCATTCAGATAGCACATCATCCTAAGAACGTGATCCCTCACGGGTGTTCCTTCGGATGCGATGGCCGTCATGAATTGCCTCATTGCATTTTGCCCGGCTGTCCTGTCCTGATAACCAAAAAGCTTCTTGAGGTTTAAGCATCATATCATAGGTAATGGTCATGGCTTGATCCCGATGTTGCAGTACATTTGACATGAAAGTCATAATGTAGCTCCGCGTCATCTCAGAGCCTTGATCCATTTCCATGAGCTTCCTTTCCTCAGGAGTGGAAGCATCATTTGGTTCAGCAGGTCAATTGACTTGGAGTACATAATTGTACTCCTCTGCAGTTAGGACAATGTCCATGTTTCTTCTTTAATCCATACAAAACAGGTTCAGTGAGTTTGTTGACTTTTAATGGGAATAATACCATATAAAACAAACAATTAGTTTAATTCGATATCATTTTCCTCAAATAATATCATTAAACTACCAATCATTTCCAAAATCCCATCAGACTAGCATGCCACGTTCTTGTGGACGTATACTAATCCAAACGATTTTATAATTGGATTTTTTTACTTCGGTCGTACATCATTATAGCAGTAACTCCGATGGGGAGGATACTATAAAGCGTACCTAAGTGTATACCATTTCTCAGTACTAAGTCCACCGCTCGGGAACTACATGCCCACCGCAAGCCACGTTCATGTGGACGTTTACGTTGACATGCGGTCCTCCACGACTTTCTATAACTGTCGAGCCTCAATTAATCCTAAAGTTCCGTTTCCATCTAGCAAGCCACGTTAGTGTGGACGTTTACTAAAACAAACAACTTTATTAATTGAATCCCATTTATTTAAATGTCATAGAGTCTCAATTAACCCAAAGTACCGTTTCCATTTAGCAAGCCACGATAGTGTGGACGTTTACTAAAACAAACAACTTTGTTAATTGACTCTTACATTTATTAAATACCACAATTTTATTATTCAAAGCTTGATATCTCGTAAGTGAAACTCGAAGTTTCTAACCAGCGATCAATCATGCAATTGAGCCCTATCTCTCACTAGGTGAGGGAGCCAACCAGACAATCGATCTAGTCATCGAATGACTCGAATGTCTCTAATCTGTGTCATCGACATAAGCAAGCGCTTTGGCTCCATTCCACTCCCCGGGGTGAGAATGAGTCGAGTTGAACTTAGTATTTGAAAAACAGATTAGGCACTTGCTTTTGAAAAATATAATTGTTCGATTTTTATAAGTGGAATTGAATTCGAATTTTGATCCAGTGATATCCGTGTATCGACTTTATCCGATAGGGAGGATGACACTAAAGCCAACTCGTAAGTCAATACACATCACATTCAAAACAGAGAATGGAGACCGCGGGATTGTTTCCAATCCCTCTCCCACTTAGTATTTTACGATTGAGGGATAACATGCATAAAATAATTAAGCATAATAAAAGGCACGTAAATCACATAAAAAGCAATTAACGTGGCCCCGATTATTATGGCCTTAAGTATTCTCCAATGCACGTCTCTTGGAACTTCATCTCGTTGCTCGTCTCGATCTCGGTCCACCACCGACTCGCTCGAGGGTCAAGAGACGAACTCCTCCCACTGGAGCCTCGTCTCGAGCCTCGTTGAGTCGTCCGTGGGGTCAAACGAACCCCAGCCCCGCTGCTGCCCGTCGCGAACACGGGGTGTGTTCGATGGCTGCCCGTTGCCGGTTCGCCCTCCTCAATCCTCGTTTCTCCGGGTTTTGGTCTCGTCTCGATCCACCAAAATTAGTTAGAAAAATTACAAGAATAAATCTACTAAATCCGGCATCGATCCTATACAAGGTGATCGACCCTATACATGCCCGGAAACGACGAAAAAAAAAAAATAAACCTAACGACTCAACCCGTCGTTTTTATCTATTACAAACAAGCAACGTTATTCCAAAAACAAAACAATCTCGAAAAGCCCGAGAGTTTAATCAAACCACAAAATTAAAGCACAACATCCATCACAACATTGGCCATAATAATCGGGTTCATCCTGCATCACAAAACGTACAAACAATACAACAAACCGATAAACCGGCTCTGATACCAATTGTTGGAAATCGACTACCCGGGATGCGTTCGTTCGATCGCTCGAACATCCGAACTATCCCTAGTCGACCTCCAGGTCCGTTACTCCGTTCACGTGCCAGCCCGTATCCCGATTCACGCCCAGCCATTGCCCCGAAGGACAACCGCGCGAACCAAAACAAGCTGCCCGAAAAACAGGGAAACGGCGACCGCCGTTTTCCCTCCGGCGACCGCCGTTTGTCCGCGAACAGCAACGCGACGCTGCTGTTCCAGGCTCGTTTCCGGCTGGTTTTTCCGATTCCGACCACCGCTCTTGAAGTCAGCGACTCCACAGTGATCTAGGAACACCAACCATGATCCCGGAACTCGATCGGAGGTTCGTTGTATGATTACGTACGAAAAGAATCGAAATAATGCGGAAATAGGGTTTCGATTTCTTATACCTTTGATGCGTGATTCGGAGAAGCCGAATAGGCGAACACCCTGAGATCTTCTAGTGTGTATCCTAGCCCTCGACGCCGGACGTTGTGTGGGCAACGATCCACCGGAGTCTTCTCTTCTTCTTCTCTCTCAAACCCTCTTTTTCACGTTTTAATTATTCTGTCTCCAGAAATATATTTGCGCTAGCAAATTAATTTCTACAGAATTAATTATTCTGTCTCCAGAAATATATTTGCGCTAGCAAATTAATTTCTACAGAAATAAAAACACTGCGCTAATCTAAATTAATTAAGGAGAGAAGAAAATAATTGCGCTAACAAAATAATTTCTCCACAGAATTAATTATAGAGGCGTTTCGTAGGTTAGGAGAAGAGAGAGTGAGGGGTTTATATAGGCCACACCAGGGACCTTAGGACAATTAATTAATTAGGCTAAATTGTAATTTAATTAAACCGGTGTCCTTAAAAGAAAACCTTTAATTAAATCCAATTTTAATTATAATTAATTCCACTATAAAATTATAATTGAATTCCCAATTAATTAATCTATATTATTTTACCAATAATATTTCCGCCGAAATTACATATACGACTTTCCCCGTGTTTAAGATATCGAACGTCCACGAATTTATTTAATTACTAATAATTAAATTAATTCGTTTCTTATTATCCGAGACTAGTACCACTCATCCTTATTATCATGTGGAACGAATCCACCTGCAGGGTTTACATGATAAACTTTATGAGCTCATCTCGGGGACGTCATCAACCCGATAAACGGGACACGGTTTCCTGTCTATAATCTATAGCATGCCGTGCGTACAATTACGATCCCCAATTTACCGAGAATCTCGACCAATCATTTAGTCTCACTCATTGGCATATTAAAGAACCGAGAATTGGACACACGCACCAATAATTATATAGGGATTAAGAATTCCTATATCCGTAATTTCTGAGGTCTAGTTCGATTACTGCGATTAGTATAAATCGAACGCCCTCCCGTGGTCCTGCTCAATACACCAAGTGTACGAGTGTAACATGATAGTCAAGACCGACTATCTACCAGTCACACTACGACGTACCGATGGATTGTCCCTGTCCATCTAAGTCGTGAGCTACTGTTCGATAGTATACGAGTAACCGACAGTATGATCTTCCGCGTGTCTCCTCACGCCATACTGTCTACAACGTATACATCAAGGACTATTGCATTAAATGCAACCATGATTGAATCATATCTCGAATTAAGGTATAGATAAGGAGTTCCGTATTTGCACTAAACTAGACATTTAGAATACAACTCCATCAGACCGCCGGCGCACGGACGAAGAGGATGAGCCCCGGCTGGACGCCGGGGCGTGGGGTCGACCTCGGGTCGACCACCGGGGTTCGCCGTGGGCTGGTGCCACGGCGGATGAACCCCAGCCCTCATCGACCGGCGGCGTCGCGCGGAGGAGCCCTCGGCTGGAGCCGAGGGGCGATCGAGCCCGTGAGCTCGATCGCGGGTATGCTACGGGGTCACCCGTAGCTGCCCTGTATGCGCTACGGGTTCGCCCGTAGCGGGCGTACGGGGTTGAACCCCGCCGCGAGCAGCGAGTCGTGGACTCGCTGCGGGGCTGCCGCGAGCAGCCCCGGGGATGCCTCCTGCATCCCCAGCGATCATCATGGAGATGATCGCGAGCCCCGTGCGGGGGCTCGGCTGGACGCTCGCGGCCCTCGGGCCTCGCTGGGTGTTCGGTCGGGCCCCGGCTCGTGCGGTGGTTCGCGTTCGTGGATCCGACTCGCGGGAGACTTCGGCTGGGGGCGGGCTGCGTGTCTTCGGGCGCGTAGTCTCCAAAGGTCGGACTCCTGCGGATGAGTCGGGAATCCAATCTCCGGCGATGAAGGATTTCGTTCGGGTTATTATTTTCCGCAAATTTTAATAGCCCGGGGTATCGATTTCCAACAGTCAGTGGCACCCGTATCTACACACCAGGTGCTGGTAGATATCACCGCTGACAATGTTTCAGTGACTAAGAAAAATTTCGTACCTTTGATGAGAGGACAATCAGACCTCCAGTGCCCAAACTGCTTGCATCGAAAGCACTTGCCCAAAGGCTTGCCTTTCCCAATCCGTGGCTTTAAACCACTGGGTTTCTTTGCACGCTTTTCCTCCAGCCTTGCCACAAAAGCTTGTGATTCTCTTAACTTACGCACAAACTCCACTTTCGCCGAATCCTTTTTAAGAGACTCATTGAGAGAGAATTCTGTGAGTATGTTAATCACCTTTTGCCCGGCTTCCACGCTATGTCTCAACATCATCCTGAGGTCATTTCGAATGTCCTCATCAGTTGGGACAACAGTGGATTCGGAAAGCTCAACAGTCTGAACAATGTCCAGATTTCGTTCCCAATCATCACCATATGGAACCGGTGAGTTTTCATCCTTAAGTATATCACAAAGTGGGGTCACAGTTATTCTTAACCTATAAGCACATAAAACAAACAAACAATTTAATATCCGATATTATCTCCCTCAAATAATATCATTAAATCACTAATCACATCTAAAATCCCATCAGGTAAGGCAAGCCACGTGGTGTGGACGTTTACCCACCCAAATGATTTAGCAATTAGATTTTCTTTGGTCATACATCATTTATAGCGTGACCTCGTGGGGAGGAATACTATAACGCGTATCTAAGTGTAAACCATTACTCAGTACCAAAGTAAATCACTTGGAATCGCTACATCACCGCAAGCCACGTGGTGTGGACGTTTACGATAACTTCACAACTCTTCATAATTACTTACAACTGTCTACATCAATTAATCCAAAGTCCGTCAGCATAGCAAGCCACGTGGTGTGGACGTTTACTACACTAAGAGACTTTTATAATTGACTCCCAATTACTTGATCCATTTAATCTTGTAAATCAAGACGCGGAGAATCATAAGTGAAACTCGAAGTTTCTAACCAGTGATTCACCATGCGAACAACCCTATCTCTCATAAATGAGGGAGCCGAGCAGACAAACGACCCATCTATCAAAGAATGGTACGAAAGTCTCTAATTTGTGTCCTCTACATGACCAAGTGGCTCTGGCTCCATTCCACTCCCCGGGGTGAGAATGAGTCGACTTGAAATCAGCTTTGGAAAGACAAATTAGGCATTGTTTGATAAACTTAATCAATGTTTCTCGTAAGAGGAATTACAAGAACTCTTCTCCAATGACTTATCTATATAAACTTCAAAAGTTTATAAAAGTCACCAAGAGAGCAGCAATGGAGACCATGGGTATGTTTCCATACCCTCTCCCACTTAGCTTTTTACAATAAAGGGATACGCTATCTAGTGCATAAAATAAACACATATAGCATGCATACATGTAATAAAGCACATAGTATTATCACATAGTCAAAATAATTACTAGAATATTATTTTCCGACTATTATGGCTTTACTCCATCCCCGTACGCATCTTCTAGTCTTCAGTCTTCGTTTCTTGAATGCTCCATGTGACGAGAATATTAATCTCCAATATTTAAATCTATTTATTTTTAATTAATCCAAGAGTTACTTAATTCGAAAATTAAGTCAATTGAATATATCGAAAATAAAATTAAATATTATTAATATTTTTTATTTTTTTTTTTTCCACTCCATTAAATCTCTAGAATAATCTATCCAAGATATTCTTGGAATATTCTAGATGATATCCATAATGAAATAAAGAAATAAAATAATTTAGGACTATTATACTTTACAAATTTATTTTATTCCTAATCCATGAATATTCCCATGAGTAGGAATAATCAAATAGGAAAAATAAATTTAGTACTAAATTAATTCTTTTTCTATTTCTTGAATATCCCATAAAGAAATAATCAAAATAGGAAAAACCGAATTAAAATAGGAAAGTATATTTCCGGTAGGAGTAGCACGGGTTGGGAGACCCCACGCCACCCCCACCCGGACCGCCAACCGCCGGCCGAGGACCACCGCCGCCACCACCCAGCCGGCGAGCCACCACCGCCGGTGACATCGCCGCCAGGAGGCGCGAGTTCGGCGCCCTCCCTTGCGATCGATCGATCCTCATGGATCGATCATGGGGATTGATCGATCCAAGCCCTAATCCCTTCTCGTCGTCTCGTCTTCTCCGGCGGTCTTCGATTCGCCGATCCAATCGCAAAATAAATTTACAAAAATCTAAATTACAATTCCGGTATCGATTCTATACACGAAATCGACCCTATACATTTTCCGGAAAAACAATGAACATAATAATAAATCCTAAATTCGGTCAACCCCCGAATTTTTACTATTACAAGCATTCACCACCAAAAACGAATCTCGACATGTCCGAGAGTTTAATAAAACCAACAATCATGACAAAATAAATTAAACGAATAATTAATCAAGCCATAATAGTCGGAACCCTGCAAGGTAGAACAATTTTATCGAAAATACCGCGAACGTAAACCACGCTCTGATACCAATTGTTGGAATTCGATATCCCGGGTTATTAAAATTTGCGGAACCGATAACCCGAACGAACCCTTCGCCGGAGATCACACGAACGCCGACTCATCCGCCGGAGTCCGGGCTTTGGAGACCACGCGCCCGAAGGCGCGCAATCCGCCCCCACCCGAACCCCCGCGAGCCGGGGTTCGCGCGATCGTGGATCGCGTCGATCATCGCGATCGATGGGGCTGCATCCGGCAGCCCCCAGCAGCAGGTCCGGCGACCTGCTGCCCGCCGTGGAGAAACCCCCACCGTCGCGGTGGGGAGGTGACGGCACCAGCCCGTCACCGCCGGCGATCGCGCCCAGCGATCGCCCCCTCGGCCGAGGCCGAGGGTTCTCCTTCGCGCGCCGAACCCTAGGCGTGCGGTCCACGCGGTCCGGTGGCTTCGCCACCACCCCGTGGTCCTTCGTCTAATCCGGGTTCGATCTTGCGTTCTACGGTATTCTCGATAAATCCAAAATCGAACAATTATCAAGGGTGTTTAGATATTGTACCTACGATTCGTTGTTCGGAGAAACGAAATCAAGATGACCTCGTGATCTTCCCGCGTATTCCTTGCACTCCGTTCGAACGTCGGGTGGGCGACGATCTATCGAACTCCTATGGATCCTCTTCACTCTTCAAGACTTTATGATTGGCGTATCTTAGGTTAATGAATTGTGAAGACCATGTAGTGCTTTTATAGGCTACGTAGGGGATCAAAAGGAGATTAAATATTGGGCTTCTAATATTGAAAATTAAATTGGGTCCAACCCAAATCCATTAATTCTTATCAATATTAATTTTATTTATTTTCCACTATATAAATAAAATTGCACTCCCAATATTTATCCATATTATATCAAATAATATTTCTCTGGTTAGTATTATTTATTCCGTGTATTTAAAATTTAAATATCCATGAATAAAATTTATTTATTGCTTAATAAATTTATTCATCTCTTATATCCGAGAATAGTACCACTCAACCTTATTTATTATGCGGAACAAATCCACTCGCGAGGTTTACATAATAAATCCTTATGAGCTCATCTCGGGGATATTATCAACTCTTCCGGGATACACTGTCCCTTCAAGAATTCACGGCATGCCATATATAAAATATAGTGACCCAACTTAACCGGTAATTAACCCAATAATTAAATCGGTTAATTCCTTTGGAAAATCAAAGTCACTTATATTAAATATACACACCCGCAATTGTTTCAGGGATTAAGAATAAAATACTCCGAGACTTAAATCAATTATCACAGAGCAATCCTAATTGATAAGTCTCAAGCGATCCGCTCAATACACCAAGTGTACAAGTGTGATAAAATAATTAAGATAAATTATTTTCTCTCTCACACAACGACTATACCGATGGATTGGTCCGTGTCCATCTAGGTCGTGAGCAACTGTTCGATTAAATACGAGTAACCGATAGTATGATCTTCTGTGCGCCCATGCACACCATACTAACTACAACGTATAAAATCCAGGACTATGATTTGCATATATTTAATTAAAAATAATTAAAAGCAAATGAATGTCTGTTATAAATAGGTAAATGAAAGTGCATACAGAGTTCAGAATACTCAAATCTAGACATTAAGTATACTACTCCATCATGATGGACAAAGATAACAATGTCATCTTTCTTGAAGAAAGGAGAACATGTGAGTGATTAATTAGGGATGATCCATACTGATGTTGCTGGGATTCGATGTCCCGGGCTATCAAAAAAATTGCGGAACCGATAACCCGACCGAAAACCCGTCGCCGGAAAACCGCACGAACACCAACTCATCCGCAGGAGTTTGACCTTTGGAGACTACGCGTCCGAAGACACGCAGCCCGCCCCCAGCCGATTTTCTCCCGCGAGTCGGAAATTACGAACGCGAACACCATGCGAAGAACCGGGCTCGACGAGAGCATCGCCGCGGGATGAACCCGCGGCTAAACCCTAGCCGAACCCCATCGCGGGGTTCGCGATCGCCGTGCATGGCGATCGCCGGGCTGCTCCGGCAGCCCCGGGTGGCGGTGAGTCCGGCGACTTCACCGCCGTCGCCACCAGGAGGGGCGGTCAGCCCAGCTGACCACCGCGGCAACAGCCGCGGTTCACCCCCGGCGATCGATCGCATGATCGATCGCCCGCCTCGGCCCAGCCGAGGCACCTCTTCGCGCACGCCGCCGTGGAGGCGGCGGGGATCCGCCACGGCACCAGCCCGTGGCATCCCCGGCGATCGACCCTAGGTCGATCGCACGCCCCGGCGTCCAGCTGGGGCTTCCTCGCGCGGTACACCGGCGGTCGAAACCCTAGGGTTCGACCGCCCCTCTTTCGATCCCGACGGGGATCGCGAGATCCCCGTATCCCGGTCTCGACGTTCCCGGATCGTCCGTTCATGTATACATCACAATTATTCAACGCACATAATCATAGAAGGGGGTTTATGATTATTACCTCGAATCGTTGTACGGAGAAACGAATTCGGTTGATGACCTTGTGACCTTCCCGCGTATTCCTTGCACCTCGTCCGAACGTCGTGTGGGCGACGATCTATCGAACTCTATGGATCCTCCTCACTCTCAAGATTTTATGATTGGCGTAGGTCAATTAATTCTCTCTTGAAAGTGAAGACCATGTAGTGCTTATATAGGCTACGTAGGGGATCATAAGGAGAATAAATATTGGGCTTCAATATTGAAAATTAAATTGGGTCCAACCCAAATCCATTAATTCTTATCAATATTAATTTTATTTATTTTCCACTATATAAATAAAATTGCACTCCCAATATTATTCCATATTATATCAAATAATATTTCTCCATCTTAGTATTATTTATTCCGTGTATTTAAGATTTAAATATCCATGAATAAATTTATTTATTGCTCAATAAATAATATTCATATCTTATATCCGAGACTAGTACCGTTCAACCTTTATTATTGTGCGGAACGAATCCACTCATGAGGTTTACACAATAATTCCTTATGAACTCATCTCGGGGATATTATCAACCCTTCCGGGATACACTTTCCCGTCAAGTATTCACGGCATGTCATATATAAAATATAGCGACCCAACTTTACCGGTAATTAACCCAATAATTAAATCGGTTAATTCCTTTGGAAAATCAAAGCCTCTAGTATTAAATATACACACCCGCAATAATATCGGGGATTAAGAATAAAATACTCTGAGATTTAAATTGATTATCCAAGGCAATCCTAATCAATAAATCTCAAGCTGATCCGCCCAATACACCAAGTGTACAAGTGTGATAAAATAATTAAGATAAATTATTTTCTCTCTCACACAACGACTATACCGATGGATTGGTCCGTGTCCATCTAGGTCGTGAGCAACTGTTCGATTAAATACGAGCAACCGATAGTATGATCTTCTGTGTGCCCATGCCCCACCATACTAACTACAACGTATAAAATCCAGGACTATATTTTGCATAAATAATTAACAATAATTAATTGCAAATAATTGTTTATTAATTTAATAGGTTAAATACTATGACCGGGAGTTTACCGGTACTTAAATCTAGACATTAAGTACACAACTCCAACAATCTCCCACTTGTACTAAGGTCTAGTCATTTCCTCCAAACTCCCGACTCCCATACTCATCACGTGCTTAAGTTATACTTTCCAGAAGTATTATGTGAATGAGCAATCTAGGTAGCCGCTCTGAAGTTATCTTGGTGACTACTGCGTCGTCTCTCTGACGATGACTCGTATCAGGTGGTACTGGCTCTATGTGTTATCATCACTTTTCGAACTTATGACTTCTTCCAGTTCTCCACGCACCGCTATGTATATAGCCTTTTGGTGAACCAAGAATCATATCCAAGTTCAGAGGTCATTCCGGAACCTAACCAAAACTTCCGCTGCCTCTGAGGCTGCTATTCGGTTTATGATAGAGTCCGAGAAGCATAACGCTTATCACTCTTTCATCCTTAGGTTCCACCTCTTCTAAAAGTGAACACATAGCCTGATATCGACTTACACTGGTCTTTCTCCGATTTTTGATCTGAGAAACTGTAATCTAAGAAGATTTCGCTTTGCCAGTAATCCAGTACTTCCAAGTACTTTACAGCATTCAAATATTTCTTATCCAGATTACTCTGATATCCTCCCACTACGCTAGCCGCATAGTTGATATCAGGTTCTTGTTTTTCAACATTGCATCTACAAAGCTTTCTACACTCAAAGTGTAGATTACTGCTTTGTCCATATCCATCTCCTTCATGTGTTCAAGACACATACCTTTAGATAGATGTATTCTGTTCCATAAAGGCAATAACCTTTCTCAGAATTGTGCATGTTTAAAACAAACCATAATCGTATAAGATATCTTAAGAGAAGTACAAATGTTCTTATCCAGAGATCGAAAGATTTCTATCTAAAGAACATGATCCAACTTCATCTTAATCTTATGTCTCGATTTATTTAGACAACCTCTATTTTATGTCTGACAACACTTTTACATTGTTGCCAATGATGAAGTGTTATCTACACAAAATTCCGAGAAACACCACCTTTGTTTCCATTACGTCTCTAACACACCTTTCTCGCAAATCTATGCAGATCTAGGGATCGATTTCATGTCTACTAGATCCAGAGTTCAAAACTCCTCCAGTCTTATGAACATCTCCGGTTGCTTAACAACCTCCCACTGCAATGGCGTTCCGGTGTATAACAGTAATAACATTAGGTGCAGTTAGTGGTGTACTACTACTCGGTTAGGCTGGTTCTCAGTCTTCCCTTTCCTCATTTTAAAGTACTTTGTCAATTAGGGCATTGTAGTTCATCTAATAGTCTTCCTCTAAGAACCGGGCGAGGATACCCATCTGGTTCGTAGTACTATTGAACATACAATTACTTGTTCTTCTAGGATTATTCCACAACCACATAGAATGTGCCGTTGTATCCAGAAATATCCATAGAACATAGGTAGTTCCGAACAAACTTGTTCTTTTTACTATTAGAATCTCATCTCTTATTTCTGACACACCATATCCACACATCAGTGTATGGTGCAGTCGCTTGAGACTTAATCTCAATCTTTGATTTATGCTATGTGTTATTTAGATAGGTCATGGCCTCCGCGAACAAGTCGCAGGCTTTCAATGGATATACTTGGAGAGATCCCCATAATGGCTTTGTGTTGAAAACACTCCGCTTTTATGGCACAACAAGTAGTCTAATCCATCTTCGAGTATTCCTAGAAACTCGTACCTTCTCTAATCACACATACCGCATTAATCACAAATCATTTTCCATACTTGTCCGAATTCCATCCTTTACCCAGAAGGGTTAACTCAGTTGTATCATCTTTCAAGATCGATTCTCAGGTCGGGAGGTCCATTCCTCCAACTATAATTGATCAAATCAATTTCGACCTTTTGAATCCCTTTTGAATAGATACTACCAAGTTCAAGAATTCATAAGTATAATGATCGACAAAGAAATACATCTAACAAGTAAAACAAGTTACACATAACGGTTTGTTGCATCGTGGTAGACTAAGTATTCATCATTCACATATTGCTATCTAGTGTACCATAATAGATATCACCATTATTTCTTATCCAAACCATAAAATGATTAAAGAAATAAAATATCCATTAATAATAAAGAAAACCAGAACGAAGTTCCTTTTCAAAATAAAGGGGTACATAAGCAATAACTGAAATGAAAATAAACGTCTTCCACTGCAACCGCTGCTACCCCAACAGCTTCGCCCATGTAGACTCGAACTCTTCTTCTCTAAGTCGCTGGGTTTTCTGGAACCCCTGCATTTAAGAAATGCACATACCGTCAGTGGTTCCATATCTACACACCAGAATTCTGGTAGATAATACCGCTGACTATGTTTTTACGACTAAAGAAAAATTCGTACCTCTGAGAGGACATTCAGACTTCCAGTGTCCAGACTTCTTGCATCGGAAGCACAAGCCCTTTGGCTTACTAGCCCCCACTCGTGGTCCATTCCTCTTGGCACCACTGGGTTTCATGGCTTGCTTCCTTTTCTTGCCCCTACCTCCAATAGCTTTCAAGCTTTTGGGCCCGGTAGTCACAAGCGCTTGAGACTTGCCCTTCTTGTAGATCCCCTCTGCCGCCTTCAGTTCAGTCAGGAGTTGCGCAAGAGTATAAGATAGTTTACCCATATTATAACTCATACGAAACTGCTCAAACTTAGGGGTCAGAGACTGGAGTACGATGTCGACTTGCGTCTCATCATCAATCGAAGCTCCTAGGACCTCAAGTTCATTCAACAAACTCATCATCTTAAGAACGTGCTCCCCAACGGGCGTTCCTTCAGACTGAGTAGTCGACATAAGGACTCTCATGGCTTCTTGCCTCGCCGCACGATCCTGCTCCCCAAACATCTCCTTGAGGTTAGTCATCATATCCCGGGCAGTGTCCATCGGCTCATGTTGGGTTTGGAGTACATTTGACATGGAAGCCAAAATATAGCACCTAGCCATTTCATCAGCCTTTTTCCACTTCCGATATGTTGCCTTTTCCTCATCAGTTGAGGCAGCCGTGGGCTCAGCAGGGCATTTATCAGAGAGTACAAACTTGTACTCTTCAGCAGTCAGGACAATGTCCAAATTTCTCTTCCAATCAATATAATTGGGACCAGTGAGTTTATGTTCCTTGAGTATCACAGAAAGTGGATTCATAGCTATTCTCTAAACCTATAAGCACATGTAAACAAACAATTAATTTAATGTCCGATGTTATCTCCCTCAAATAACATCATTAAATTACTAATTGCGTCTAAAATCCCATCAGGTAAAGCAAGCCACGTGGTGTGGACGTTTACCCACCCAAATGATTTAGCAATTAGTTTTTCTTCGGTCATACATCAATCATAGCGTGACTTCGTGGGGAAGAATACTATGACGCGTATCTAAGTGTAAACCATCACTCAGCACTAAAGTAGATCGCTTGGAATTGCTACGTCACCGCAAGCCACGTGGTGTGGACGTTTACGACAATTTCACAACTCTTCACAATTACTTATAACTGTCTACATCAATTAATCCAAAATCCGTCGGCACAACAAGCCACGTGGTGTGGACGTTTACTACACCAAGAGATCTTTATAATTGACTCCCAATTACAAGATCCATTCGATTTCGTAAATCAAGACTCGGAGAATCATAAGTGAAACTCGAAGTTTCTAACTAGTGATTCACCATGCGAGCGACCCTATCTCTCATAAATGAGGGAGCCGAGCAGACAAACGACCCACCTATCAAAGAATGGCACGAAAGTCTCTAATTTGTGTCATCCACATGACCAAGTGGCTCTGGCTCCATTCCACTCCCCGGGGTGAGAATGAGTCGACTTGAAGTCAGTTTCAGAAAGACAAATTAGGCATTGTTTGATAAACTCAATCAATGTTTCTTGTAAGAGGAATTACAAGAATTCTCCTCCAATGACTTGTCTATATGAACTTCGAAAGTCCATAAAAGTCACCAAGAGAACAGTGATGGAGACCATGGGAATGTTTCCATCCCCTCTCCCACTTAGCTTTTTACGATAAAGGGATACGCTATCTAGTGCATAAAAAATAAACACATATAGCATGCATGAAAGCAATAAAGCACATAGGTCACATAGTCAAAAATAATGCTAGAGAATTATTTTCCCGACTATCATGGCTTTATCTTCATATGCATCCTCTAGTCTTCAGTCTTCGTTTCTTGAATGCTCCATGTGACGAGAATATTAATTTCTAATATTTAAATCTATTTATTTTCAATTAATCCAAAAGTTACTTAATTCGAAAATTAAGTCAATTGAATATATCAAAAATAAAATTAAATATTATTAATATTTTTATTTATTTATTTTCCTCTCTAGTTCTCATTAAATCTTTAGAATAATCTATCCAAATAAAATTTGGAATATTCTAGAAGATATCTATAATAGAACAAGGAAATAAAATAAATAGGGACTTACTACTTTCCAAATTTATTTTTATTCCTAATCCATGAATATTCCCATGAGTAGGAATAATCAAATAGGAAAAATAAATTTAGTACTAAATTAATTAAATTTCTAATCTATGATTAATTCCATGAAGGAAATAAATCAACAGAAATAAAATTAATTTAAATTAATTCTTTTCTTTTTCCTAATCCATGAGATTTTCCTAAAAGGAAAGTACTCAAATAGGAAACCCGAATTAATTGGGAAAGTAGATCTTGGTAGGAATAGCATGAGATTGGGAGACCCCATGCCATCCCCACCGTCGACCTCCACCGCCCGGGACCACCACCGCCGCCGCCCCCAGCCCACGCGCCACCACCACCGGTGGCCGGCGTGGCCGGAAGCCCTAGCGGGCAGCCCCTTCGATGGGGTCGATCGATCCTCATGGGGATCGATCATGGGGATGATCAATTCCCCGGATTTTTCGTCCTCTTCGTCTTCGTCACACGTCTTCGTCTTCCGGCGATCGTCTCAACATCGAACCAACGTAATAAAATTACAAGAATTAAATTACACTATCCGGTATCGATTCTATACATGAAATCGACCCTATACATTTTCCGGAAAAATAAAGTACGTAATAATAAATCCTAAATTCGGTCAACCCCCGAATTTTTACTATTACAACATTCAACCACACAAAAACGAATCTCGACATGTCCGAGAGTTTAATAATCATGATAATTAATTAAAAAACAATTAATTAAATCCAACCATGATAGCCGGAAATCCTGCAAGGTAGAATAATAATCGAACATATACATGAACACGAAACCAAACGCTCTGATACCAATTGCTGGGATTCGATGTCCCGGGCTATCAAAAAAATTGCAGAACCGATAACCCGACCGAAAACCCGTCGCCGGAAAACCGCACGAACACCAACTCATCCGCAGGAGTCCGACCTTTGGAGACTACGCGTCCGAAGACACGCAGCCCGCCCCCAGCCGATTTTCTCCCGCGAGTCGGAAATTACGAACGCGAACACCATGCGAAGAACCGGGCTCGACGAGAGCATCGCCGCGGGATGAACCCGCGGCTAAACCCTAGCCGAACCCCATCGCGGGGTTCGCGATCGCCGTGCATGGCGATCGCCGGGCTGCTCCGGCAGCCCCGGGTGGCGGTGAGTCCGGCGACTTCACCGCCGTCGCCACCAGGAGGGGCGGTCAGCCCAGCTGACCACCGGCGGTACACCGGCGGTCGAAACCCTAGGGTTCGACCGCCCCTCTTTCGATCCCGACGGGGATCGCGAGATCCCCGTATCCCGGTCTCGACGTTCCCGGATCGTCCGTTCATGTATACATCACAATTATTCAACGCACATAATCATAGAAGGGGGTTTATGATTATTACCTCGAATCGTTGTACGGAGAAACGAATTCGGTTGATGACCTTGTGACCTTCCCGCGTATTCCTTGCACCTCGTCCGAACGTCGTGTGGGCGACGATCTATCGAACTCTATGGATCCTCCTCACTCTCAAGATTTTATGATTGGCGTAGGTCAATTAATTCTCTCTTGAAAGTGAAGACCATGTAGTGCTTATATAGGCTACGTAGGGGATCATAAGGAGAATAAATATTGGGCTTCAATATTGAAAATTAAATTGGGTCCAATCCAAATCCATTAATTCTTATCAATATTAATTTTATTTATTTTCCACTATATAAATAAAATTGCACTCCCAATATTATTCCATATTATATCAAATAATATTTCTCCATCTTAGTATTATTTATTCCGTGTATTTAAGATTTAAATATCCATGAATAAATTTATTTATTGCTCAATAAATAATATTCATATCTTATATCCGAGACTAGTACCGTTCAACCTTTATTATTGTGCGGAACGAATCCACTCATGAGGTTTACACAATAATTCCTTATGAACTCATCTCGGGGATATTATCAACCCTTCCGGGATACACTTTCCCGTCAAGTATTCACGGCATGTCATATATAAAATATAGCGACCCAACTTTACCGGTAATTAACCCAATAATTAAATCGGTTAATTCCTTTGGAAAATCAAAGCCTCTAGTATTAAATATACACACCCGCAATAATATCGGGGATTAAGAATAAAATACTCTGAGATTTAAATTGATTATCCAAGGCAATCCTAATCAATAAATCTCAAGCTGATCCGCCCAATACACCAAGTGTACAAGTGTGATAAAATAATTAAGATAAATTATTTTCTCTCTCACACAACGACTATACCGATGGATTGGTCCGTGTCCATCTAGGTCGTGAGCAACTGTTCGATTAAATACAAGTATTCACGGCATGTCATATATAAAATATAGCGACCCAACTTTACCGGTAATTAACCCAATAATTAAATCGGTTAATTCCTTTGGAAAATCAAAGCCTCTAGTATTAAATATACACACCCGCAATAATATCGGGGATTAAGAATAAAATACTCTGAGATTTAAATTGATTATCCAAGGCAATCCTAATCAATAAATCTCATGCTGATCCGCCCAATACACCAAGTGTACAAGTGTGATAAAATAATTAAGATAAATTATTTTCTCTCTCACACAACGACTATACCGATGGATTGGTCCGTGTCCATCTAGGTCGTGAGCAACTGTTCGATTAAATACGAGCAACCGATAGTATGATCTTCTGTGTGCCCATGCCCCACCATACTAACTACAACGTATAAAATCCAGGACTATATTTTGCATAAATAATTAACAATAATTAATTGCAAATAATTGTTTATTAATTTAATAGGTTAAATACTATGACCGGGAGTTTACCGGTACTTAAATCTAGACATTAAGTACACAACTCCAACAGATGTATGTGGAACCTATCAGTTCACAAGCACATGAAGGTTATGTTTCGAAAAAGAGAAAACAAACTATATTAGATATAGTTCGACCATTCGATGAGAGGTCTAAATGAACTACTGGTCTCTTTTGGGAACACACAATTCTTGAATTCAACTTATACACTGAATAGGACACCGTCAAAAGCTGTTGATAAGACACCATACGAGGTATGGAAAGGGAAGGTCCCTAACTTGTCTTATATCAAGGTTTGGGGATGTGAAGCTTATGTGAAGAGAAATATCTCTACAAAGCTTGAACCCAAATTGGATAAATGTTTCTTTGTTGGTAATCCAAAAGAAACACGAGGATACCACTTATACAACCAATCCGAGAACAAAGTATTTGTTGCTCGAGATGGTGTATTTCTTGAAAAGGAATATCTTTCCAAGAAAGTAAGTGGGAGCTCAGTTGAATTGAACGAAGTTCAAGAAGACTTGAACGAAGTTCAAGAAGAACAAACTGAGATGGAGACTCAAGACTTGGTCGAGAGTACTCCAGTGGTTTTAGAAACCACGCCTAACCCTCGAAGGTCCGGAAGGATTAGAACTCAACCTGACAGATACTTAGGTATTCTGACAAACGAGAACTTTGAAGTCATGCTTTTAGAAAGAAATGAACCTTCGACCTATATCCAAGCTGTGACGAGTCCAGATTCCGAGAAATGGCAGGGTGCCATGAAATCCGAAATGGAATCAATGTCTGAAACTCAAGTTTGGAACTTGGTCGATTTGCCTAAATGGGCTAGGCCCATTGGATGCAAATGGATTTACAAAATAAAAACAGACATGAATGAAAAACATAATGTTTTCAATGCAAAGTTGGTGGCAAAAGGAGTTAATCAAATTCACGGGGTAGATTATGATGAAACCTTTTCACCAGTTGCTATGATTAAATCCATTCGGATTCTCTTAGCCATTGCTGCTCATTATGATTATGAGATATGGCAAATGGATGTTAAAACCGCCTTCTTGAATGGGATTCTAGAAGAGGATGTGTTTATGACACAACCAGAGGGTTTTATCGATCCTAATCAGGCTGAGAGAGTATGCAAGCTTAATAGATCTTAATGGATTAAAGCAAGCATCTCGGAGTTGGAATCTTAAGTTCAATGAATCCATATCGGGATTTGGATTTCAGAGGAACTCGAAAGAGTCTTGTTTTACAAGAAGATCAGTGGGAGTTACATTGTATTAATTGTGTTGTATGTCGGTGACATACTCCTTATTGGAAACAATGTTTCTATGCTTAATTCTATTAAAGAATGGCTTGGAAATTGCTTTTCAATGAAGGATCTTGGAGAAACACAGTACATATTGGACATCAAGATCTGTCGGAACAGATCGAAAAGGATGTTTGGACTTAGTAAAGCGACCTATTTTGAAAAGGTGCTTGATAAGTTCAGAATGAAAGACGCCAAAAAGGGTCTCATTCCAATTACTCATGGCACATCTCCTAGCAAGATTCAAGGCCCTTCGGGACTTGATGAGCAAAAGAGGATGGAAAACATTCCTTATGCTTCGGCAAAAGGGTCTATAATGTACGCCATGATATGTACACGACAGGACGTATCGTATGCTTTGAGCGTGACGATTCGGTTTCAAGGAAACCCAGGTGAGGCGTATTAGACTGCGGCTAATAATATTCTTATGTACCTTAGATGGACTAACGAATATTTTGTTATCTTTGGAAGACAAAAAGAGTTGATATTAACAAGTTGTTTGAATGCTAACTTCAAAACAGACTAAGATAATTTCCGATTTTAATCTGGTTATATCTTTTGTCTGGTTAGAGGTGATATTTGCTGGAATAGTTCTATGCAATGCAATATAGCTGATTAAACTACAGAAGCTGAGCACAATATTGCATTGGATGTAGTAATGTTGGCAGTTAGGATTTGAAAGTTCTTGAATGAACTAGGTGGCGTAACTAGCTCAGCCCATCCGATAGTTCTCTATTTATAGTAGAGTTATCGCGCAAGCCAATGAGCTAGAAAGCACCACAAGTCTAAAACTAGTGCTCAGGAAGTTCCACATTATCTGGGAGATAGTTTGTGGAGACATCGAGATAATAAAGTTGCAACTTTTGATAAGGTTGCAAACCCGCTTTCTAAACCTCTCCAGCAGTCTAAGCTTAAGGCTTTCACGACTGCAATAGAGATCAGACATCTTAGAGATGGGTTGTGAATTCTATTACTGTATTAGATACTTTTGGAGATTTGGTAAACATTCACTCATATGTATAATACATATTTCTTCATATAAATATGGTTTAATTTATATGAATTGTCCAAATGATTAAGTGATATCAATTGGGTTATGAGGTCGACTTACCGCATAATGAAGTCCCAATGGTTGAACTGATATACTTGAATCATATAGCTGTTCCTGGTTCGTATAATCGAGTACGGACAAACCGATAATACAAAGAACTAGATTGTAATGTGTACTATAGCACCGCTTCATGGGCTAGTGATGTGGGACATCAAGTACAGTTACATAGATATTAGCTGGGAGCTTATGATCGAACAGACCCGACTGGAATAGTATTTAAGATTTCGAGTCATAATACTATTTCATTGACTGTCGAGCAATTTCCTCTGACCTGAGTAGTCCAGAGTAATTCCATTGTGAAATGATGTACTTTGATACAAGTAAACGCCTTTCGTAAAAGGAGGTTATAAAACTTGTTATTGGGTATATCAGGAAGCAAGTGGGAGAGCTTGGATTGACAAGATGGGATTGTCGTCCATTTTTAATGGGATATATGTCTTACTGGCCACTTGGAGAGTCGAGACTGTGGAAAATACGTGGCCACGTCCAGATTCGTATCATAGTGATAAATCTGGTTTTACAGTCTGTCTCAAAGTCCAAGAAAGGTTTGAACCGATTGAGGATGACTCGAGTCTTGCCTCAAGTTCAAACTTAGACATAAAGTGACAACAGGAAATTGGCAGCACACTGGCTCTGAAGGCCAAGTGGGAGATTGTTGGTATATGTCCTTCGATCCCACGTGTGCAATCGATAAAGTCATAAAGTCGTCTATGGATGTTAAATGATTATTCGATAATATTAATTGTTGGGAACAATATAATATTGATCGATAAAATCATACCTACAGGGTCACACACGAGCTCGATATTGATATACATTGCTTGATAAATATATTGATTTAGAATCAATATTTACGTGGATTTAATTCCCATGCATGGCTTGCATGGATGCATGTCATATAGTGTGACATGGCATGCCACACAAGCCAATGGGACCACATATCATGATTTGGCATGATTATGTGGAGATGACCTTTGAACTTCACCATAACACCCCATTATGTGTGGTTATGACACACACATTATGGTGGGGGTTACATGTGAAGTAAAAGGGGTATAATGAGCATGAAAAATCAGATTTTCATGTCTCATTCTAACACCATCATCATCAGCCACGAAATTCACAAGTGAAAGAGAGAAAAGAGGGTGTTCTTGGAGAACCGACTCAATCAAGCAAAGTGTTCGTCATTCGGGTTCGTGTGCAACACGTAGAGGCCGGGCCATTTGTGCGGCTTCAACATCCGGGCGATCTAGACAAGAAGAGTGACGAGGTCATTCTCAAGGCTGATCCATGAAGGTGGTTCAATCGACTCAACACCACCTTCATCAACATCAACGAGGCACGCTACACCGGTTGGAAGTGTTCTTGTTAATCTATATATATATATATATATATATATTGGATGTATATATATATATATATAAATATGTGTCTATACATATAATGTGTGCCTAGATCTTCATGTTGTTCGTGTTCTATTATTTTACACGCTTCCGCACACACGAACAAGGTAATCGAGCGATTGGATCGGGATCTAAAACCATCATATAGCTCATGCGAAACTGCTCAAAACTAGGGGTCAGAGACTGGAGTATGATGTCGACTTGCGTCTCCCCATCAATTTGAGCTCCTAGGATCTCAAGCTCATTCAACAAACTCATCATCTTAAGAACGTGCTCCCCAACGGGCGTTCCTTCAGATTGAGTAGTTGTCATGAGGACTCTCATGGCTTCTTGACTTGCCGCACGATCTTGCTCCCCAAACATCTCCTTGAGGTTAAACAACATATCATAGGCAGTGTCCATCGACTCATGTTGGGTTTGGAGTACATTTGACATGGAAGCCAAAATATAACACCTAGCCATTTCATCAGCCTTTTTCCACTTCCGATATGCCTGTTTTTCCTCATCAGTTGAGGCAGCCGTGGGCTCAGCAGGGCACACTTCATGGAGTACAAATTTGTACTCCTCAGAAGTCAGGACAATGTCTAAATTTCTCCTCCAATCGATATAATTGGGGCCAGTGAGTTTATGCTCCTTGAGTATCACAGAAAGTGGATTCATAGCTATTCTCTAAACCTATAAGCACATTTAAACAAACAATCAATTTAATATCCGACATTATCTCCCTTGAATAATATCATTAAATTACTAATTACATCTAAAATCCCATCAGATATGGCAAGCCACGGTAGTGTGGACGTTTACCTATCCAAATGATTTAGTAATTAGATTTGCTTCGGTAGTACATCATCATTAGCGTTACTTCAATGGGAAGAATACTAAGAAGCGTACCTAAGTGTAAACCATTACTCAGTACTAAGAAGATTGTTTGAGACTCGTATATTACCGCAAGCCACGATAGTGTGGACGTTTACGCTAACACACGATCCTTCACTTTCTTCTATAACTGTCTATATCAATTATTCCAAAATCCCATTCAATATAGCAAGCCACGATAGTGTGGACGTTTACTATACCAAAAGATTTTTATAATTGACTCCCAATTACATGATCCATTCGATTTTCGTAAATCAAGACGCGGAGAATCATAAGTGAAACTCGAAGTTTCTAACCAGTGATTCACCATGCGAACAACCCTATCTCTCATTAGATGAGGGAGCCGAGCAGACAATCGATCCACCTTAAAAGATGGTACGAATGCCTCTAATTTGTGTCATCCACATGACCAAGTGGCTTTGGCTCCATTCCACTCCCCGGGGTGAGAATGAGTCGACTTGAAGTCAGTTTCAGAAAGACAAATTAGGCATTGTTTGATAAACTTAATCAATGTTTCTTGTAAAAGGAATTACAAGAATTCTCCTCCAATGACACATCTATACGAACTTCAAAAGTCCATAAGAGTCACCAAGAGAACAGTAATGGAGACCATGGGAATGTTTCCATCCCCTCTCCCACTTAGCTTTTTATAACAAAGGGATACGCTATCTAGTGCATAAAGTAAACACATATAGCATGCATACAAGTAATAAAGCACATAGTATCACATAGTCAAAATAATGCTAGAAAAATTATTTTCCGACTATCATGGCTTTATTCCATCTCCGTATGCGTCTTCTAGTCTTCAGTCTTCGTTCTTGAATGCTCCATGTGACGAGAATATTAATCTCAATACTTAAATATATTTATCTCCAATAAATCCAAAAGATACTTAATTCGAAAATTAAGTCAATCGAATAAATCAAAAATAAAATTAAATATTATTAATATTTTTATTTATTTATTTTCCTATCTAATTCTATTAAATCTCTAGAATAATCTATCCAAGTAAAACTTGGAATATTCTAGAAGACTTCTATAATAGAATAAGGAAATAAAATAAATTAGGACTCTTCTACTTTCCAAGATTAATTAATTTCCATGTCTATGAAAATTCCCATAAAATAGGAATAATCAAATGAGAAATAAATTAATCCCATATTAATTAAATTCCTTTCCAATTCTATTAAATCTCTAGAATCCTATTTCAAGTAGGACTCGGAATATTCTAGGAGACTTCCATAATAGAATAAGGAATAAAATTAATGTTAATTAATTCTTTTCCTATTTCCATGAGAATTCCCAAAAATAGGAATACTCAAAATAGGAAAACCGAATCAATTAGGAAAACGAATCTAGGTAGGAGTAGCACGAGATCACGAGGACCCCGCGCCCCCCACCTTGATCGCCGGCCGGGAAGGAGCGCCCCCGCCACCTCAGCCCACGCGCCACCACCGCCGGTGGCCGGCGCGGCCGAGGGTTCTGCGAGCAGCCCCCTTCGTCCCTTCGATCATCATAGGATCGATCATCGTGATCGATCCCCGGTCCTCCCTCTCATCTTCTCCTTCGTCACATGAGTTCTCCGGCGGTCGTCTCGGCATCGATCCTGTTGGGATTGTGTACTTAATGTCTAGATTTAAGTAACGCAAACTCACGATCCATTGCCATTAATCTATTTAATTAAATAAACAATTATTTGCATTTAATTATTTATAATTAAATATATGCAAATCATAGTCCTGGATTTTATACGTTGTAGTTAGTATGGTGCAAGCATGGGCGCACAGAAGATCATACTATCGGTTACTCGTATTTAATCGAACAGTAGCTCACGACCTAGATGGACACGGACCAATCCATCGGTATAGTCGTTGTGTGAGAGAGAAAATAATCTATCTTAATTATTTTATCACACTTGTACACTTGGTGTATTGAGCGGATCGTTGAGATTCATCGATTAGGATTGCCGGCGATAATCGATTCGAGTCTCAGTGTATTTTATTCTTAATCCCCGATATTATTGCGGGTGTGTATATTTAATATAAGTGACTTTGATTTACCAAAGGAATCAACTGATTTAATTATTGGGTTGATTACCGGTTAAGTTGGGTCACTATATTTCATATATGACATGCCGTGAATAATTGACCGGACAGTGTATCCCGGAAGGGTTGATGATATCCCCGAGATGAGTTCATAAGGAATTATTATGTAAACCCTGCAGGTGGATTCATTCCGCATAATAATTAAGGTTGAATGGTACTAGTCTCGGATACAAGAGATGAATAAATTAATTAGCAATAAATTAATTTTATTCATGGATATTTATATCTTAAATACACGGAATAAATAATACTACCGGAGAAATATTATTTGATATAATATGGTTTAATATTGGGAGTGCAATTAATTTTATATAGTGGAAAATAGAATTAATTAATATTGATAAGGATTAATGGACTTGAGCATTGGGCTCAATTTAATCTTCAATATTGGAAGCCCAATATTCCACCTCCTTAAGATCCCCTACGTAGCCTATAAAAGCACTACATGGTCTTCTCTATTCTCATAACTTGAAGATCACAATTCTAGAGAGAGAAAGTAGAGAGGGAGATCCATGGAGTTCGGAAGATCGTCGCCCACCCGACGTTCGAGCTAGTGCAAGGAATACGTGGGAAGGTCTCAAGGTCTTCATAGATCTCGTTTCTCCGTACAACGAGAACAAAGGTAAAATCGTGAAAACCCCCTCGATGATTTTACATGTTAATTATCGTGAAAATATCGTGAACCAAGATCCGAGAACGCGACCCATGTCGAGGTTGAACCGGGCGGTGGTGATCGAAGATCACCGGACCGCCGGCGGCTCAACGGCTCGACTAGAGAGGGGTCGAGGGGCGTGAGCCTCGGCTGGACGCCGAGACTCGATCGAGCATGAGCTCGATCGCCCATGCTTGTCCAGCGGGCTGCTGGAGCAACCGCTCGCACGGCGCGATCACCGCTCGCGCGGGCTGATCGCCGCTCGCACGGCTGGACCGCCGCTCGCGCGGCGGTGGCTGCGGGCTGATCGCTAGCCACGGTTCGACCGTGGCTTGGGGGCGATCAGCGGGACATGGCGGGCTAAGGGCTGAACCCTAGCGCTCGCACGATGCGAGCTCACGCCTCCATCGGGCAGCCGCGGCTTGGCCGTGGCGAGGGTTCGATGGTGGGCTGATCCGCGAGGGTTCGACCATGCCCAAGGGGGGCTGCCAAGGGCAGCCCTAGGCGGCTGTTACGGACAGCCGCGAGCCCCACGCGGAGGCTCGACCGAACAGCCCGTGTTCGTTCGCGGTTAGGGCTTGTTTGGTTGGGCTATCCCCGTGGAGGTTCGTGGCGGATTTCCGGCAACCGGGAGTCGATTGGAATTGTCGTTCCGCAATTTGACAATTCCGGATATTCGTTCTCCGAAGGATTTCGGTCGGAATTAATTAGATAATTAATTTTAATTAATTTATTAATTCCGGGATATCGATTTCCAACAATTGGTATCAGAGCGTTGGTTTTCGTTCACGGTATTTTTCGATAAATTGTTCTACCTTGCAGGGTTTCCGACTATTATGGCTAGATATAATTGTTCGTTAATTATTGTCATAATATTGTTCTTGATTATTAAACTCTCGGACATGTCGAGATTCGTTTTATGTGTGGTGAATGCTTGTAATAGTAAAAATTCGGGGGTTGACCGAATTTAGGTTTATTATTATGTTCTACTTTTTCCGGAAAATGTATAGGGTCGATTTCATGTATAGAATCGATACCGGATAATTGTAATTAAATTATGTAATTTATTTTACGTTGGATCGATGCCGAAACGACCGCCGGAAGAAGACGTGTGACGGAGGAGACGAATAGAGGGAGGGCTCGATCGGCCATCCCCATGGCCGATCTCATGAGGCTCGATCGACCACCATGAGGAGTTCGACTCCTCTAGGTGGGTGGTCGATCATGGTGAGCGTGGGGATCCCCAACCCGCGTTCATCTCGGCCAAGATTCACTTTCCTAAATTATTCGGTTTTCCTATTTTGAGTATTCCTATTTTTGGGAATTCTCATGGAATAGGAAAAGAATAAATTTAGAATAAATTTATTTTTTCCTTATTGATTATTCCTATTCTTGGGAATTTTCATAGATTAGGAAAAGGAATAAATTTGGAATTAATTTATTTTTCCTATTTTTATTATTCCTTTATGGAATTTTAAATGGATTAGGAAAATAATTAATTTGGAAAGTTTTGAAAGTCCTTAATTAATTTTTCCTATTTAATTATTCCTTTATGGAATTTTTAATGGATTAGGAAAGGAATTAATTTGGAAGGACTAGGAGTCCTAAATTATTTTATTTCCTTATTTCATTATGGAAATCATCTAGAATATTCCAAGTGGGTCTTGGATAGATTATTCTAGAGATTTAATGAAGTAGAAAGGGAAAATAAAATAATAAAAATATTAATAATATTTATTTTTATTTTTGATATATTCGATTGACTTAATTTTCGAATTAAGTAACTTTTGGATTAATTGAAAATAAATAGATTTAAATATTGGGATTAATATTCTCGTCACATGGAGCATTCAAGAACGAAGACATGAAGACTAGAAGATGCGTACGGGGATGCGATAAAGCCATAATAGTCGGAAAATAATATTCTAGTAATTATTTTGACTATGTGATAATATTCTATGTGCTTTATTACATGTATGCATGCTTATGTGTATTTAATTATGCATTAGATAGCGTATCCCTTTATTGTAAAAAGCTAAGTGGGAGAGGGTATGGAAACATATCCATGGTCTCCATTGCTGTTCTCTTGGTGACATTTATGGACTTTTGAAGTTCGTATAGACAAGTCATTGGAGGAGAATTCTTGTAATTCCTTTTACGAGAAACATTGATTAAGTTTATCAAACAATGCCTAATTTGTCATTCTGAAACTGATTTCAAGTCGACTCATTCTCACCCCGGGGAGTGGAATGGAGCCAAAGCCACTTGGTCATGTCGAGGACACAAATTAGAGACCTTCGTACCATCCTTTTGAAGGTGGATCGATTGTCTGCTCGGCTCCCTCATTTATGAGAGATAGGGTCGTTCGCATGGTGAATCACTGGTTAGAAACTTCGAGTTTCACTTATGATTCTCCGCGTCTTGATTTACAAGATTGAATGATTCATGTAATTGGGAGTCAATTGTAAAAGTCTTTTGGTGTAGTAAACGTCCACACTATCGTGGCTTGCTGCATTGAATGGGATTTTGGAACGATTGATGTAGACAGTTATAGAAGGGAGTAAAGGAGCGTATGTTACGTAAACGTCCACACTATCGTGGCTTGCGGTGAATATGCGTGTCCCAAACAATCTTCTTAGATACTGAGTAATGGTTTACACTTAGGTACGCTTATTAGTATTCTTCCCATCGAAGTAACGCTAATGATGATGTACGACCGAAGGTAATCTAATTGCTAAATCATTTGGATAGGTAAACGTCCACACTATCGTGGCTTGCCATATCTGATGGGATTTTAGATGCGATTAGTGGTTTAATGATATTATTTGAGGGAGATAATATCGGAGATTAAATCGATTGTTTGTTGTTATATGTGCTCATAGATTAGGATATGGCTTTGAACCCACTTTATGTGATACGTAAGGATTTTAAACTCATTGGTCCCTGAATTTAATGATTGGAATAGAGATCTAGACATTACCCAAACTGTTGAAGAGTACAAGTTTGTACTCAGTGAGCTTTGTCCTCCCGAGCCTACAAATGTCTTAACTGATGAGGAAAGAACTGATTTTATCATGTTCAAACTCAAGGAGATGTTTAGACATGATGTAGAGGCTAGACAAGAGGCGATGAGGATACTCATAAAGGCCAGTCGAATCGAGGAAACGTTTAAACACGTTTTTTGAGATGATTGACTTTTTGGACGAGTTGAGACGGAAATCGCAAGCTCTTGTAGCCAATGCCAAAGGTTTCGAACCTAAGGGCAAAACCGGGGGATAGGAAAAGCAAGCAAAGAAACCCAGTGGTTCTAAGTTGCTTAGACCACGAGATGGGACGAGAAAGCCATGAGGCAAGTATTCTCGATGCAAACAGTCTGGGTACTGGAAGTCTGATTATCCTCTCAAAGAAAGTACGAAATTTTCTTTAGTCGTAAAACATAGTCAGTGGTATTATCTACCGGAACCTGGTGTGTAGATATGGAACCACTGACGGTATGTGCATTTTAAATGCAGAGGTTCCAGGAAACCTAACGACTTGGAAAAGAAAAGATCGTAGTCTACATGGGCAATGCTGTGGAGGAGGCAGCAGTTGCAGTGGAGGACATTTTATTGGATTTCATTTTGAGTTATTGCTTTTATGTACCTTTCATATTAGAAAGAACTTTGTTCTGGATTTCTAATGAATGGATATTTTATTTCTTTTAATCATTTGATGGTTATAAGAAGAAATAATGATATTATCTATTTTGGTACATTAGCTAGCAATATATAAATGATGAATCCTTAGTCTACCACGATGCGACGAACCGTTTTATACAACTCGTTTTACTAATAAGAGATTTCTTTATTAAATCATTTATACTTGTGGAATCTTATGCTAAGTCATATTTATTCAAATAAGAAGTTCAAAGGTCGAAAATTGATTGTAAGATCAATTAAGTTGAAGGAGTGGACCTTCCGACCTAAGAATCTAATTTGGAAGATAATACGACTAAGCAATCCTTTATGGATATAAGATATAAGATCCGGACAAGTATTAGAATTGATTGACTCTGATTTATTATCAGAGATTGGGATTGGATCCCAAGTGACTACACCATACAGTCCTCTGTAAGAATGGTGTGTCGGAAATAAGAAGTGGAACTCTTATAGAAATAGTAAAAGCGTGAGTTATACGGAACTACCTGTGTTCTATGGATATGTCTGGAAACAACGGCGCATTCAAATGCGGTTGTAGAATATCCTAGAAGAACAAAAGATGTGTGTTCAATAGTACTATGAACCAGAAGGACGTTATAAGTTCTAACGCCCGGTTCTTAGAGGAAGACTATTGGATGAACCACAAGCCCAAAGTGACGTAATACTTTGAAATGAGAGAGAAAGATTAAGACTTAGAACCAGCCGAACCGAGTAGCGGTACACCACTAACTGCACCTACTGTTATCACTGTTTATACACCGGAACGCCATTGTAGTGGGAGGTTGTGGGACAACCGGAGATATTCATAAGACTAGGAGAGTCTTCGGACTCTGGACCTAGTATACATGAAATCGATCCCTGGATCTACATGAAGGCCGTACTAGATCTAAATGTGCCTTCTTGGAGAGCAATAAGGATTATTGCTAAGAGGCGAGATCATTTAGAGTACAAGCTTAGTTGATCCATTTATGGATTGAAACAAAGCATTGAGTTCGTGGTACTTGCAAATTGATGAGATAGTCCATTTTATGGATTCATCAAAAGCATAGACGAATTGTGTGTATTGGAAACGTGATGGAAAACAAGGTGGTGTTTCTCGGAGGTTTTATGTAGATTACACTCTTATCATTGGCAACAATGTAAAGATGTTATCAGACATAAAATGATGGTTGTCTAGATGAATCATTATGAAAGATAAAGGAAGAAGTTGGACATGTTCTTGAGATCTTGGATCTCTAGAAAGAACGTTGTACTTATCCTGGACATCTTACATAAATGATTATGGTTCGTTTTAACATGTAAGATTCCGAGAAAGGTTCGTTACCTTTCAGAGACGGAATGCATCTATCTAAGGATATGTGTTTTGGAACACAAAAGGAGATAGAAGCAATGAAAGCAGTTTCCTACACTTGGAGTGTGGAAAGCTTAATAAATGCAATGTTGAAAACGAGAACCTGATATCGGCTATGCGGTTAGCATAGTGGGAGGATATCAAGGTAATCCTGGAAAGGAATATTCGACTGCCGTAAAAGTACTTTCGAAGTACTATTCTAGACTACGAAGCAGACGAGTTTTTCCTTTGGATTACATTCTCTTAGATTTCTAATCGAATGAGGACCAGTGTAAGTCGATATCAGGCTATGTGTTTCACTATTGAAGGAGAAGGAGTTTTAACATGGAAGAGTGATAAGCACGATGCTTTTCGGACTCTGCCATGGGTAACCAAATAGCGGCCTCAGAGGCAGCGGAAGTTTTGGTATAACTCCGGGATAATCTCTGGGACTTAGATGTGATTCTTAATTTGCCAAAGGCTATGTGAATAGCGGTGCGATGGCAAATGGTAAGAAATCACTAGTCCATAAGTGTAAGATAACACATAGTGCAAGTACCACCTGATACGAATCATCGTCGAGGGAGACGACGCTGTAGTCACCAAGATAACTTCAGAGCGGCAACCTAGAGTGCTCATTCACATAGTACTTCTTGGAAGTACAACTTAAGCACGTGATGAGTATGGGAGTCGGGAGTTTGGAGGAAATGACTAGACCTTAGTACAAGTGGGAGATTGTTGGGATTGTGTACTTAATGTCTAGATTTAAGTAACGCAAACTCACGATCCATTGCCATTAATCTATTTAATTAAATAAACAATTATTTGCATTTAATTATTTATAATTAAATATATGCAAATCATAGTCCTGGATTTTATACGTTGTAGTTAGTATGGTGCAAGCATGGGCGCACAGAAGATCATACTATCGGTTACTCGTATTTAATCGAACAGTAGCTCACGACCTAGATGGACACGGACCAATCCATCGGTATAGTCGTTGTGTGAGAGAGAAAATAATCTATCTTAATTATTTTATCACACTTGTACACTTGGTGTATTGAGCGGATCGTTGAGATTCATCGATTAGGATTGCCGGCGATAATCGATTCGAGTCTCAGTGTATTTTATTCTTAATCCCCGATATTATTGCGGGTGTGTATATTTAATATAAGTGACTTTGATTTACCAAAGGAATCAACTGATTTAATTATTGGGTTGATTACCGGTTAAGTTGGGTCACTATATTTCATATATGACATGCCGTGAATAATTGACCGGACAGTGTATCCCGGAAGGGTTGATGATATCCCCGAGATGAGTTCATAAGGAATTATTATGTAAACCCTGCAGGTGGATTCATTCCGCATAATAATTAAGGTTGAATGGTACTAGTCTCGGATACAAGAGATGAATAAATTAATTAGCAATAAATTAATTTTATTCATGGATATTTATATCTTAAATACACGGAATAAATAATACTACCGGAGAAATATTATTTGATATAATATGGTTTAATATTGGGAGTGCAATTAATTTTATATAGTGGAAAATAGAATTAATTAATATTGATAAGGATTAATGGACTTGAGCATTGGGCTCAATTTAATCTTCAATATTGGAAGCCCAATATTCCACCTCCTTAAGATCCCCTACGTAGCCTATAAAAGCACTACATGGTCTTCTCTATTCTCATAACTTGAAGATCACAATTCTAGAGAGAGAAAGTAGAGAGGGAGATCCATGGAGTTCGGAAGATCGTCGCCCACCCGACGTTCGAGCTAGTGCAAGGAATACGTGGGAAGGTCTCAAGGTCTTCATAGATCTCGTTTCTCCGTACAACGAGAACAAAGGTAAAATCGTGAAAACCCCCTCGATGATTTTACATGTTAATTATCGTGAAAATATCGTGAACCAAGATCCGAGAACGCGACCCATGTCGAGGTTGAACCGGGCGGTGGTGATCGAAGATCACCGGACCGCCGGCGGCTCAACGGCTCGACTAGAGAGGGGTCGAGGGGCGTGAGCCTCGGCTGGACGCCGAGACTCGATCGAGCATGAGCTCGATCGCCCATGCTTGTCCAGCGGGCTGCTGGAGCAACCGCTCGCACGGCGCGATCACCGCTCGCGCGGGCTGATCGCCGCTCGCACGGCTGGACCGCCGCTCGCGCGGCGGTGGCTGCGGGCTGATCGCTAGCCACGGTTCGACCGTGGCTTGGGGGCGATCAGCGGGACATGGCGGGCTAAGGGCTGAACCCTAGCGCTCGCACGATGCGAGCTCACGCCTCCATCGGGCAGCCGCGGCTTGGCCGTGGCGAGGGTTCGATGGTGGGCTGATCCGCGAGGGTTCGACCATGCCCAAGGGGGGCTGCCAAGGGCAGCCCTAGGCGGCTGTTACGGACAGCCGCGAGCCCCACGCGGAGGCTCGACCGAACAGCCCGTGTTCGTTCGCGGTTAGGGCTTGTTTGGTTGGGCTATCCCCGTGGAGGTTCGTGGCGGATTTCCGGCAACCGGGAGTCGATTGGAATTGTCGTTCCGCAATTTGACAATTCCGGATATTCGTTCTCCGAAGGATTTCGGTCGGAATTAATTAGATAATTAATTTTAATTAATTTATTAATTCCGGGATATCGATTTCCAACAGATCCAACGTAAATAAATTACAAGAAATAAATTTACAATTCCGGTATCGATTCTATACATGAAATCGACCCTATACAATTTCCGGAAAACATAGAACAATAATAATAAATCTAAATTCGGTCAACCCCCGAATTTTTACTATTACAAGCATTCATCCACACAAAACGAATCTCGACATGTCCGAGAGTTTAATAACGAATAATCTGTTGGAGTTGTGTACTTAATGTCTAGATTTAAGTATCAAATAAACTCCCGGTCATAGCATTTAATCTATTTAATTAATAAACAATTATTTGCATTTAATTATTATTAATTAATTATGCAAAATATAGTCCTGGATTTTATACGTTGTAGAAGTAGTTAGTATGGTGTGCATGGGCACACATAAGATCATACTATCGGTTACTCGTATTTAATCGAACAGATGCTCACGACCTAGATGGACATGGACCAATCCATCGGTACAGTCGTTGTGTGAGAGAGAAAATAATTTATCTTAATTATTTTATCACACTTGTACACTTGGTGTATTGGGCGGATCGCTTGAGATTTATTGATTAGGATTGCCTTGGATAATCAATTTAAATCTCAGAGTATTTTATTCTTAATCCCCGATATTATTGCGGGTGTATATATTTAATATTAGAGACTTTGATTTTCCAAAGGAATTAACCGATTTAATTATTGGGTTAATTACCGGTAAAATTGGGTCGCTATATTTTATATATGACATGCCGTGAATACTTGACGGAAAAGTATATCCCGGAAGGGTTGATAATATCCCCGAGATGAGTTCATAAGGAATTATTGTGTAAACCTCATGAGTGGATTCGTTCCGCACAATAATAAAGGTTGAACGGTACTAGTCTCGGATATAAGAGATGAATATAATTTATTAAGCAATAAATAAATTTATTCATGGATATTTAAATCTTAAATACACGGAATATATAATATTAGCGGAGAAATATTATTTGATATAATATGGTTTAATATTGGGAGTGCAATTAATTTATATAGTGGAAAATAAATTAATTAATATTGATAAGGATTAATGGACTTGAGCATTGGGCTCAATTTAATCTTCAATATTGGGAGCCCAATATTCCACCTCCTTATGATCCCCTACGTAGCCTATAAAAGCACTACATGGTCTTCACTTTTCACAACTCAATTTTTACCTACGCCAATCATAAAGTCTTGGAGAGTGAAGGAGATCCATAGGAGTTCGATAGATCGTCGCCCACACGACGTTCGGACGAGGTGCGAGGAATACGTGGGAAGATCGCAAGGTCATCGTTTGATTTCGTTTCTCCGTACAACGAATCGAGGTAATATAATCGAGAACCCCCTTCATGATTATATGCTCGTTTATTGTGATATATACATGAACAAGACGATCCGGGAAAGCGTCGAAACCGGGATACGGGGATCATGCGATCCCCGTCGGGATCGAGAGAGGCGGCCGAACCCTAGGGTTCGACCGCCGGCGCGCGCGGACGAGGGAGCCCCGGCTGGACTGCCGGGGCATGCGATCGACGCGAAGTCGATCGTGGGGAGGTTCGCCGTGGGCTGGTGCCACGGCGGGTGAACCCCCCCAGCCACCTCGCCTGGTGGCGTGCGCAAGGAGACGCCGCGGCTGGATGCCTCGGCTGGGGGCGATCGAGCCCTTCGCTCGATCACCGGGGGGACTGCCGCGGGCTGGTGCCGCGGCTGGTGGCTCCCCCCGCCTCCTGTGATGGCGGTGAGTCGCCGGACTCACCGCCCGGGGCTGCCGGAGCAGCCCATGCGATCGAACTCGATCGCGATCCCGCGGTGGGGCTCGGCTAGGGTTTAGCCGCGGGTTCGTCCCGCGGCGATGCTCGGGTCGAGCTCCGGACATCGTGGCGTTCGCGTTCGGTTTCCGGCGATAGGGTTTCGATCGGGTTATCGGTTCCGCATAATTTTTGATAGCCCGGGACATCGAATCCCAGCAATTGGTATCAGAGCGTTTGGTTTCGTGTTCATGTATATGTTCGATTATTGTTCTACCTTGCAGGATCTCCGGCTATCATGGTTGATTTAATTATTGTATTAATTAATTATCATGATTATTCGTTTATTAAACTCTCGGACATGTCGAGATTCGTTTTTGTGGATGAATGTTTGTAATAGTAAAAATTCGGGGGTTGACCGAATTTAGGATTTATTATTACGTTCTTTATTTTCCGGAAAACGTATAGGGTCGATTTCATGTATAGAATCGATACCGGATAGTGTAATTTAAATTCTTGTAATTTATTTACGTTGGTTCGATGTTGAGACGATCGCCGGAAGACGAAGACGTGTGACGAAGACGAAGAGGACGAAGTACCGGGGATCGATCAAACCCCTTGATCGATCCCAAGCAATCGACCCAAGGAGAGGGGCCGATCGCCCTCGGCTAGGGCTGCTGCCGGCGACGGTGGTGGCTGGTGGCTGGGCGGCGGCGTTCCTCCCGTGGTGGCGGTCGATCATGGTGGGGATGGCGTGGGGTCTCCCAATCCCATGCTATTCCTACCAAGATTCACTTTCCTAAAATTAATTCGGTTTTCCTATTTGAGTGTTCTTCTTTTGGAAACTCTCATGGATTAGGTAAAGAATTAATTGGAATTAATTTTATTCTTATTGATTTATTTCCTTTATGGAGATATTCATGGATTAGGAATCTAATTGATTTGGCATTAATTTATTTTCTATTTTGATTATTCCTATTCTTGGGAATTTTCATTAGATGGAAATTAATTGATAATGGAAAGTAGAAGAGTCCTAATTTATTTTATTTCCTTATTCTATTATAGAAGTCTTCTAGAATATTCCAAGTTTTACTTGGATAGATTATTCTAGAGATTTAATAGAATTAGATGGAAAAATAAATAAATAAAAATATTAATAATATTTAATTTTATTTTTGATATATTCGATTGACTTAATTTTCGAATTAAGTAACTTTTGGATTAATTAAAAATAAATAGATTTAAATATTAGAGATTAATATTCTCGCCACATGGAGCATTCAAGAAACGAAGACTGAAGACTAGAAGATGCATATGAAGATGGAATAAAGCCATGATAGTCGGGAAAATAATTTTTCTAGCATTATTTTGACTATGTGATCTATGTGCTTTATTGCTTTATGCATGCTATATGTGTTTATTTTATGCACTAGATAGCGTATCCCTTTATTGTAAAAAGCTAAGTGGGAGAGGGGATGGAAACATTCCCATGGTCTCCATTGCTGTTCTCTTGGTGACTCTTATGGACTTTCGAAGTTCGTATATGTTGGAATTCGATATCCCGGGTTATTTAAATTTGCGGAAACCAATAACCCGATCAAACCCTTCGCCGGAGATCACATGAACGCCGACTCATCCGCCGGAGTCCAGCCTTTGGAGACCACGCACCCGAAGGCACGCGGCCCGCCCCCAACCGAACCCCCGCGAGACGGGGTTCACGCGATCCCGATCGCGCCTTGGCGATCGATGGGTGGGGCTGCTCCCAGCAGCCCCCGCGGCGAGTCCGGCGACTCGCCGCCGCTTGGAGGATCCCCACCGTCGAGGTGGGGAGGGGGACGGCACCAGCCCGTGCCCCCAGCGATCGATCCTTGGATCGATCGCAAGCCCTCGGCCCAGCCGAGGGTTCGATCCTCTCGCCCCCGCCGAAACCCTAGCGGGCGATTGGCGTGGTCCGGTGGCTTCGCCACCACCACGCGATCGTCCGTCTAATCCGGGTTCGAACTTCGGATCTTGTTTTTCGATAATTGATCAATAAACTAGAATTAAATTGCGGAAATTTAATTCACCTTTCGATTCGTTGTGCGGAGAAACGAGATCTTATGATGACCTTGAGATCTTCCCACGTATTCCTTGCACTTGTTCGAACGTCGGGTGGGCGACGATCCTCCGAACATTATGGATCTCCTTCTCTCCTTTCTCTCTCTAGAATTGTGATCTTCAAGTTATGAGAATAGAGAAGACCATGTAGTGCTTTTATAGGCTACGTAGGGGATCTTAAGGAGGTGGAATATTGGGCTTCCAATATTAATGATTAAATTGAGCCCAAGCCCAAATCTATTAATCCATTAATATTAATTAATTCTATTTTCCACTATATAAAATTAATTGCACTCCCAATATTAAACCATATTATATCAAATAATATTTCTCCGTTAGTATTATTTATTCCGTGTATTTAAGATTTAAATATCCATGAATAAAATTAATTTATTGCTAATTAATTTATTCATCTCTTATATCCGAGACTAGTACCATTCAACCTTAATTATTATGCGGAACAAATCCACCTGCAGGGTTTACATAATAATTCCTTATGAACTCATCTCGGGGATATTATCAACCCTTACGGGATACACTTTCCCGTCAAGTATTCACGGCATGTCGTATATAAAATATAGTGACCCAACTTAACCGGTAATTAACCCAATAATTAAATCGGTTAATTCCTTTGGAAAATCAAAGTCACTTATATTAAATATACACACCCGCAATAGTATCGGGGATTAAGAATAAAATACTCTGAGATTTAAATCGATTATCCAAGGAAATCCTAATCGATGAATCTCAAGCGATCCGCCCAATACACCGAGTGTACAAGTGTGATAAAATAATTAAGATAAATTATTTTCTCTCTCACACAACGACTATACCGATGGATTGGTCCGTGTCCATCTAGGTCGTGAGCAACTGTTCGATTAAATACGAGTAACCGATAGTATGATCTTCTGTGTGCCCATGCACACCATACTAACTACAACGTATAAAATCCAGAACTATAATTTGCATATATTTAATTATAAATAATTAAATGCAAATAATTGTTTATTTAATTAAATAGATTAATGGCAATGGATCGAGAGTTTCCGTTACTTAAATCTAGACATTAAGTACACAACTCCAACAGTATAGACGAGTCATTGGAGGAGAATTCTTGTAATTCCTTTTACAAGAAACATTGATCAAGTTTATCAAACAATGCTTAATTTGTCTTTCTGAAACTTATTTCAAGTCGACTCATTCTCACCCCGGGGAGTGGAATGGAGCCAAAGCCACTTGGTCATGTGGATGACACAAATTAGAGACCTTCGTACCATTCTTTGATAGATGGATCGATTGTCTGCTCGGCTCCCTCATTTATGAGAGATAGGGTCGTTCGCATGGTGAATCACTGGTTAGAAACTTCGAGTTTCACTTATGATTCTCCAAGTCTTGATTTGCGCAAATCGAATGGTTCAAGTAATTGGATTTCAATTATATAAATCTTTTGGTATAGTGAACGTCCACACGAACGTGGCTGATGGAGTAGTATACTTAATGTCTAGATTTGAGTATTCTGAACTCTATGTGCACTTTCATTTACCTATTTATAATGAACATTCATTTGCTTTTAATTATTGTTAATTAAATATATGCAAATTATAGTCCTGGATTTTATACGTTGTAGTTAGTATGGTGTGCATGGGCGCACAGAAGATCATACTATCGGTTACTCGTATTTAATCGAACAGTTGCCCACGAGCTAGATGGACACGGACCAATCCATCGGTATAGTCGTTGTGTGAGAGAGAAAATAATTTATCTTAATTATTTTATCACACTTGTACACTTGGTGTATTGGGCGGATCGCTTGAGACTTATCAATTAGGATTGCTCTGTGATAATTGATTTAAGTCTCGGAGTATTTTATTCTTAATCCCTGAAACAATTGCGGGTGTGTATATTTAATATAAGTGACTTTGATTTTCCAAAGGAATTAACCGATTTAATTATTGGGTTAATTACCGGTTAAGTTGGGTCACTATATTTTATATATGGCATGCCGTGAATTCTTGAAGGGACAGTGTATCCCGGAAGGGTTGATAATATCCCCGAGATGAGCTCATAAGGATTTATTATGTAAACCTCGCGAGTGGATTTGTTCCCGCATAATAAATAAGGTTGAGTGGTACTATTCTCGGATATAAGAGATGAATAAATTTATTAAGCAATAAATAAATTTTATTCATGGATATTTAAATCTTAAATACACGGAATAAATAATACTAACCGGAGAAATATTATTTGATATAATATGGATAAATATTGGGAGTGCAATTTTATTTATATAGTGGAAAATAAATAAAATTAATATTGATAAGGATTAATGGATTTGGGTTGGACCCAATTTAATCTTCAATATTAGAAGCCCAATATTTAATCTCCTTTTGATCCCCTACGTAGCCTATAAAAGCACTACATGGTCTTCACAATTTATTAACCTAAGATACGCCAATCATAAAGTCTTGAAGAGTGAAGAAGATCCATAGGAGTTCGATAGATCGTCGCCCACCCGACGTTCGAACGGAGTGCAAGGAATACGTGGGAAGATTCAAAGGTCATCTTGATTTCGTTTCTCCGAACAACGAATCGAAGGTATAATATCTAAACACCCTTGATATTATTTGATTTGATTTATCGAGAATACCGTAGGACGAAGATCCGAAAATCGAAGCCCGGATTAGACGAACGATCACGCGGTGGTGGCGAAGCCACCGGACCGCGGGATCGACGCCTAGGGTTTTGGCGGGGCGTGGGGGCGAACCCTCGGCTGGGCCGAGGGTGTGCGATCGATCGCCGCGATCGATCGCCGCGATCGATCGCTGGGCACGGGCTGGTGCCGTGCCCTAACCCGCCGTGAAGGCGGGGGCCTCCTGGCGGCGGCGAGTCGCCGGACTCGCCGCGGGGGCTGCTGGGCAGCCCCACCCCGATCGATCGCCCGTGCGCGATCGATCCTTGATCGCGCGAGCGCGCACCCGTGGGGGTGCGGCTGGGGCGTGCGCGGCCTTCGGGCCTCGCTGTGCGCTCCGGTCGTATCCCGACATGGTTGTCGTGTTCGTGTGATCTCCGGCGAAGGGTTTGATCGGGTTATTGGTTTCCGCATAATTTTTAATAACCCGGGATATCGAATTCCAACAATTGGTATCAGAGCGTGGTTTACGTTCGCGGTATTTTCGATAAAATTGTTCTACCTTGCAGGGTTCCGACTATTATGGCTTGATTAATTATTCGTTTAATTTATTTTGTCATGATTGTTGGTTTTATTAAACTCTCGGACATGTCGAGATTCGTTTTTGGTGGTGAATGCTTGTAATAGTAAAAATTCGGGGGTTTACCGAATTTAGGATTTATTATTATGTTCATCGTTTTTCCGGAAAATGTATAGGGTCGATTTCATGTATAGAATCGATACCGGAATTGTAATTTAGATTTTTGTAAATTTATTTTGCGATTGGATCGACGAATCGAAGACCCCGGAGAAGACGAAGTGACGAGGAGACGAAGGACTGGGGATCGATCAATCCCCATGATCGACCCCGAGGGGATCGATCGACCCACGGCCCTAGGTGGGCTGTCCGTGGGAGTCCCGGCCACGCCGGCCACCAGTGGTGGTGGCGCGTGGGCTGGGCGGCGGCGGCGTGCCTTAGGCGGCGGTCGGACGAGGTGGGGGTGGCGTGGGGTCTCCCAACCCATGCTACTCCTACCGGAAATATACTTTCCTATTTTAATTCGGTTTTTCCTATTTTGATTATTTCTTTATGGAATATTCAAGAAATAGAAAAAGAATTAATTTAGTACTAAATTTATTTTTCCTATTTGATTATTCCTACTCATGGGAATATTCATGGATTAGGAATAAAATAAATTTGGAAAGTATAAGAGTCCTAAATTATTTTATTTCCTAATTCCATTATGGATATTATCTAGAATATTCCAAGTGTATCTTGGATAGATTATTTTAGAAATTTAATGGAGTAGAAAAGGAAAATAAAATAAATAAAAATATTAATAATATTTAATTTTATTTTTGATATATTCAATTGACTTAATTTTCGAATTAAGTAACTTTTGGATTAATTGAAAATAAATAGATTTAAATATTGGAGATTAATATTCTCGTCACATGGAGCATTCAAGAAACGAAGACTAAAGACTAGAAGATGCGTACGGAGATGTGATAAAGCCATAATAGTCGGAAAATAATATTCTAGTATTATTTTGATTATGTGATAATACTATGTGCTTTATTACATGTATGCATGCTATATGTGTTTATTTTATGCACTAGATAGCGTATCCCTTTATTGTAAAAAGCTAAGTGGGAGAGGGTATGGAAACATACCCATGGTCTCCATTGCTGCTCTCTTGGTGACTTTTATAAACTTTTGAAGTTTATATAGATAAGTCATTGGAGGAGAGTTCTTGTAATTCCTCTTACGAGAAACATTGATTAAGTTATCAAACAATGCCTAATTTGTCTTTCCAAAGCTGATTTCAAGTCGACTCATTCTCACCCCGGGGAGTGGAATGGAGCCAGAGCCACTTGGTCATGTAGAGGACACAAATTAGAGACCTTCGTACCATTTTTTGATAGATGGATCGATTGTCTGCTCGGCTCCCTCATTTATGAGAGATAGGGTTGTTCGCATGGTGAATCACTGGTTAGAAACTTCGAGTTTCACTTATGATTCTCCACGTCTTGATTAACAAGATTAAATGGATCAAGTAATTGGGAGTCAATTATAAAAGTCTCTTAGTGTAGTAAACGTCCACACCACGTGGCTTGCTATGCTGACGGACTTTGGATTAATTGATGTAGACAGTTGTAAGTAATTATGAAGAGTTGTGAAGTTATCGTAAACGTCCACACCACGTGGCTTGCGGTGATGTAGCGATTCCAAATAATTTACTTTGGTACTGAGTAATGGTTTACACTTAGATACGCATTATAGTATTCCTCCCCACGAGGTTACGCTATAAATGATGTATGACCAAAGAAAATCTAATTGCTAAATCATTTGGGTGGGTAAACGTCCACACCACGTGGCTTGCCTTACCTGATGGGATTTTAGATGTGATTAGTGATTTAATGATATTATTTGAGGGAGATAATATCGGTATTAAATTGTTTGTTTGTTTTATGTGCTTATAGGTTAAGAATGACTGTGACCCCACTTTGTGATTTACTTAAGGATGAAAACTCACCGGTTCCATATAGTAATGATTGGGAACGAAATCTGGACATTGTCCAGACTGTTGAGCTTTCCGAATCCACTGTTGTCCCAACTGATGAGGACATTAAGGATGACCTCAGGATGATGTTGAGACATAGCGTGGAAGCCGGACAAGAGGTGATTAACATACTCACAGAATTCTCTCTCAATGAGTCTCTTAAAAAGGATTCGGCGAAAGCGGAGTTTGTGCGTAAGTTAAGAGAATCACAAGCTTTTGTGGCAAGGCTAGAGGAAAAGCGTGCAAAGAAACCCAGTGGTTTAAAACCACGGATTGGGAAAGGCAAGCCTTTGGGCAAGTGCTTTCGATGCAAGCAGTTTGGGCACTGGAGGTCTGATTGTCCTCTCATCAAAGGTACGAAATTTTCCTTAGTCACTGAAACATTGTCAGCGGTGATATCTACCAGCACCTGGTGTGTAGATACGGGCGCCACTGACCATGTCTGCAATTCATTGCAGGGGTTCCAGGAAACCCGGAGACTTAGAGAGGGAGAGATCGTGGTCTACATGGGCAATGCCGCGAAGGTGGCGGCTGTTGCAGTGGGAGACGTTCACTTACGCTTTAGTAGTGATAGGGTTTTAGTTTTACAAAATTGTCTTTATGTACCGAATTTTAGAAAGAATTTGATTTCAGTTTCTAAGTTAATTCTGAATGGATATTCTGTTTCTTTTGATCACTCCGTGGTCATAAGAAGAAATAGTGAGATTGTCTGTTCTGGTACATTGGTAGACGATTTATATATTCTAAATCCTGAGTCTAACACGATGCAACTAACCGAGAGTAATAACACATCTGCGAACACCAATAAGAGAAAGGAACCTTCTAAAATGAATCAATTATACTTGTGGCATCTAAGGCTAGGTCATATTAATTCAAATAGAATTCAAAGGTTGAAAGCTGATGGTCTCATTAGCGGCATAGAAGGAGAGGACCTTCCAACCTGCGAATCCTGTTTGGAGGGTAAAATGACCAAGCGTTCTTTTTCTGGTAAAGGACGTAGAGCTGAACAAGTATTGGATTTGATTCACTCTGATGTATGCAGACCTATGTCTACTCAGGCAAGGGGAGGGTACGAGTATTTCATCACCTTTACTGATGATTACTCAAGGTATGGATATGTTTACCTGATGCGCCACAAGAGTGATTCTTTTGACAAGTTCAAGGAATTCAAGGCTCTTGTGGAGAACCTTCGTGGTAAATCCATAAAATGCCTGCGATCTGATCGCGGAGGCGAGTACCTGTCTGGAGAATTCAAGGCATACTTGGCAGAGAATGGGATTGAATCCCAGTTGACCTCACCATATACTCCTCAACAGAATGGTGTGTCAGAAAGAAGGAATAGGACTCTTATGGAGATGGTGCGATCGATGATGAGTTACTCGGATTTACCTGTTATGTTCTGGGGACTTGCCTTGGAAACAGCGGCGTACATTCTGAATAGGGTTCCGACCAGTTAGAACCTAGATCAGAAATACGGTTGTTTGTAGGATACCCGAAAGGAACTAAGGGTGGCATGTTCTATAGTCCTACGGACCAGAAGATCGTTATAAGTACTAACGCTCGGTTCTTAGAGGAAGACTATGTCATGGACCACAAGCCCAAAAGTGACATAATACTTGATGAGTTGAGAGGTAACGAGGAAGACCTAGATACAGCCGAACCGAGTGTAGATACACCACTAGAACCTGCACCTAATACTGTCACTGTAAATACACCGGAACGCCGTCGTAGTGGGAGGGTTGTTAAACAACCAGACAGATGGATTGGACTGGGTGAGTCTTCGGACTCGGCACCCGGAGTTCATGAAGTCGATCCCTGGACCTATGATGAGGCGGTACAAGATATAGATGCGCCTTCTTGGAAGAAAGCGATGAAATCCAAAATAGAATCTATGGATTCTAATAAAGTCTGGGATCTTGTAGAACCACCAAGCGGCGTAAAGCCAATTGGATCATCTAGTGTGCAAGCTTAATCGATCCATTTATGGATTGAAACAAGCCTCGAGATCGTGGAACCTGCGGTTTGATGAAGTAGTCCAATCTTTTGGATTCATTCAAAGCATGGACGAATCGTGTGTGTATTGGAAACGTGATGGAAAGAAGGTGGTGTTCCTCGTGCTTTATGTAGACGACATACTTCTCATTGGCAACAGTGTAAAGATGTTATCAGACATAAAGGGATGGTTGTCTAGACAATTCGATATGAAAGATTTGGGAGAAGTTGGACATGTTCTAGGGATCAAGGTTATAAGGGATCGCCGGAATAGAACATTGTGTCTTTCCCAGCAATCTTACATAGACACGATTCTAGCTCGTTTTAACATGCAAGATTCCAAGAAGGGTGATCTGCCCTTCAGTAAAGGAACTTATCTTTCTAAGGAGATGTGTCCTCGGACACAGAAGGAGAAAGATGAAATGAAAGCGGTTCCCTACGCTTCGGCTATGGGAAGCTTAATGTATGCAATGTTATGCACGAGGCCTGATATCTGTTATGCCGTTGGCATAGTAGCGAGATATCAGAGTAACCCTGGAAAGGCTCATTGGACTGCCGTAAAGAGCATTTTCAAGTATTTGCGAAATACTAAGGATTATGTTCTGAGATACAGTGCAGACAATCTGATTCCTTTGGGTTACACAGATTCGGATTTCCAAGCTGATAAGGACCGGCGTAAGTCGACATCAGGCTATGTGTACACTTTGGGAGGTGGAGCCGTATCATGGAAGAGTGTTAAGCAGAAGTGCATTTCGGACTCTACCATGGAAGCTGAATATGTTGCAGCCTCAGAGGCAGCGAAAGAGTCAGTGTGGTTCCTTAATTTCCTCCAGGACTTAGATGTGATTCCGAGTTTGCCCAAGGCTATGACAATTTATTGTGATAATAGCGGTGCAGTGGCAAACAGTAAGGAACCACGGTCCCATAGTGCTACGAAACACATAGAGCGCAAGTACCACCTGATTCGAGACATCGTCAAGAGGGGCGATGCAATAGTCACCAAGATAGCTTCGGAAGACAACCTAGCGGACCCTTTCACCAAGATACTTCCTAAGGAAGTATATTACAAGCACTTGGAGGGTTTGGGAGTCAGAAGTTTGGAAGATAAGACTAGAACTTAGTATAAGTGGGAGATTGATGGAGTAGTATACTTAATGTCTAGATTTGAGTATTCTGATATCTATGTGCACTTTCATTTACCTATTTATAATGAACATTCATTTGCTTTTAATTATTGTTAATTAAATATATGCAAATTATAGTCCTGGATTTTATACGTTGTAGTTAGTATGGTGTGCATGGGCGCACAGAAGATCATACTATCGGTTACTCGTATTTAATCGAACAGTTGCCCACGACCTAGATGGACACGGACCAATCCATCGGTATAGTCGTTGTGTGAGAGAGAAAATAATTTATCTTAATTATTTTATCACACTTGTACACTTGGTGTATTGGGCGGATCGCTTGAGACTTATCAATTAGGATTGCTCTGTGATAATTGATTTAAGTCTCGGAGTATTTTATTCTTAATCCCTGAAACAATTGCGGGTGTGTATATTTAATATAAGTGACTTTGATTTTCCAAAGGAATTAACCGATTTAATTATTGGGTTAATTACCGGTTAAGTTGGGTCACTATATTTTATATATGGCATGCCGTGAATTCTTGAAGGGACAGTGTATCCCGGAAGGGTTGATAATATCCCCGAGATGAGCTCATAAGGATTTATTATGTAAACCTCGCGAGTGGATTTGTTCCCGCATAATAAATAAGGTTGAGTGGTACTATTCTCTGATATAAGAGATGAATAAATTTATTAAGCAATAAATAAATTTTATTCATGGATATTTAAATCTTAAATACACGGAATAAATAATACTAACCGGAGAAATATTATTTGATATTATATGGATAAATATTGGGAGTGCAATTTTATTTATATAGTGGAAAATAAATAAAATTAATATTGATAAGGATTAATGGATTTGGGTTGGACCCAATTTAATCTTCAATATTAGAAGCCCAATATTTAATCTCCTTTTGATCCCCTACGTAGCCTATAAAAGCACTACATGGTCTTCACAATTTATTAACCTAAGATACGCCAATCATAAAGTCTTGAAGAGTGAAGAAGATCCATAGGAGGTCGATAGATCGTCGCCCACCCGACGTTCGAACGGAGTGCAAGGAATACGTGGGAAGATTCAAAGGTCATCTTGATTTCGTTTCTCCGAACAACGAATCGAAGGTATAATATCTAAACACCCTTGATATTATTTGATTTGATTTATCGAGAATACCGTAGGACGAAGATCCGAAAATCGAAGCCCGGATTAGACGAACGATCACGCGGTGGTGGCGAAGCCACCGGACCGCGGGATCGACGCCTAGGGTTTCGGCGGGGCGTGGGGGCGAACCCTCGGCTGGGCCGAGGGTGTGCGATCGATCGCCGCGATCGATCGCTGGGCACGGGCTGGTGCCGTGCCCTAACCCGCCGTGAAGGCGGGGGCCTCCTGGCGGCGGCGAGTCGCCGAACTCGCCGCGGGGGCTGCTGGGCAGCCCCACCCCGATCGATCGCCCGTGCGCGATCGATCCTTGATCGCGCGAGCGCGCACCCGTGGGGGTGCGGCTGGGGCGTGCGCGGCCTTCGGGCCTCGCTGTGCGCTCCGGTCGTATCCCGGCATGGTTGTCGTGTTCGTGTGATCTCCGGCGAAGGGTTTGATCGGGTTATTGGTTTCCGCATAATTTTTAATAACCCGGAATATCGAATTCCAACAGTGGCTTGCTACACTGAATGGGATTTTTAGATTAATTGATGTAGACAGTTATAGGGAATTGTGAAGGATTGCAAGTTGTCGTAAACGTCCACACAAACGTGGCTTGCGGTGACGTAACAATTCTAAGCGATTCGCCTTAGTACTGAGTGATGGTTTACACTTAGGTACGCTTTGTAGTATTCTTCCCAACGAAGTAACGCTATAATGATGTACGACCGAAGCAAAACTAGTTGCTAAATCATTTGGGTGGGTAAACGTCCACACGAACGTGGCTTGCCTTACCTGATGGGATTTTAGACGCAATTAGTAATTTAATGATATTATTTGAGGGAGATAATATCGGACATTGAATTGATTGTTTGTTTACGTGTGCTTATAGGTTTAGAGAATAGCTATGAATCCACTTTCTGTGATACTCAAGGAACATAAACTCACTGGTCCCAATTACATTGATTGGAAGAGAAATTTAGACATTGTCCTGACTGCTGAAGAGTACAAGTTTGTACTCTATGATAAATGCCCTGCTGAGCCCACGGTTGCCTCAACTGATGAGGAAAAGGCAACATATAGGAAGTGGAAAAAGGCTGATGAAATGGCTAGGTGTTATATTTTGGCTTCCATGTCAAATGTACTCCAAACCCAACATGAGCCGATGGACACTGCCCGTGATATGATGTCTAACCTCAAGGAGATGTTTGGGGAGCAGGATCGTGCGGAAAGGCAAGAAGCCATGAGAGTCCTCATGTCGACTACTCAGTCTGAAGGAACGCCCGTTGGGGAGCACGTTCTCAAGATGATGAGTTTGTTGAATGAACTTGAGGTCCTAGGAGCTTCTATTGATGATGAGACGCAAGTCGACATCATACTCCAGTCTCTTGTTGGAAATCGACTATCCGGGACACGTCCGTTCGAACCCTCGAACATCCGAACGTCCCCAATCGACTTCTGGAGGTCACCTCCGAACAGCCATGGCCGCCCGCCCAAGAGATCGCGCGTCTGCCGCAGCCGAGGCCGCGGCTCGCAATCTGCCCGGAGCAAGCGGCCGCCTGCCCCCCCAAGCGGGCGCTTGCCTGCTCGAACAGCAGCGCAATCTGGCCGGAGCAAGCGGGCGCCTGCCCCCCAAGCGGGCGCTTGCCTGCTCGAACAGCAGCGCGACGCTGCTTTGCCGAGCGCGTTTCCGGGTCGATTTTCCTCTTCCGACTACCGATCCGAAGGTCCTTGACCCCCCAGTAGTCGAGGAACATGATCCACGACGCCCGGAACCCGATCTAAGATTCGATGTAAAATCAACGAGAAAGAAATCGAATTATTGCGGAAATAGGGTTTCGATTTCTTATACCTTTGATGCGTGATTCAGAGAAGCCGAATAGGCGAACACCCTGAGATCTTCTAGTGTGTATCCTAGCCCTCGACGCCGGACGTTGTGTGGGCAACGATCCACCGGAGTCTTCTCTTCTTCTTCTCTCTCAAAACCTCTTTCTCACGTTTTATTTTTCTGTCTCAGAAATATAATTGCGCAAGCAATTTTTTTTTCTACAGAATAATTATTGCGCTAATCTAAATTAATTAAGCAGAGAAGAAAATAATTGCGCTAACTATTATTTTTTCTCCACAGAATTAATTATAGCGGCGAAACTTAGGTTAGGAGAAGAGAGATTGAGGGGTTTATATAGGCCACACTAGGGACCTTAGGACAATTAATTAATTAGGCTAAATTGTAATTTAATTAAACCGGTGTCCTTAAAAGAAAACCTTTAATTAAATCCAATTTTAAATATAATTAATTCCACTATAAAATTATAATTGAATTCCCAATTAATTAATCTATATTATTTTACCAATAATATTTCCGCCGAAATTACATATACGACTTTCCCCGTGTTTAAGATATCGTATGTCCACGAATTAACTTTAATTACTAATAATTAAATTAACTTGTTTCTTGTTATCCGAGACTAGTACCACTCATCCTTATTATCATGTGGAACGAATCCACCTGCAGGGTTTACATGATAAACTTTATGAGCTCATCTCGGGGACATCATCAACCCAATAAATGGGACACGGTTTCCTGTCTATAATCTATAGCATGCCGTGTGTACAATTCTGATTCCCAATTTACCGAGAATATTGACTAATCAATTAGTCTCACTCACTAGCAAGTCAAAGAACCGAGAATTGGACACACGCACCTATAATTATATAGGGATTAAGAATTCGTATATCCGTAATATCTGAGGTCTAGTTCGATTACTGCGATTAGTATAAATCGAACGCCCTCCCGTGGTCCTGCTCAATACACCAAGTGTACGAGTGTAACATGATAGTCAAGACCGACTATCTACCAGTCACACTACGACGTATCGATGGATTGTCCCTGTCCATCTAAGTCGTGAGCTACTGTTCGATAGTATACGAGTAACCGATAGTATGATCTTCCGCGTGTCTCCTCACGCCATACTATCTACAACGTATTCATCAAGGACTATTGCATTAAATGCAATCATGTTTGAATTATGTATAGACTAAGGCATAGATAAGGAGTTCCGTATTTCCACTAAACTAGACATTTAGAATACAACTCCATCAATCTCCCACTTATACTAAAAGTCTAGTTGCCCTCTCCCAAACATCAGATTCCCATAACCCCATCACGCCTACCCAACGCTTTCGCTGGAAGAGCCTCTGTGAACGGTTTTACCAGGAAATCCTCTCGATGCTATCTAGGTGACAACTGCATCGTCTTACTAGACGATCTCTCGAATCAGGTGGTACTTGCGCTCTACGTGTTATCTCCCACTGTGGACTCGTGGCATTTCAAGTTTGCCAATAAACCACTATTCAAAATAGCTTTTGGGCAAACTAAGAAACCACATCTAAGTCCCTCAGGAAGTTCTGGAGCCACACCGACCTTTTAACTGCCTCAGAGGCCGTTAACTTTTCGGCTTCCATGGTAGAGTCCGTAATGCATCGTTGCATTACATTCTTCCATGTGACTGCTCCACTTCACAGTGAGAACACATAGCCTGACTTCGACTTTCAACTTTCCCTGTTTGATTTGGAAATCCAATTCTCTGTAATCCAATGGAAACAACTGGACTGCTTTGTAACTTAGAACATGTTCTTTACATCAGTTGAGTGATCCTTTCCAGGATTACTATGATATCTCACCACCATGCCCACGACATAGTAGATATCAGTCTCGTGCACAACACTGCATACACTAAGCTTCCCACCGTTAAGGTGTAGGGAACTGGTTACTTTTCATTTATCTCCTTATTGTGTCAAACACAAAACTTTAGATAAATTATTCCACATCTAAAAGGTGAAAACCTTTTCTTGGAATTCTGCATGCTAAAACGAGCAAGAATTTTATTTATGTATGAGGCTTGGGATAAGTCCTATGTTCTTTTCTGGCGATCTCTCATAACTTTGATGCCAAGAACATGCCTAACTTATCCTAAGAACTTCATATCGAATTGCTCGGACAACCATCCCTTTATGTCTGATAACATTTTCATATTGTTGCCAATTAGAAGAATGTTGTCTACACAAAGAATGAGAAAACACCAATCTTTTCCGTCACTTCTTTGTTACACACAGGACCCAAACATGCCTTGAAAAAATCCATAAAATGGATTTTTCTCATAGATCCGCATGTGTCCTAGATCTTTAAAGCTTCCTTCAATCCAAAGATCGATTAAGCTTGCTTACTAAATGCTCTTGACTCTTTTCGATGAATCCCTCTGGATGTCCCACACAGATGGTCCCGTTAAGACTTCGATTTAGGAAATATGTCTTGACTTCCATCTTCCATGTGAAGACAAAAGAATCCGGATCGACTTTAGCATAGCTACCGTCGAAAAAGGTTTCCTCATAATCGATCCTCCTCTTTCTGAGTGTACCCTTTCGCAACAAGCCTAGCCTTGAAGGTTTCCACCTTCCCGTCAGACCCTCTTTTCCTCTTGTACTCACACTTGCAACCAATGGTTTTTACACCTTTGGGCGGTGCTACAAGATCCTAGACCTGATTTGAATCCAAAGATTCAGTTTCAGATTTCATCGCCTTTTGCCAAGACTGAGCATCTTGATCTTTCAGCGTCTCGTCATAGGTCCAGGGTTCGGCTTCATGTTCTCCAGGTAACAAGTCCGAAGACTCACCTATAAACATGAACCTATCAGGTTGTCTAACAACTCTCCCACTATGACGACGCTCTGGTGTATCTTTAGTGACTAAAGATTATAGTAGTGAACTACTCAGTTAGGCTGGTTCTAAGTTTTGACCAGTCCCTCTAAGCACATTAAGTATTACTCTACTCTTGGGCTTGTGATCTTGCATATATAGTCCATGTCTAAGAACCGAACGTTTATGCAATCAACGAACATCTGGTCCTTTGGACTATATTACATATCTCAATTCGTTTTCTTAGGGTATCCTATAAACAACCGAATATCTTGTACATGTTTCCAAAAGGAATCAAGTTCAGGATAAACGCCGCTGTTTCCAAGGCATATCCCAAAACCGAATTAGGTAACTCCGAATAACTCATTGTCTACTTTCCCATATCTATAAGAGTCCTATTCCTTCTTTATGACACATCATTTTGCCGAGGCATGAATGGTGTAGTCAATTGGGAGTTAATCCAATTTTCTGATTAGTATGCCTTGAACTCCTTAAAGAGGTTCACATACATCATAGCGAATCAACTCTAGTACTTTCTTGGATCTATGCCCTTTAACCGTAAAGGGTTGCCTGGTCATTTAAACTTCCAAGTATGATTCGAAGGTTGGAAAGTCCTTTCCTTCAACCTAGCTGAGTAGTCCATCAGCTTTCACCCTTTGAATCGTACTCAAGTTAAAATGATCTAGCCTAAGATTCCATAAGTACATTTGATTCATCCTAGAAGGATCTTTACTCTTATTGGGGTTTGACAATGTGTTATTTGCTCCGATCTGTTGCATCGTGGAAGAATATGGATTTAGTATTAAATTGTCTGTCAATGTACCAGAATAGATAATATCCCCGTTTCCTGACCTGATAAGTATGAAACTATCCAAGGAAACGAAATATCCATTCTAAGCCAATTTAGAAATCCGAAATGAAATTTCTTTCTAAATGCCGGCACATAAAGACAATTTATTAGAACTAAAATCCTACCGTTAAAACATTTAACATCTCCCACTGCAAAGGCTGTTACCTTAACAGTATTGCCCATGTAGGTTATAACTTCTTCCTTTCTAAGTCTCCGGGTTTCCTGGAACCCCCGCATTAAGTGCAGACATGATTTAGTGGTTCCTGTATCCACACACCAGGTACTGGTAGATACTACCACTAAACATGTTTCGGTGACTAAGGAAGAGTCAACTTCTTGTTGCTTGAGAGGACAATTAAAACTCCCAGTATCCAGACTGCTTACAACGGAAGCACTTGCCCCTTGGGCTTGCTTGTCCCATTCCGTGGTCCAGATATATTAGGCCCACTGGGTTTCCGTCTTTGCTTCTTCTTCCTTTTGCCGCCCGGAGGCCTAGGAAGAGCCAATTTCTCAACCACAAGTGCTTGAGAGCCCTTAAAGATTCCCTTAGCCGCTTGAAGTTAAATCAGGAGTTCCGCAGGCGGAACTGCTCAAAACTTCTCGGCAGAGACTGGAGCACAATATCAACTTGGGTTACCCCATTGATAATTTCTCCCAGAATCTCTATCTCATTATGATAGCCCATCATTCTAAGAACGTGATTCCTCACGGCGTTCTTTCCGTCATGATGGCCGTCATGAGTTGCCTCATTGCATTTTGCCCGGCTGCCCTGTCCTGATAACCAAAAAGCTCCTTGAGGTTAAGCATCATATCATAGGTAATGGTCATGGCTTGATCCTGATGTCGCAGCACATTTTGACATGAAAGCCATAATGTAGCTCCGCGTCATCTCACAGCCTTGATCCATTTCCAATGAGCTTCCTTTCCTCAGTAGTGGAATCATCATTTGGTTCAGCAGGTCCATTGACTTGGAGTACATATTTGTACTCCTCTGCAGTTTAGGATAATGTCCAAGTTTCTTCTTTAATCCATACAAACAGGTTCAGTGAGTTTGTTGACTTTTAATGGGAATAATACCATATAAAACAAACAATGAGTTTAATTCGATATCATTTCCCTCAAATAATATCATTAAACTACCAATCATTTCCAAAATCCCATCAGACTAGCATGCCACGTTCTTGTGGACGTATACTAATCCAAACGATTTTATAATTGGATTTTTACTTCGGTCGTACATCATTATAGCAGTGACTCCGATGGGGAGGATACTGTAAAGCGTACCTAAGTGTGTACCATTTCTCAGTACTAAGTCAACCGCTCGGGAACTACATATCCACCGCAAGCCACGTTCATGTGGACGTTTACGTTGACATGCGGTCCTCCACGATTTTCTATAACTGTCGAGCCTCAATTAATCCCAAATTTCCGTTTCCATTTAGCAAGCCACGTTAGTGTGGACGTTTACTAAAACAAACAACTTTATTAATTGAATCCCATTTATTTAAATGTCATAGAGTCTCAATTAACCCAAAGTACCATTTCCATTTAGCAAGCCACGATAGTGTGGACGTTTACTAAAACAAACAACTTTGTTAATTGACTCTTACATTTATTAAATTTCACAATTTTATTAATCAAAGCTTGATATCTCGTAAGTGAAACTCGAAGTTTCTAACCAGCGATCAATCATGCAATAGAGCCCTATCTCTCACTAGGTGAGGGAGCCAACCAGACAATCGATCTAGTCATCGAATGACTCGAATGTCTCTAATCTGTGTCATCGACATAAGCAAGCGATTTGGCTCCATTCCACTCCCCGGGGTGAGAATGAGTCGAGTTGAACTTAGTCTTTGAAAGACAGATTAGGCACTTGCTTTTGAAAAATATAATTTTTCGATTCTTATAAGTGGAATTGAATTCGAATTTTGATCCAGTGATATCCGTGTGTCAACTTTATCCGATAGGGAGGATGACACTAAAGCCAACTCGTAAGCGACACACATCACCATCAAAACAGAGAATGGAGACCGCGGGATTGTTTCCAATCCCTCTCCCACTTAGTATTTTACGAAAAGGGATAACATGCATAAAATAATTAAGCATAATAAAAAGCACGTAAATCACATAAAAAGCAATTAACGTGGCCCCGATTATTATGGCCTTAAGTATTCTCCAATGCACGTCTCTTGGAACTTCATCTCGTTGCTCTTCTCGATCTCGGTCCACCACCGACTCGCTCGAGGGTCAAGAGACGAACTCCTCCCACTGGAGTCTCGTCTAGAGCCTCGTTGAGTCGTCCGTGGGGTCGAACGAATCCCAGCCCCGCTGCTGCCCGTCGCGAACACGGGGTGTGTTCGATGGCTGCCCGTTGCCGGTTCGCCCTCCTCGATCCTCGTTTCTCCGGGTTTTGGTCTCGTCTCGATCCACCAAAATTAGTAAGAAAAATTACAAGAATAAACTTACTAAATCCGGCATCGATCCTATACAAGGTGATCGACCCTATACATGTCCGGAAACGACGAAAAATAAATAAACCTAACGACTCAACCCGTCATTTTTATCTATTACAAACAAGCAACGTTTTCCAAAATCAAACAATCTCGACAAGCCCGAGAGTTTAACAAACCACAAACATTAAAGCACAAACACATGGCCATAATAATCGGGTTCGAACCTGCAAAACAAATCTCGCAAAAATACAACGAATCGACAAAACCGGCTCTGATACCAATTGTTGGAAATCGACTATCCGGGACACGTCCGTTCGAACCCTCGAACATCCGAACGTCCCCAATCGACTTCTGGAAGTCACCTCCGAACAGCCATGGCCGCCCGCCCAAGAGATCGCGCGTCTGCCGCAGCCGAGGCCGCGGCTCGCAATCTGCCCGGAGCAAGCGGCCGCCTGCCCCCCCAAGCGGGCGCTTGCCTGCTCGAACAGCAGCGCAATCTGGCCAGAGCAAGCGGGCGCCTGCCCCCCCAAGCGGGCGCTTGCCTACTCGAACAGCAGCGCGACGCTGCTGTGCCGAGCGCGTTTCCGGGTCGATTTTCCTCTTCCGACTACCGATCCGAAGGTCCTTGACCCCCCAGTAGTCGAGGAACATGATCCACGACGCCCGGAACCCGATCTAAGATTCGATGTAAAATCAACGAGAAAGAAATCGAATTATTGCGGAAATAGGGTTTCGATTTCTTATACCTTTGATGCGTGATTCGGAGAAGCCGAATAGGCGAACACCCTGAGATCTTCTAGTGTGTATCCTAGCCCTCGACGCCGGACGTTGTGTGGGCAACGATCCACCGGAGTCTTCTCTTTTTCTTCTCTCTCAAAACCTCTTTCTCACGTTTTATTTTTCTGTCTCATAAATATAATTGCGCAAGCAATTTTTTTTTCTACAGAATAATTACTGCGCTAATCTAAATTAATTAAGCAGAGAAGAAAATAATTGCGCTAACTATTATTTTTTCTCCACAGAATTAATTATAGCGGCGAAACTTAGGTTAGGAGAAGAGAGATTGAGGGGTTTATATAGGCCACACTAGGGACCTTAGGACAATTAATTAATTAGGCTAAATTGTAATTTAATTAAACCGGTGTCCTTAAAAGAAAACCTTTAATTAAATCCAATTTTAATTATAATTAATTCCACTATAAAATTATAATTGAATTCCCAATTAATTAATCTATATTATTTTACCAATAATATTTCCGCCGAAATTACATATACGACTTTCCCCGTGTTTAAGATATCGTATGTCCACGAATTAACTTTAATTACTAATAATTAAATTAACTCGTTTCTTGTTATCCGAGACTAGTACCACTCATCCTTATTATCATGTGGAACGAATCCACCTGCAGGGTTTACATGATAAACTTTATGAGCTCATCTCGGGGACATCATCAACCCAATAAATGGGACATGGTTTCCTGTCTATAATCTATAGCATGCCGTGTGTACAATTCTGATTCCCAATTTACCGAGAATATTGACTAATCAATTAGTCTCACTCACTAGCAAGTCAAAGAACCGAGAATTGGACACACGCACCTATAATTATATAGGGATTAAGAACTCGTATATCCGTAATATCTGAGGTCTAGTTCGATTACTGCGATTAGTATAAATCGAACGCCCTCCCGTGGTCCTGCTCAATACACCAAGTGTACGAGTGTAACATAATAGTCAAGACCGACTATCTACCAGTCACACTACGACGTATCGATGGATTGTCCCTGTCCATCTAAGTCGTGAGCTACTGTTCGATAGTATACGAGTAACCGATAGTATGATCTTCCGCGTGTCTCCTCACGCCATACTATCTACAACGTATACATCAAGGACTATTGCATTAAATGCAATCATGTTTGAATTATGTATAGACTAGGCATAGATAAGGAGTTCCGTATTTCCACTAAACTAGACATTTAGAATACAACTCCATCATCTCTGACCCCTAAGTTTGAGCAGTTTCGTATGAGCTATAATATGGGTAAACTATCTTATACTCTTGCGCAACTCCTGACTGAACTGAAGGCGGCAGAGGGGATCTACAAGAAGGGCAAGTCTCAAGCGCTTGTAGCTACCAAGTCCAAAAGCTTGAAAGCTGTTGGAGGTAGGGGCAAGAAAAGGAAGCAAGCCTTGAAACCCAGTGGTGCCAAGAGGAATGGACCACGAGTGGGGGCTAGTAAGCCAAGGAACAAGTACTTCCGATGCAACAAGTCTGGACACTGGAAGTCTGAATGTCCTCTCAGAGGTACAAATTTTTCTTTAGTCGTAAAAACATAGTCAGCGGTATTATCTACCAGAATTCTGGTGTGTAGATATGGAACCACTGACGGTATGTGCATTGTTTTAAATGCTGGGGTTCCAGAAAACCTGACGACTTAGAGAAGAAGAGTTCGAGTCTACATGGGCGAAGCTGTTGGGGTAGCAGCGGTTGCAGTGGAAGACATTTATCTGTTTTAGGATTTCATTTTAAAGTTATTGCTTTATGTACCCCTTTATTTTGAAAAAGAACTTTTGTTCTGGTTTTCTTTATTAATGAATGGATATTTATTTCTTTAATCATTGACTGATTTAGATAAGAAATAATGATGTTATCTATTCTGGTACGTTAGATAGCAATATATGAATGATGAATCCTTGGTCTACCACGATGCAACAAACCGTTATGTATAACTTGCTTTACTTATTAGATGTATTTCTTTATCAATCATTATACTTGTGAATTCTTGAACTTAGTAGTATCTATTCAAAAGGGATTCAAAGGGTCGAAATCGATTTGATCAATTATAGTTGGAGGAATGGACCTTCCGACCTAAGAATCAAATTTTGAGAGTTGATACAACTGAGTTAACCTTTCTGGATAAAGGATAGAATTCGGACAAAGTATTGAGAATGATTTATGATTAATGCGGTTACATGTGTAATTAGAAAGGTACGAGTTGTTCTCTCAAAGAATACTCGAAGATGGATTAGAATACTTGATGTGCCATAAAAGCGAAGTGTTTATCCGAAGACACGAAGCTATTATAGGGGAACCTTCAAAGTATATCCATTAAAAGCCTGCGACTTGTTCGCGGAGGCTGTCACCTGTCTAAATGACACATAGGATATATCAAGGATTGAGATTAAATCTCAAAGGACTACACCATACACTGGAGTGTAGACATGGTGTGTCAGAAATAAGAAATAGGAATTCTAATAGTAAAAGGACAAGTTTGTTCGGAACTACCTATGTTCTATGGATATTTCTGGATACAACGGCACATTCAATGTGATTGTAGAATATCCTAGAAGAACAAGTAATTTGTATGTTCAATAGTACTATGAACCAGAGGGGTGTCCTCGCCCGGTTCTTAGAGAAGACTGTTAGATGAACTACAATGCCCTAACTGACTAGGTATTTTAATATGAGGAAATGGAAAGACTGAGAACCAGCCTAACCGAGTAGTAGTACACCACTAACTGCACCTAATGTTATTACTGTTATACACCGGAACGCCATTGCAGTGGGAGGTTGTTAAGCAACCGGAGATGTTCATAAGACTGGAGGAGTTTTGAACTCTGGATCTAGTAGACATGAAATCGATCCCTAGTTCTGCATAAGGGGCGGTACTAATCTAAATGTGCCTACTTGGATAACAATAAATATTATTGTTAAGAGGCAAGATCATTTAGAAGTACGAGCTTAGTAAATTCATTTATGGATTATCACAAAGCTGAAAATTGTGGAACTTGCGAATTGATGAGATAGTCCATTTTATGGATTCATCAAAGGGCATAGACAAGGAAAGGTGTATTGGAGACGTAATGGAAACAAGGTGGTGTTTCCTTGGAATTTTGTGAAGATAACACTTCATCGTTGGCAACAATGTAAAAGTGTTGTCAGACATAAAATAGAGGTTGTCTAAATGAATCGAGATATAAGATTAAGAGTAAGTTGGATCATGTTCTTGGAATCTCTCGATCTCTAGATAAGAACATTTGTACTTCTCTTAAGATATCTTATGCGATTATGATTTGTTTTAAACATGCATAATTCTGAGAAAGGTTATTGCCTTTCGAAAACATAATGCATCTATCTAAAGGTATGTGTCTTGAACACATGAAGGAGATAGATATAGACAAAGCAGTTTCCTACACTTCGAGTGTGGAAAGCCTTGTAGATGCAGTGTTGTAAAACAAGAACCTGATATCAACTATGCGGTTAGCGTAGTGGGAGGATATCAAAGTAATCTGGATAAGAGATATTCGAATGCTGTAAGAGTACTTGGAAGTACTGGATTACTAAGCAAGACGAAATCTTCTTGGATTACAGTTTCTCAGATCCAAAATCAGAGAAAGACCAGTGAAAGTCGATATCAGGCTATGTGTTCACTTTTTAAAAAAAGGTGGAACCTAAGGATAAAAGAGTGATAAGCGCGATGCTTCTCGGACTCTATCATAAACCGAATAGCAGCCTCAGAGGCAGCGGAAGTTTTGGTTAGGTTCCGGAATGACCTCTAAACTTGGATATGATTCTTGGTTCACCAAAGGCTATGTATATAGCGGTGCATGGTAAACTGGAAGAAGTCATAAGTTCGAAAGGTGATGATAACACATAGAGCAAGTACCACCTGATTCGAGTCATCGTCTAGGGAGACGACGCAGTAGTCACCAAGATAACTTCAGAGCGGCAACCTAGATTGCTCATTCACATAATACTTCTAGGAAGTATAACTTAAGCACGTGATGAGTATGGGAGTCGGGAGTTTGGAGGAAATGACCAGACCTTAGTACAAGTGGGAGATTGTTGGAGTTGTGTACTTAATGTCTAGATTTAAGTATCGATAAACTCCCGGTCATAGCATTTAATCTATTTAATTAATAAGCAATTATTTGCATTTAATTATTATTAATTAATTATGCAAAATATAGTCCTGGATTTTATACGTTGTAGTTAGTATGGTGTGCATGGGCACACAGAAGATCATACTATCGGTTACTCGTATTTGATATAATACGGTTTAATATTGGGAGTGCAATTAATTTATATAGTGAAAAATAAATTAATTAATATTGATAAGGATTAATGGACTTGAGCATTGGGCTCAATTTAATCTTCAATATTGGGAGCCTAATATTCCACCTCCTTATGATCCCCTACGTAGCCTATAAAAGCACTACATGGTCTTCACTTTTCACAACTCAATTTTTACCTACGCCAATCATAAAGTCTTGGAGAGTGAAGGAGATCCATAGGAGTTCGATAGATCGTCGCCCACACGACGTTCGGACGAGGTTCGAGGAATACGTGGGAAGATCGCAAGGTCATCGTTTGATTTCGTTTCTCCGTACAACGAATCGAGGTAATATAATCGAGAACCCCCTTCATGATTATATGCTCGTTTATTGTGATATATACATGAACAAGACGATCCGGGAAAGCGTCGAAACCGGGATACGGGGATCACGCGATCCCCGTCGGGATCGAGAGAGGCGGCCGAACCCTAGGGTTCGACCGCCGGCGCGCGCGGACGAGGGAGCCCCGGTTGGACTGCCGGGGCATGCGATCGACGCGAAGTCGATCGTGGGGAGGTTCGCCGTGGGCTGGTGCCACGGTGGGTGAACCCCCCCAGCCACCTCGCCTGGTGGCGTGCGCAAGGAGACGACGCGGCTGGATGCCGCGGCTGGGGGCGATCGAGCCCTTCGCTCGATCGCCGGGGGGACTGCCGCGGGCTGGTGCCGCGGCTGGTGGCTCCCCCCGCCTCCTGTGATGGCGGTGAGTCGCCGGACTCACCGCCCGGGGCTGCCGGAGCAGCCCATGCGATCGAACTCGATCGCGAGCCCGCGGTGGGGCTCGGCTAGGGTTTAGCCGCGGGTTCGTCCCGCGGCGAAGCTCGGGTCGAGCTCCGGACATCGTGGCGTTCGTGTTCGGTTTCCGGCGATAGGGTTTCGATCGGGTTATCGGTTCCGCATAATTTTTGATAGCCCGGGACATCGAATCCCAGCATAATCATGGTAAAATTAAATAACAATTAATTAAACAAATAATTAACAATTAATTAACCATGATAGTCGGAATCCCTGCAAGGTAGAACGATAATTGAACACATACATGAACACGAAACCAAACGCTCTGATACCATTTGCTGGAAATCGATATCCCGGGGTATCAAAAATTGCGGAACCGATAACCCCGACCGAAATCCCATCGCCGGAAACCGATCACGAGCACTACGGTATCCGGAGCTCAACCGGAGAATCGCCGCGGGATGAACCCGCGGCCGAAACCCTAGTCGAGCCCCACCGCGGGCTCGCGATCATCATCGATCGCGTGGGGCTGCTCCGGCAGCCCCGGGGCGGTGAGTCCGGCGACTTCACCACCCACGCCGTCGGGAGGAGGGGCGCCAGCCGAGGCACCAGCCCTCGGCAGCCCCGCGATCGACCAGCCGGGGCCTCCCTTTCGCGCACGCCGCGATTGAACCCTAGGTTCGATCGCACCCCTCGGCTCCCAGCCGAGGGTTTGTCTTGAACTTCGCCGGGGATCTCGAATCCCCGTCCCCGAAGTTCATCGTTTTCCCGGATCGTGCGTTCATGTATGTATCACAATTAAATCACATAAATTCACATGAAGGAGTTTATGATTGTACCTTTTGAATTGTTGTGCGGAGAAACGAAATCAATTGATGACCTTACGATCTTCCCACGTATTCCTTGCACTCCGTTCGAACGTCGGGTGGGCGACGATCTATCGAAATCCTATGGATCTTCTTCACGAACTCTTTAGAATATCAAGTATGATAATCTTATGGTGTGTTGAATTGTGAAGACCATGTAGTGCTTTTATAGGCTACGTAGGGGATCTAAAGGAGGTGGAATATTGGGCTTCCAATATTGAAGATTAAATTGAGCCCAATGCTCAAGTCCATTAATCCTTATCAACATTAATTAATTTATTTTCCACTATATAAATTAATTGCACTCCCAATATTAAACCATATTATATCAAATAATATTTCTATGGTAGTATTATTTATTCCGTGTATTTAAGATTTAAATATCCATGAATAAAATTAATTTATTGCTAATTAATTTATTCATCTCTTGAATCCGAGACTAGTACCATTCAACCTTAATTATTGTGCGGAACGAATCCACTCATGAGGTTTACACAATAATTCCTTATGAACTCATCTCGGGGATATTATCAACCCTTACGGGATACACATTCCCGTCAAGTATTCACGGCATGTCATATATAAAATATAGTGACCCAAGTTAACCGGTAATTAACCCCAATAATTAAATAGGTTAATTCCTTTGGAAAATCAAAGTCACTTATATTAAATATACACACCCGCAATAGTATCGGGGATTAAGAATAAAATACTCTGAGACTTGAATCGATTATCGTCGGCAATCCTAATCGATAAATCTCAACGATCCGCCCAATACACCAAGTGTACAAGTGTGATAAAATAATTAAGACAAATTATTTTCTCTCTCACACAACGACTATACCGATGGATTGGTCCGTGTCCATCTAGGTCGTGAGCAACTGTTCGATTAAATACGAGTAACCGATAGTATGATCTTCTGTGTGACGTCGCACACCATACTAACTACAACGTATAGAATCTAGGACAATATTTTGCATATATTTAATTATCAATAATTAAATGCAAACAATTGTTTATTAATTCAATAGATTAAATGCTATGACCGGGAGTTTACTGTTACTTAAATCTAGACATTAAGTACACAACTCCAACAACGGCTGCCTCAACTAATGAGGAAAAAGAGGCATATCGGAAGTGGAAAAAGGCTGATGAAATGGCTAGGTGTTATATTTTGGCTTCCATGTCAAATGTACTTCAAACCCAACATGAGTCGATGGCCACTGCCTATGATATGTTTTTCAACCTCAAAGAGATGTTTGGGGAGCAAGATCGTGCGGCAAGGCAAGAAGCCATGAGAGTCCTCATGACAACTACTCAGTCTGAAGGAACGCCCGTAGGGGAGCACGTTCTTAAGATGATGAGTCTGTTGAATGAACTTGAGATCCTAGGAGCTCAAATTGATCATGAGACGCAAGTTGACATCATACTCCAGTCTCTGACCCCTAGTTTTGAGCAGTTTCGCATGAGTTATAATATGGGTAAACTATCTTATACTCTTGCGCAACTCCTGACTGAACTGAAGGCGGCAGAGGGGATCTACAAGAAGGGCAAGTCTCAAGCGCTTGTAGCTACCAAGTCCAAAGGCTCGAAGTCTGTTGGAGGTGTTGGAAATCGACTACCCGGGATGCGTTCGTTCGATCGCTCGAACATCCGAACGATCCCAGTCAACCTCCGAAGTCGCTACTTCGTTCGCTTTCCCAGCCCGTGCCCCGATTCACGCCCAGCCATTGTCCCGAAGGACAACCGCGCGAGCCGAGCGGGCTGCCAGAAAAACAGCAAAACGGCGGGCGCCGTTTAGGAACGGCGGTCGCCGTTTGTCCGCGAACAGCAACGCGACGTTGCTGTTCCGGGCTCGTTTCCGGGTCGTTTTTCCTCATCCGACTACCGTTCCGGAGGTCCTAGAACCCCCAGTAGTCGAGGAATACGATCCACGACCCCGGAATCCGATCTACGTTCAAGTATGATCAACGAGATAAACTGAGATCGAAATAATTTGCGGAATTAAAGATCCGATCTCATACCTTAGCGGTCGAATTGTTGAGACCTTAGCGATTGCTAGCGTATGCCTCTTCCCCGACTCCAACCGTTGTGTGGGCAACGATCCGTTGGGTCTCCTTGTCTGCTTTCTCCTTTCTCTACCAGCGTAATATTCTTTTTCTCTCTGAGAGAAAAATATTAGCGCTATACAATTTATTTTTACAGAGAAAAAACTTAATTGCGCTAACGCAATAATTTTTCTCAGAAAAATAAAAAGCTGCGGACTGTAGGTTTAGGATAGGCAAGGGGGGGGGGGTTTTATAGAGTTACACTAGGGACCTCTTAGGTAAATAAATTCAAGGCTAAAATGCAATATTAATTAACTTGGAGTCCTTAAAAGGAAAACCTTAATTAATTACATTTTTAATTATTATTAATTCCACTAAATAATAATAATTGAATTCCCGAAATTTATTTAATATTATTTCAACAATAATAATTCCGCCGAAATTACATATACGACTTTCCCCGTGTTTAAGATATCGAACGTCCACGAATTTATTTAATTACTAATAATTAAATTAATTCGTTTCTTATTATCCGAGACTAGTACCACTCATCCTTATTATCATGTGGAACAAATCCACCTGCAGGGTTTACATGATAAACTTTATGAGCTCATCTCGGGGACGTAATCAACCCAATAAACGGGACACGGTTTCCTGTCTATAATCTATAGCATGCCGTGCGTACAATTACGATTCCCAATTTACCGAGAATCTCGACTAATCAATTAGTCTCACTCATTGGCAAGTTAAAGAACCGAGAATTGGACACACGCACCTATAATTATATAGGGATTAGGAATTCGTATATCCGTAATATCTGAGGTCTAGTTCGATTACTGAGATTAGTATAAATCGAACGCCCTCCCGTGGTCCTGCTCAATACACCAAGTGTACGAGTGTGACATGATAGTCAAGACCGACTATCTACCAGTCACACAACGACGTACCGATGGATTGTCCCTGTCCATCTAAGTCGTGAGCTACTGTTCGATAGTATACGAGTAACTGACAGTATGATCTTCCGCGTGTCTCCTCACGCCATACTGTCTACAACGTATATATCTAGGACTATTGCATAAAGTACATGAAAGACAAAATGCCGACAATTTGATTAATAGATAATAAAACACAGATAAGGAGTTCCATATTGTCACTAAACTAGACATTTAGAATATAACTCCATCAATCTCCCACTTATACTAAAAGTCTAGTTGCCCTCTCCCATACATCCGATACCCATCCCCTTCACGTGTCTCTTGAACGCTTCCGCTGGAAGTGCCTTCGTAAAGGGGTCTGCCAGGTTATCCGCTGATGCAATCTTGGTGACAACCGCATCGCCTCTCTTGACGATGTCTCTAATCATGTGGTACCTGCGATCTATGTGTTTACTCGCATTGTGGGCTCGTGGTTCCTTCGCATTTGCCACTGCACCGCTATTGTCACAATAAATTTTGATAGCTCTAGGCAAATTAGGAATCACATCTAAGTCTATGATGAAGTTCCGGAGCCACACCGATTCTTTAGCTGCCTCAGAGGCTGCTACATATTCGGCTTCCATGGTGGAGTCCGAAATGCATTTCTGCTTAACACTCCTCCATGAAACTGCTCCACCTCCCAATGTGAACACATAGCCTGATGTAGACTTTCGCTGTTCCTTATCAGATTGGAAATCCGAGTCTGTATAACCAATAGGAATCAACTCGGACGCTTTGTAACTCAGAACATAATTCCTAGTCCTTCGCAGGTACTTAAGTATGTTCTTTACAGCAGTCCAGTGACCCTGTCCAGGGTTACTCTGATATCTAGCTACCATGCCTACGGCATAGCAGATATCAGGTCTCGTGCACAACATAGCATACATTAGACTTCCCACTGCCGAAGCATAAGGAACTGTCTTCATGTAATCTATCTCCTTTTGTGTCTTGGGACACATATCCTTAGATAGACGAATTCCATGGCAGAAAGGTTGAGAACCTCTCTTGGAATTCTGCATGTTGAAACGAGCTAGAATCGTATCAATATATGAAGCCTGGGACAAGTTCAATGTTCTTTTCTGGCGATCCCGTATAACCTTGATCCCAAGAACATGCCCTACTTGTCCTAAGTCTTTCATATCGAATTGCTTGGACAACCATCCCTTTATGTCCGACAACATCTTCACATTGTTGCCAATTAGAAGAATGTCGTCTACATAAAGCACGAGAAACGCCACACTGTTTCCGTCACTTCTCCGGTATACACACGACTCATCCATGCTTTGAATGAATCCATAAGACTGGATAACCTCATCAAACCGCATGTTCCAAGATCTAGAAGCTTGCTTCAATCCATAAATGGATCGCTTTAGCTTACACACTAGATGCTCTTGGCCTTTCTCGATGAAACCCTCTGGCTGTCTCATGTAAATGGTCTCGTCAAGATTCCCATTCAAGAATGCTGTCTTGACGTCCATTTGCCACACCTCATAATCCATATGAGATGCTATAGACAAAAGAATCCGGATCGACTTTAGCATAGCTACCGGCGAAAAGGTTTCCTCATAATCGATCCCTTCTTTCTGAGTATACCCCTTCGCAACAAGCCTAGCCTTGAAGGTTTCAACCTTCCCGTCAGACCCTCTTTTTCTCTTGTACACCCACTTGCAACCAATGGCTTTTACACCTTTGGGTGGTGCTACAAGATCCCAGACCTGATTTGAATCCATAGATTCAATCTCAGATTTCATCGCCTTTTGCCAAGACTGAGCATCTTGATCTTTAAGCGCCTCGTCGTAGGTCCAGGGATCGGCTTCATGTTCTCCAGGTAACAAGTCCGAAGACTCACCTATAAACATGAACCTATCGGGTTGTCGAACAACCCTCCCACTACGACGACGCTCCGGTGTAACCTCAGTAACTACAGGTGCAGACTGTGGTGGCGTATCACCAGGTTGGGTTGGATCTAAGCCTTGATCGTTCCCTCTCAGTTCGTTGAGTATTATCTTACTATTGGGCTTGTGGTCCATTATATAATCCTCTTCCAAGAACCGAGCGTTGGTGCTAACAACGATCTTCTGGTCCTTAGGACTATAAAATAGACCACCTTTCGTTCCTCTAGGATATCCTATAAACAACCGAATATCTGAACGTGACTCCAACTTATCAGCCCCGTGCTTCAGCACATGTGCTGGACAACCCCAGATCCGAATGTGTTTCAAGTTTGGCTTACGCCCGATCCACAATTCCGAGGGCGTCTTAGGGACTGATTTGGAAGGAACTAAGTTCAAGATATAAGCCGCTGTTTCCAAGGCATATCCCCAGAACGAAATTGGTAGTTCTGAGTAACTCATCATAGATCTTACCATTTCCATAAGAGTCCTATTCCTTCTTTCTGCTACACCATTCTGCTGGGGCGTGTATGGTGCAGTCATCTGGGAGTCAATCCCATTCTCTAATAAGTACGCTTTAAACTCTCCCGAGAGGTACTCTCCTCCACGATCAGATCGTAGAGTCTTTATGGTCTTACCATGAAGGTTCTCCACAAGAGCTTTGTACTCCTTGAACTTGTCAAAGCACTCGCTCTTGCGGCGCATCAGGTATATAAAACCATACCTTGAGTAATCATCAGTGAAGGTTACAAAATATTCGTAACCTCCTCTCGCTTGGACAGATAAAGGCCCGCACAAATCAGAGTGAATCAATTCCAGCACTTCCTTGGATCTATACCCCTTATCACTAAAGGGTCGCTTGGTCATTTTTCCTTCCAGGCATGATTCGCAGGTTGGAAAGTCCTCATCTTTCACATCACTGAGTATTCCATCAGTTATCAACCTTTTAATTCTGCCCAAGTTAATATGACCTAGCCTAAGATGCCATAAGTACTTTTGATTCATCCTAGAAGGCTCCTTTCTCTTATTGGTACTAGATGTGTTATACGACTCTACTCTTTGCATCGTGGAATAATTAGGATTCAGTATATATAAGTTGCCTATCAATGTACCAGAACAGATATAATCACCATTCTTCTTGACAATAACAGAATTATCAAAAGAAACTGAATATCCATTCAAAACCAATTTAGAAACCGAAACAAGGTTCTTTCTAAAATCCGGTACATAAAGACAATTATTCAATACCAAAACATTATTATTAAAAGATAAATGAACATCTCCCACTGCAACCGCCGCCACTTTCGTAGCGTTGCCCATGTAGATGGTGATCTCTCCCTCTCTAAGCCGCCGGGTTTCCTGGAACCCCTGCAAAGAATTGCAGACATGATCAGTGGCTCCCGTATCCACACACCAGGTACCGGTGGATAACACCGCTAAACATGTTTCAGTGACTAAGGAAAAGTTCATACCTCCTTGTCTGAGAGGACAATTAGACTTCCAATGTCCAGACTGCTTGCAACGGAAACACTTGCCCTTAGGCCTGTTCACTCCATTCTGTGGTCCACCAACTCTGGGCCCACTGGGTTTCCGTCCTTGCTTTTTCTTCTTCTTAATCCCCGAAGGGCGAGGAAGAGTCGATTTCACAGCCACAAGTGCTTGAGAGTTCCTAAAGATACCCTCTGCCGCCTGGAGTTCAGTCAGGAGTTCCGCCAACGTATATAACCTCTTGTTCATGTTATAGTTCAGGCGGAACTGCTCAAAACTCCTAGGCAGAGACTGGAGCACTATGTCGATCTGGGTTTCCCCATCGATAGCACCTCCCATAATCTCTATCTCATTCAGATAGCCTATCATCCTAAGAACGTGATCCCTCACGGGCGTTCCTTCGGACATAGTGGCCGTCATGAGTTTCCTCATAGCATCTTGCCTGGCTGCCCTGTCCTGACTACCAAACATCTCCTTAAGGTTAAGCATCATATCATAGGCAGTGTCCATGGCTTCATGCTGATGTTGCAGCACATTTGACATAGATCCCAAAATGTAGCACCGCGCCATCTGATCAGCCTTGACCCACTTCCGATGAGCTTCCTTTTCCTCAGGAGTGGATGTTTCAGTAGGTGCAACAGGACATTCGACCTGGAGTACATATTTGTACTCCTCAGCAGTTAGGACAATGTCCAAGTTTCGTTTCCAATCAACATAATTTGGACCAGTGAGTTTGTTTTCTTTTAGTATCACAGACAGTGGGTTGAGTGCCATATCTATAAAAGAAACAAATCAAACCGTCAAATTTAATTTGATATTAACTCCCTTAATTAATATCATTAAATTTACCAATCAATCCTAAAATCCCATCAGACTAGCATGCCACGTTCATGTGGACGTATACTAGTCCAAACGATTTTATAACTGGACTTTTACTTCGGTCGTACATCATTACAGCAGTGACTCCGATGGGGAGGATACTGTAAAGCGTACCTAAGTGTGTACCATTTCTCAGTACTAAGTTAACCGCTCGGGAACTACATATCCACCGCAAGCCACGTTAGTGTGGACGTTTACGTTAACATGCGGTCCCTTTACGATTTCCTATAACTGTCGAGCCTCAATTAACCCAAAGTTCCGTTTCCGTCTAGTAAGCCACGATAGTGTGGACGTTTACTAAACAAACAACTTTGTTAATTGAATTCCATTTAATAAATTTCACAATTTCGTTAATCAAAGCTTGATATCTCGTAAGTGAAACTCGAAGTTTCTAACCAGCGATCAGTCATGCAATTGAGCCCTATCTCTCACAAGTGAGGGAGCCAACCAGACAATCGATCTAGCCATCAAATGACTCGAATGTCTCTAATCTGTGTCATCGACATAAGCAAGCGCTTTGGCTCCATTCCACTCCCCGGGGTGAGAATGAGTCGAGTTGAACTTAGTCTTTGAAAGACAGATTAGGCATTTGCTTTGAAAAACTTAAGTGTTCAATTCTATAAATGGAATTGAATTCGAATTTTGATCCAGTGATATCCGTGTGTCCACTTTATCCGATAGGGAGGATGACACTAAAGCCAACTCGTAAGCGACACACATCACCATCAAAACAGAGAATGGAGACCGCGGGATTGTTTCCAATCCCTCTCCCACTTAGTTTTTACGAAAAGGGATACATGCACATGCATATAAAATTAAAGCATAATAAAGCACGTAAACACATAGAAAGCATTTAACGTGGCCCGATTATTATGGCCTTTAAAATCTTCGATGCACGTCTTCTCGGATCTTCGTCTCGTTGCTCGTCTAGGTCTCGATCCACCACCGACTTGTCTAAGGGCCAAGAGACGAACCCCTCCCACTGGAGTATCATCCCGGGCCTCGACGAGCGATCCGTGGTGTCCGTCGAACCCCCGCGGAGCTGCTGCCCGAAGTCCAGCGAAACGGCGACCGCCATTTGAGAAACGGCGACCGCCGTTTGCCCTTCAGCAGCCGCGGGTTCGACTTCTCGACCCTCGTTCGTCCGGCCTTCGATCTCGTCTCGATCCACCAAGCAGCAGCAACAATTACATAATAAAGCTAGCTACTCCCGGCATCGATCCTATACATATCGATCGATCCTATACACCCGGATAAACGAAAAACGAAAATAAAACCTAAACGACTCAACCCGTCGTTTTAACTATTACAAGCAAGCAACGATTCAAAACAAAGATCTCGACAACCCCGAGAGTTTAACCAACCACAAAAAATACAGTACATAGAACATGACCATAATAATCGGGTTATCCTGCAAAACAAAACTCGCAAACAATACAAGAACGCACAAACCGGCTCTGATACCATTTTTTGGAAATCGACTACCCGGGATGCGTTCGTTCGATCGCTCGAACATCCGAACGATCCCAGTCAACCTCCGAAGTCGCTACTTCGTTCGCTTTCCCAGCCCGTGCCCCGATTCACGCCCAGCCATTGTCCCGAAGGACAACCGCGCGAGCCGAGCGGGCTGCCAGAAAAACAGCAAAACGGCGGTCGCCGTTTGTCCGCGAACAGCAACGCGACGTTGCTGTTCCGGGCTCGTTTCCGGGTCGTTTTTCCTCATCCGACTACCGTTCCGGAGGTCCTAGAACCCCCAGTAGTCGAGGAATACGATCCACGACCCCGGAATCCGATCTACGTTCAAGTATGATCAACGAGATAAACTGAGATCGAAATAATTTGCGGAATTAAAGATCCGATCTCATACCTTAGCGGTCGAATTGTTGAGACCTTAGCGATTGCTAGCGTATGCCTCTTCCCCGACTCCAACCGTTGTGTGGGCAACGATCCGTTGGGTCTCCTTGTCTGCTTTCTCCTTTCTCTACCAGCGTAATATTCTTTTTCTCTCTGAGAGAAAAATATTAGCGCTATACAATTTATTTTTACAGAGAAAAAACTTAATTGCGCTAACGCAATAATTTTTCTCAGAAAAATAAAAAGCTGCGGACTGTAGGTTTAGGATAGGCAAGGGGGGGGGGGGGGGGGTTTATAGAGTTACACTAGGGACCTCTTAGGTAAATAAATTCAAGGCTAAAATGCAATATTAATTAACTTAGAGTCCTTAAAAGGAAAACCTTAATTAATTACATTTTTAATTATTATTAATTCCACTAAATAATAATAATTGAATTCCCGAAATTTATTTAATATTATTTCAACAATAATAATTCCGCCGAAATTACATATACGACTTTCCCCGTGTTTAAGATATCGAACGTCCACGAATTTATTTAATTACTAATAATTAAATTAATTCGTTTCTTATTATCCGAGACTAGTACCACTCATCCTTATTATCATGTGGAACAAATCCACCTGCAGGGTTTACATGATAAACTTTATGAGCTCATCTCGGGGACGTAATCAACCCAATAAACGGGACACGGTTTCCTGTCTATAATCTATAGCATGCCGTGCGTACAATTACGATTCCCAATTTACCGAGAATCTCGACTAATCAATTAGTCTCACTCATTGGCAAGTTAAAGAACCGAGAATTGGACACACGCACCTATAATTATATAGGGATTAGGAATTCGTATATCCGTAATATCTGAGGTCTAGTTCGATTACTGAGATTAGTATAAATCGAACGCCCTCCCGTGGTCCTGCTCAATACACCAAGTGTACGAGTGTGACATGATAGTCAAGACCGACTATCTACCAGTCACACAACGACGTACCGATGGATTGTCCCTGTCCATCTAAGTCGTGAGCTACTGTTCGATAGTATACGAGTAACTGACAGTATGATCTTCCGCGTGTCTCCTCACGCCATACTGTCTACAACGTATATATCTAGGACTATTGCATAAAGTACATGAAAGACAAAATGCCGACAATTTGATTAATAGATAATAAAACACAGATAAGGAGTTCCATATTGTCACTAAACTAGACATTTAGAATATAACTCCATCAGGAGGTAGGGGCAAGAAAAGGAAGCAAGCCTGGAAACCCAGTGGTGCCAAGAGGAATGGACCACATGTTGGAAATCGACTACCCGGGATGTTGGAAATCGATATCCCGGGCTATTAAAATTGCGGAAATAATAACCCGATCAAAATCCCTTCGCCGGAAACCACCGCGAACCACCACACGAGCCGGAGCCCGGCCGAACACACATCCGCGGGGAAGCCCCCGCTTGCGTGCACTAGCCGAGCCCCCGTACGGGGCTCGCGATCGCGCTTCGCGATCGCATGGGGTTACTCACGTAACCCCCCGGGGCTGCTTGTAGCAGCCCCCGCGGCGAGTCCGGCGACTCGCCGCCACCGCGTCGGAGGGCGGTCCGCCCAGCGGACCGCGATCGGGCCAGCCACGCGGCTGCCCGGCGATCGAGCCCAGCTCGATCGCGTGCCCCGGCGTCCAGCCGGGGCTCCTCCATGCACGCCCGGCGATCGAGCCTTAGGGCTTCGATCGCCACCCTCGGCGCCCAGCCGAGGGCTTGGTCCGTGCGTGCGCACGATCCCCACGGGGATCCGAACCACCGCGGTCCGGTGGTCTTCGACCACCACCGTCGGTTCATCCTCGTTCCGGGGTTCGTTCGTCCCTCGGATCTTCGTTCATATGCATATACGAATAATCAATTAAAACCATCGAGGGGGTTTCAATGATTTACCTTTGTTCTCGTTGTACGGAGAAACGAGATCTTATGAAGACCTTGAGACCTTCCCACGTATTCCTTGCACTAGCTCGAACGTCGGGTGGACGACGATCTTCCGAACTCCATGGATCTCCCTCTCTACTTTCTCTCTCTAGAATTGTGATCTTCAAGTTATGAGAATAGAGAAGACCATGTAGTGCTTTTATAGGCTACGTAGGGGATCTTAAGGAGGTGGAATATTGGGCTCCCAATATTAATGATTAAATTGAGCCCAAGCCCAAATCCATTAATCCATTAATATTAATTAATTCTATTTTCCACTATATAAAATTAATTGCACTCCCAATATTAAACCATATTATATCAAATAATATTTATCCGGTAGTATTATTTATTCCGTGTATTTAAGATATAAATATCCATGAATAAAATTAATTTATTGCTAATTAATTTATTCATCTCTTATATCCGAGACTAGTACCATTCAACCTTAATTATTATGCGTAACAAATCCACCTGCAGGGTTTACATAATAATTCCTTATGAACTCATCTCGGGGATATTATTGTAACAACCCAAAATTTTATCTTTAATTCATATTACTAATTAAATTATATATATTTACAATTAAATAAAAATATAATAAAACTAATAAGAAAATATTATTTTAGTTTAATATCTTTAGAATTTATATTGACCAAACCCAAATTATTTTTGTAGCCCAATTTATTTAATTAGTCTAAGCCCAATCCAATGATTTCTTAAGGAGCAAGACATACCTATAATTATTCCTATCAAAAATCAAAATAAAGCTCACATTCTTCCTCTCAATCACCCCTATAAATAAACATTCTTACCCTACACATTATCACACCATTACCACACGCACACCAAGTAGAATCCAGCAGGTACGTAATCTTCTATCTTCTTCTTTGTTATTCCACACCTCATGGCTGCTCGATTAATCCCACAGTAGATTACATATTACTTATACATAACCCTATAGGACTACAGTTAACCATACATCTACCTTCAATCCCCTGTACAAACCCAATAGCTATAAAATACAACTCAACCGAAACAATTCATGAACCCAGCCACAAAAACCAGCCACCTTCCCGAACTCAAAAGCCTCTGAGGCGGGTCGTCGTTGAAGGTCTCCTCTCGGAAATCGAAACCCATCTCTGCCCGTTGTGTAATACTTAAGGTTTTCCAACCACCTGAGGGATATTGTCCAGTTGCTGTCCAATTACCCAAACCATTAAATACCCGTAGCTCAGACCTTTTTTCTTTTAGTGTCGTCATCCCCAATCGTCCTCCACTCAACACGGTAGAAAGGGGGGAGGTAATAACCTGGAACTTTAATTAATTAGTTCATACCCGTAACTTTAATCTATGACTTAAGGAATTGCTTTTTGGTCCCTAGATAATTAAGTAACTGTTGGCTAGTCCACTCCAAGTTTAGTTAAATCATGTTAAGTCCAGTAATGTCTAATAAATTATAAAGTCAGCCTGAAACTTTATACAATTCATCCTTTAAACCCAAATCTTCCTAAATCCTCACTACTACACCACAACCACAAATCGAGCAGGTCATATTAATATTTATATTACCATTCAAACGAGATTTATTAACTTAAGGATATATACATTATAGAGAACGAGACTCACGAGCTTTAGGAGCGCTTTTACAGACTTAGCATTCACGTCACGACCTTTACGAGGTAGGTGTCATGTTGTCGATTTACCTCTTCTATTACTTGTTTCACTATGTGTGTCTCTATGTGTGCATTTATGTGAATTTATTAAAAAAATATATTTTTCGTTGTAACCCGAGACCGGGGAAAAGGGTCGAAGGGGACCAACGCAATAGTTGGCGCAACTCGCAATATCCAGATTATTAAATGGATCTCATGTTTACTAAAATTACAATATTTTCATGTTATCCAGATTATTAAATGGATCTCATGTTTTATTATCGTAATATCCAGATTATTAAATGGATATTATGATTTATTAAAATTACAATATTTTCATGTTATGTTTTATCTAGTTATACATGTATTTGATTCTGGTATTGGATGAGGTAATGACCCTATTGAGCGCATTGAGCTCACCCTATCGGCAACAACTATTTTTAGGTACACACGAGGATGCCGAACGAGGAGAGTGATCAAGGATGGAGGATAAATTAAAATAAATAAATGTTATTTCGTTTATAATTTATCATGAGTTATTGTTATTTTATAATGGATTAGATATTACATATTGTTTTTCCAAAATTTTGCCAAAATTGATTCACTGTATGAATCTTATGTTTTACAGTTACAACGTCCAAATGTGTTTTATGATCTATTAGTAAACTTTAGGATGACTATGTACATTTTATTATTTACTATTAGGCATGCACCCCCATATATACATATAAGAGTGCTATACGTGTCATTACATATATATACATGCATGCAATAATAATTTATTTATGTACTAATTTAGTTAATTTATTTCCTTGACGTTTTGAAAATGAGTCTATCAAATAAAATTTTGTAACGCCCGCACTTTATTTAAAATTGTTTTCAAAAATTAACACCTTCCGCTGTTTTTAAAAAAATACGGGTTGTTACAGTTGGTATCAGAGCATTACGATCTTGTCGGCTAGTTAAAATTTGTTGTTTTCTCTTATGTGTAATACATGAAAATTAATATTAACCTCTTCCATCCTCGTCATGTCTCGCCGGCTCCTCAAGGTACGTCACACTTAAACCATTTACATGTTCATGTTCACTTTACTTTATATATTTTAGGTTGCTAGAGCCTTTAGATTAGAGATTTAAAACTTACAGTAGTATAAGTATTGCCGGATATCCTTAAATCTTTTAAGTTATCAAATTTCGAGGACGAAATTAAAATTAAGGGGTGTAGATTGTAACAACCCAAAATTTTATCTTTAATTCATATTACTAATTAAATTATATATATTTACAATTAAATAAAAATATAATAAAACTAATAAGAAAATATTATTTTAGTTTAATATCTTTAGAATTTATATTGACCAAACCCAAATTATTTTTGTAGCCCAATTTATTTAATTAGTCTAAGCCCAATCCAATGATTTCTTAAGGAGCAAGACATACCTATAATTATTCCTATCAAAAATCAAAATAAAGCTCACATTCTTCCTCTCAATCACCCCTATAAATAAACATTCTTACCCTACACATTATCACACCATTACCACACGCACACCAAGTAGAATCCAGCAGGTACGTAATCTTCTATCTTCTTCTTTGTTATTCCACACCTCATGGCTGCTCGATTAATCCCACAGTAGATTACATATTACTTATACATAACCCTATAGGACTACAGTTAACCATACATCTACCTTCAATCCCCTGTACAAACCCAATAGCTATAAAATACAACTCAACCGAAACAATTCATGAACCCAGCCACAAAAACCAGCCACCTTCCCGAACTCAAAAGCCTCTGAGGCGGGTCGTCGTTGAAGGTCTCCTCTCGGAAATCGAAACCCATCTCTGCCCGTTGTGTAATACTTAAGGTTTTCCAACCACCTGAGGGATATTGTCCAGTTGCTGTCCAATTACCCAAACCATTAAATACCCGTAGCTCAGACCTTTTTTCTTTTAGTGTCGTCATCCCCAATCGTCCTCCACTCAACACGGTAGAAAGGGGGGAGGTAATAACCTGGAACTTTAATTAATTAGTTCATACCCGTAACTTTAATCTATGACTTAAGGAATTGCTTTTTGGTCCCTAGATAATTAAGTAACTGTTGGCTAGTCCACTCCAAGTTTAGTTAAATCATGTTAAGTCCAGTAATGTCTAATAAATTATAAAGTCAGCCTGAAACTTTATACAATTCATCCTTTAAACCCAAATCTTCCTAAATCCTCACTACTACACCACAACCACAAATCGAGCAGGTCATATTAATATTTATATTACCATTCAAACGAGATTTATTAACTTAAGGATATATACATTATAGAGAACGAGACTCACGAGCTTTAGGAGCGCTTTTACAAACTTAGCATTCACGTCACGACCTTTACGAGGTAGGTGTCATGTTGTCGATTTACCTCTTCTATTACTTGTTTCACTATGTGTGTCTCTATGTGTGCATTTATGTGAATTTATTAAAAAAATATATTTTTCGTTGTAACCCGAGACCGGGGAAAAGGGTCGAAGGGGACCAACGCAATAGTTGGCGCAACTCGCAATATCCAGATTATTAAATGGATCTCATGTTTACTAAAATTACAATATTTTCATGTTATCCAGATTATTAAATGGATCTCATGTTTTATTATCGTAATATCCAGATTATTAAATGGATATTATGATTTATTAAAATTACAATATTTTCATGTTATGTTTTATCTAGTTATACATGTATTTGATTCTGGTATTGGATGAGGTAATGACCCTATTGAGCGCATTGAGCTCACCCTATCGGCAACAACTATTTTTAGGTACACACGAGGATGCCGAACGAGGAGAGTGATCAAGGATGGAGGATAAATTAAAATAAATAAATGTTATTTCGTTTATAATTTATCATGAGTTATTGTTATTTTATAATGGATTAGATATTACATATTGTTTTTCCAAAATTTTGCCAAAATTGATTCACTGTATGAATCTTATGTTTTACAGTTACAACGTCCAAATGTGTTTTATGATCTATTAGTAAACTTTAGGATGACTATGTACATTTTATTATTTACTATTAGGCATGCACCCCCATATATACATATAAGAGTGCTATACGTGTCATTACATATATATACATGCATGCAATAATAATTTATTTATGTACTAATTTAGTTAATTTATTTCCTTGACGTTTTGAAAATGAGTCTATCAAATAAAATTTTGTAACGCCCGCACTTTATTTAAAATTGTTTTCAAAAATTAACACCTTCCGCTGTTTTTAAAAAAATACGGGTTGTTACAATTATCAACTCTTCCGGGATACACTTTTCCGTCAAGTATTCACGGCATGTCATATATAAAATATAGTGACCAACTTAACCGGTAATTGACCCAATAATTAAACCGGTTAATTCCTTTGTTAAATCAAAGTCACTTATATTAAATATACACACCCGCAATAGTATCGGGGATTAAGAATAAAATACTCTGAGATTTAAATCGATTATCCAAGGCAATCCTAATCGATAAATCTCAAGCGATCCGCTCAATACACCAAGTGTACAAGTGTGATAAAATAATTAAGATAAATTATTTTCTCTCTCACACAACGACTATACCGATGGATTGGTCCGTGTCCATCTAGGTCGTGAGCAACTGTTCGATTAAATACGAGTAACCGATAGTATGATCTTCTGTGTGACGTCGCACACCATACTAACTACAACGTATAGAATCTAGGACAATATTTTGCATATATTTAATTATCAATAATTAAATGCAAACAATTGTTTATTAATTCAATAGATTAAATGCTATGACCGGGAGTTTACTGTTACTTAAATCTAGACATTAAGTACACAACTCCAACAACGGCTGCCTCAACTAATGAGGAAAAAGAGGCATATCGGAAGTGGAAAAAGGCTGATGAAATGGCTAGGTGTTATACTTTGGCTTCCATGTCAAATGTACTTCAAACCCAACATGAGTCGATGGCCACTGCCTATGATATGTTTTTCAACCTCAAAGAGATGTTTGGGGAGCAAGATCGTGCGGCAAGGCAAGAAGCCATGAGAGTCCTCATGACAACTACTCAGTCTGAAGGAACGCCCGTAGGGGAGCACGTTCTTAAGATGATGAGTCTGTTGAATGAACTTGAGATCCTAGGAGCTCAAATTGATCATGAGACGCAAGTTGACATCATACTCCAGTCTCTGACCCCTAGTTTTGAGCAGTTTCGCATGAGTTATAATATGGTAAACTATCTTATACTCTTGCGCAACTCCTGACTGAACTGAAGGCGGCAGAGGGGATCTACAAGAAGGGCAAGTCTCAAGCGCTTGTAGCTACCAAGTCCAAAGGCTCGAAGTCTGTTGGAGGTAGGGGCAAGAAAAGGAAGCAAGCCTGGAAACCCAGTGGTGCCAAGAGGAATGGACCACATGTTGGAAATCGACTACCCGGGATGTTGGAAATCGATATCCCGGGCTATTAAAATTGCGGAAATAATAACCCGATCAAAATCCCTTCGCCGGAAACCACCGCGAACCACCACACGAGCCGGAGCCCGGCCGAACACACATCCGCGGGGAAGCCCCCGCTTGCGTGCACTAGCCGAGCCCCCGTACGGGGCTCGCGATCGCGCTTCGCGATCGCATGGGGTTACTCACGTAACCCCCCGGGGCTGCTCGTAGCAGCCCCCGCGGCGAGTCCGGCGACTCGCCGCCACCGCTTCGGAGGGCGGTCCGCCCAGCGGACCGCGATCGGGCCAGCCACGCGGCTGCCCGGCGATCGAGCCCAGCTCGATCGCGTGCCCCGGCGTCCAGCCGGGGCTCCTCCATGCACGCCCGGCGATCGAGCCCTAGGGCTTCGATCGCCACCCTCGGCGCCCAGCCGAGGGCTTGGGCCGTGCGTGCGCACGATCCCCACGGGGATCCGAACCACCGCGGTCCGGTGGTCTTCGACCACCACCGCCGGTTCATCCTCGTTCCGGGGTTCGTTCGTCCCTCGGATCTTCGTTCATATGCATATACGAATAATCAATTAAAATCATCGAGGGGGTTTCAATGATTTACCTTTGTTCTCGTTGTACGGAGAAACGAGATCTTATGAAGACCTTGAGACCTTCCCACGTATTCCTTGCACTAGCTCGAACGTCGGGTGGGCGACGATCTTCCAAACTCCATGGATCTCCCTCTCTACTTTCTCTCTCTAGAATTGTGATCTTCAAGTTATGAGAATAGAGAAGACCATGTAGTGCTTTTATAGGCTACGTAGGGGATCTTAAGGAGGTGGAATATTGGGCTCCCAATATTAATGATTAAATTGAGCCCAAGCCCAAATCTATTAATCCATTAATATTAATTAATTCTATTTTCCACTATATAAAATTAATTGCACTCCCAATATTAAACCATATTATATCAAATAATATTTCTCCGGTATTATTATTTATTCCGTGTATTTAAGATATAAATATCCATGAATAAAATTAATTTATTGCTAATTAATTTATTCATCTCTTATATCCGAGACTAGTACCATTCAACCTTAATTATTATGCGTAACAAATCCACCTGCAGGGTTTACATAATAATTCCTTATGAACTCATCTCGGGGATATTATCAACCCTTCCGGGATACACTTTCCCGTCAAGTATTCACGGCATGTCATATATAAAATATAGTGACCCAACTTAACCGGTAATTGACCCAGTAATTAAACCGGTTAATTCCTTTGGTAAATCAAAGTCACTTATATTAAATATACACACCCGCAATAGTATCGGGGATTAAGAATAAAATACTCTGAGATTTAAATCGATTATCCAAGGCAATCCTAATCGATAAATCTCAAGCGATCCGCTCAATACACCAAGTGTACAAGTGTGATAAAATAATTAAGATAAATTATTTTCTCTCTCACACAACGACTATACCGATGGATTGGTCCGTGTCCATCTAGGTCGTGAGCAACTGTTCGATTAAATACGAGTAACCGATAGTATGATCTTCTGTGTGGGCCCGACACACCATACTAACTACAACGTATAGAATCCAGGACTATAATTTGCATATATTTAATTATAAATAATTAAACACAAATAATTGTTCATATAATTAAATAGATTAATGGCAATGGATCGGAAGTTTCCGTTACTTAAATCTAGACATTAAGTACACAACTCCAACAATCTCCCACTTGTACTAAGGTCTAGTCATTTCCTCCAAACTCCCGACTCCCATACTCATCACGTGCTTAAGTTGTACTTCCAAGAAGTACTATGTGAATGAGCAATCTAGGTTGCCGCTCTGAAGTTATCTTGGTGACTACAGCGTCGTCTCCCTCGACGATGACTCGTATCAGGTGGTACTTGCACTATGTGTTATCTTACACTTATGGACTTGTGATCTTACCATTTGCCATCGCACCGCTATTTACATAGCCTTTGGCAAATTAAGAATCACATCTAAGTCCCAGAGATTATCCCGGAGTTATACAAAAACTTCCGCTGCCTCTGAGGCCGCTTATTTGGTTACCCATGGTAGAGTCCGAAAAGCATCGTGCTTATCACTCTTCCATGTTAAAACTCCTTCTCCTTCAATAGTGAAACACATAGCCTGATATCGACTTACACCGGTCCTCATTCGATTAGAAATCTAAGAGAATGTAATCCAAAGGATATGCTCGTCTGCTCCGTAATCCAGAACATAGTTTCCAGTACTTCGAAAGTACTTAAAATGTTCATTACAACAGTCGAGTATTCTTTTCCAGGATTACCTTGATATCCTCCCACTATACTAGCCGCATAGCAGATATCAGGTTCTCGTTTTCAACATCGCATTAATCAAGCTTTCCACACTTGAAGTGTAGGAAACCGCTTTCATTGCTTCTATCTCCTTTTGTGTTCCAAAACACATATCCTTAGATAGATGCATTCCGTCTCTGAAAGGTAACGAACCTTTCTCGGAATCTCGCATGTTAAAACGAACCATAATCGTATAAGATATCTAGAGAAGTACAATGTTCTTTTCTTGAGATCCTAGATCTTAAGAACATGCTCTAACTTCTTCTTTATCTCATATATCGATTTTTCTAGACAACCATCATTTTATGTCTGACAACATCTTTACATTGTCGCCAATGATAAAATGTTATCTACATAAAACCTCCGAGAAACACCACCTTGTTTCCATCACGTTTCCCATACACTCGATTCGTCTATGCTTTGATGAATCCATAAAATGGACTATCTCATCAATTTGCAAGTACCACGAACTCAATGCTTTGTTCCAATCCATAAATGGATCAACTAAGCTTGTACTCTAAATGATCTTGCCTCTTAGCAATAATCCTTATTGCTTTCCAAGAAGGCACATTTAGATCTAGTACCGCCTTCATGTAGATCCAGGGATTGATTTCATGTATACTAGGTCCAGAGTTCAAAACTCTCCTAGTCTTATGAATATCTCCGGTTGATCCACAACCTCCCACTACAACGGCATTCCGGTGTATAAACAGTAATAACAGTAGGTGCAGTTTGTGGTGTACCGCTACTCGGTTCGGCTGGTTCTAAGTCTTATCGCTTTCTCTTATTCAAAGTATTACGTCACTTTGGGCTTGTGGTTCATCTAATAGTCTTTCTCTAAGAACCAGGCGTTAGAACTTATAACGTCCTTCTGGTTCATAGTACTATTGAACACACATCTTTTGTTCTTCTAGGATATTCTACAACCGCATTTGAATGCGCCGTTGTTTCCAGACATATCCATAGAACCTAGGTAGTACCGTATAACTCATGCTTTTACTATTTCTATAAGAGTTCCATTTCTTATCTCCGACACACCATTTCTATACAAGAGTGTATGGTGTAGTCATTTTGGGATCAAATCCCAATCTCTGATCAGTATGCCATGCATTCCTCAGACAGGCACTTGCCTCCGCGATTAAATCGCAGGCTTCTAATGGATATACCTTGAAGGTTCCCCACAATAGCTTTGTGTCCATTGACTTGTCAAAACACTTTGCTTTTGTGGCACATAAGGTATGCTAATCCATTTTACGAGTAATCATAAAATGAAGTACTCGTACCTTATTGTCTGAGTAGACAAAGGTCTGCATACATCAGAGTTAATCAATTCTAATACTTGTCCGGATCTTATACCTTATATCCATAAAGGATTGCTTAGTTATGTTATCTTCCAAATTAGATTCTTGGGTCGGAAGGTCCACTCCTTCAACTTAATTGATCAAAATATCAATTTTTCGACCTTTGAACTTCTTATTTGAATAAACAAGACTTAGCATAAGAATCCACAAGTATAAATGATTCATTACAGAAATATCTCTTAAAAGTAAAACGAGTTTTATGCTACGGTTCGTTGCATCGTGGTTGACTCAGGATTCATCATTTATATATTGCTAGCTAATGTACCAGAATAGATAATATCATTATTTTTTCTTATAACCATCAAATGATTAAAAGAAATAAAATATCTTATTCATTAGAAATTCAGAACAAAGTTCTTTCTAAAAGGTACATAAAAGCAATAACTCAAAATGAAATCCTATATAATTGTCCTCCACTGCAACAGCTGCCTCCTCAACAGCATTGCCCATGTAGACTACGATTTCTTATTTTCCAAGTCGTCGGGTTTCCTGGAACCCTCGCATTTAGAATGCGCATACCGTCAATGGTTCCATATCTACACACCAGGTTCCGGTAGATAATACCACTAACTACGTTTTACGACTAAAGAAAATTTTGTACTTTCTTTGAGAGGATAATCAGACTTCCAGTACCCAGACTGTTTGTATCGAGAACACTAGCCTATTGGCTTTCTCGTCCTATCTCGTGGTTCAAGTAACTTAGAACCACTGGGTTTCTATGCTTAGCTTTTCCTTTCCCCCGGTTTTGCCCTTAGGTTCGAAACCTTTGGCATTGGCTACAAGAGTTTGCGATTTCCGTCTCTACTCGTCTAAAAGGTTCATCATCTCGAAAACGTGTTCAAGCGCTTCCTCGAATGAATGACCTTTATGAGTATCCTCATCGCCTCTTGTCCAGCCACTACGCCATGTCTAAACATCTTCTTGAGTTTGAACATGATACCATAATTAGTGGTTATTGCAAAAGCATTTTCCCACTTCTTAAAATCAGTTCTTTCCTCATCAGTTAAGACATTGGTAGGCTCGGGAGGACAAAGCTCACTGAGTACAAACTTGTACTCTTTAACAGTCTGGGCAATGTCCAGATCTCTATTCCAATCAATACAATCAGGGACCAGTGAGTTAAAAATTCCTTAAGTATCACAAAAAGTGGGTTCAAAGCCATTTTCTATGAGCACATATAACAACAAACAATCGATTTAATCTCCGATATTATCTCCCTCAAATAATATCATTAAACCACTAATCACATCTAAAATCCCATCAGGTAAGGCAAGCCACGTTCGTGTGGACGTTTACCCACCCAAATGATTTAGCAATTAGATTTGCTTCGGTCGTACATCATTATAGCGTTACTTCGTTGGGAAGAATACTATAAAGCGTACCTAAGTGTAAACCATTACTCAGTATCCAAGAAGATTGTTTGGGACACGCATATTCACCGCCAGCCACGTTCGTGTGGACGTTTACGTTAACATACGCTCCTTCACTCCCTTCTATAACTGTCTACATCAATTAATCCAAGATCCCATTCAGCATAGCAAGCCACGTTCGTGTGGACGTTTACTATACCAAAAGATCTTTATAATTGACATCCAATTACTTGAATCATTTAATCTTGTAAATCAAGACGCGGAGAATCATAAGTGAAACTCGGAGTTTCTAACCAGTGATTCACCATTCGAACAGCCCTATCTCTCATAAATGAGGGAGCCGAGCAGACAATCGATCCACCTTCAAAAGGATGGTACGAAGGTCTCTAATTTGTGTCCTCTACATGACCAAGTGGCTTTGGCTCCATTCCACTCCCCGGGGTGAGAATGAGTCGACTTGAAGTCAGCTTCAGAAAGACAAATTAGGCATTGTTTGATAAACTCAATCAATGTTTCTCGTAAAAGGAATTACAAGAATTCTCCTCCAATGACTTATCTATACGAACTTCGAAAGTCCATAAAAGTCACCAAGAGAACAGTAATGAAGACCATGGCATTGTTTCCAATCCCTCTCCCACTTAGCTTTTTATAACAAAGGGATACGCTATCTAATGCATAATTAAATACACATAAGCATGCATACATGAAATAAAGCACATAAATATTATCACATAGTCAAAATAATACTAGAATATTATTTTTCGACTATTATGGCTTTATCGCATCCCCGTACGCATCTTCTAGTCTTCAGTCTTCGTTCTTGAATGCTCCATGTGACGAGAATATTAATCCCAATATTTAAATCTATTTATTTTCAATTAATCCAAAAGTTACTTAATTCGAAAATTAAGTCAATCGAATATATCAAAAATAAAATTAAATATTATTAATATTTCTATTTATTTTTATTTTCCTATCTAATTCTATTAAATCTCTAGAATCTCATCCAAGTCAAACTTGGAATATTCTAGAAGACTTCTATAATAGAATAAGGAAATAAAATAAATTAGGACTCCTAATCCTTCCAAATTAATTCCTTTCCTAATCCATTAAAATTCCATAAAGGAATAATTAAATAGGAAAAATTAATTTAAGGACTTTCAAAACTTTCCAAATTAATTATTTTTCAAATCCATTAAAAATTCCATAAAGGAATAATTAAATATGAAAAATAAATTAATTCCCAATTAATTCTTTTCCTAATCCATGAGAGTTCCCTTAAAAGAGAATACTCAATAAGGAATAAAATTAATTTCAATTAATTCTTTTCCTAATCCATGAGAGTTCCTAAAAGTAAGAACACTCAAATAGGAAAATCGAATTAATTTAGGAAAGTGAATCTTGGTAGGAGTAGCATGGGTTGGGAGACCCCACACCACCCCCACCATCGACCGGCCAAGGAGAGCCACCGCCGCCACCCCAGCCGGCCAGCCACCACCACCGGCGGCAGCCCACGGCCGAGGGCGCGACGTCCCCTCCCACTCGATCGATGGGATCGATCATGGGGTTGATCGATCCCCGGTCCTCTTCGTCTTCTTCGTCACACGTCTTCGTCTTCCGGCGATCGTCTCATCATCGAACCAACGTAAATAAATTACAATAATTTAAATTACAATTCCGGTATCGATTCTATACATGAAATCGACCCTATACATTTTCCGGAAAAAATAGAACGTAATAATAATCCTAAATTCGGTCAACCCCCGAATTTTTACTATTACAAGCATTCACCACACATAAAACGAATCTCGACATGTCCGAGAGTTTAATAAAAAATTATGACAATAATTAACAAAGAATTATATCTAGCCATAATAGTCGGAAACCCTGCAAGGTAGAACAATTTTTGTTGGAGTTGTGTACTTAATGTCTAGATTTAAGTACCGGTAAACTCCCGGTCATGGCATTTAACCTATTTAATTAATAAACAATTATTTGCAATTAATTATTATTTATGCAAAATATAGTCCTAGATTTTATACGTTGTAGTTAGTATGGTGCGCATGGGCGCACAGAAGATCATACTATCGGTTACTCGTATTTAATCGAACAGTTGCTCACGACCTAGATGGACACGGACCAATCCATCGGTATAGTCGTTGTGTGAGAGAGAAAATAATTTATCTTAATTATTTTATCACACTTGTACACTTGGTGTATTGGGCGGATCAGCTTGAGATTTATTGATTAGGATTGCCTTGGATAATCAATTTAAATCTCGGAGTATTTTATTCTTAATCCCCGATACTATTGCGGGTGTGTATATTTAATACTAGAGACTTTGATTTTCCAAAGGAATTAACCGATTTAATTATTGGGTTAATTACCGGTAAAGTTGGGTCGCTATATTTTATATATGACATGCCGTGAATACTTTGTTGGAAATCGACTACCCGGGACATGTCCGTTCGACTACTCGAACATCCGGACAAGCCCAGTCGACCTCCAGCGTGCCTACTGTGTCCACGACGAAGCCCCTGACCCGTCTAACGCCCAGCCATCGCACCCGAGGCACGACCGCGCAAAACGAGAGGCTTCTGGCCTCTCTGTCGTCCGACACCAGAAGGTGTCGTCCGACAAGCCAATGTCGGCCGACAGCTATACATGTCGGCCGACAGTCGTCGCGAACAGCAGCGCGACGCTGCTGTTCCAGGCTCGTTTCCGGCTGGTTTTTCCGATTCCGACCACCGCTCTTGAAGTCAGCGACTCCACAGTGATCTAGGAACACCAACCACGATCCCGGAACTCGATCGGAGGTTCGTTGTATGATTACGTACGAAAAGAATCGAAATAATGCGGAAATAGGGTTTCGATTTCTTATACCTTTGATGCGTGATTCGGAGAAGCCGAATAGGCGAACACCCTGAGATCTTCTAGTGTGTATCCTAGCCCTCGACGCCGGACGTTGTGTGGGCAACGATCCACCGGAGTCTTCTCTTCTTCTTCTCTCTCAAACCCTCTTTTTCACGTTTTAATTATTCTGTCTCTAGAAATATATTTGCGCTAGCAAATTAATTTCTACAGAAATAAAAACACTGCGCTAATCTAAATTAATTAAGCAGAGAAGAAAATAATTGCGCTAACAAAATAATTTCTCCACAGAATTAATTATAGCGGCGTTTCGTCGGTTAGGAGAAGAGAGATTGAGGGGTTTATATAGGCCACACTAGGGACCTTAGGACAATTAATTAATTAGGCTAAATTGTAATTTAATTAAACCGGTGTCCTTAAAAGAAAACCTTTAATTAAATCCAATTTTAATTATAATTAATTCCACTATAAAATTATAATTGAATTCCCAATTAATTAATCTATATTATTTTACCAATAATATTTCCGCCGAAATTACATATACGACTTTCCCCGTGTTTAAGATATCGAACGTCCACGAATTTATTTAATTACTAATAATTAAATTAATTCGTTTCTTATTATCCGAGACTAGTACCACTCATCCTTATTATCATGTGGAACGAATCCACCTGCAGGGTTTACATGATAAACTTTATGAGCTCATCTCGGGGACGTCATCAACCCGATAAACGGGACACGGTTTCCTGTCTATAATCTATAGCATGCCGTGCGTACAATTACGATCCCCAATTTACCGAGAATCTCGACTAATCATTTAGTCTCACTCATTGGCAAGTCAAAGAACCGAGAATTGGACACACGCACCTATAATTATATAGGGATTAAGAATTCGTATATCCGTAATATCTGAGGTCTAGTTCGATTACTGCGATTAGTATAAATCGAACGCCCTCCCGTGGTCCTGCTCAATACACCAAGTGTACGAGTGTAACATGATAGTCAAGACCGACTATCTACCAGTCACACTACGACGTACCGATGGATTGTCCCTGTCCATCTAAGTCGTGAGCTACTGTTCGATAGTATACGAGTAACCGACAGTATGATCTTCCGCGTGTCTCCTCACGCCATACTGTCTACAACGTATACATCAAGGACTATTGCATTAAATGCAATCATGTTTGAATCATATCTCGAACTAAGGTATAGATAAGGAGTTCCGTATTTGCACTAAACTAGACATTTAGAATACAACTCCATCAATCTCCCACTTATACTAAAAGTCTAGTCGCCCTCTCCCAAACATCAGATTCCCATAACCTCATCACGCCTTCCCAACGCTTTCGCTGGAAGTGCCTCTGTGAACGTGTTTTACCAGGCAATCCTCTCCAAGCTATCTAGGTGACAACTGCATCGTCTTACTAGACGATCTCTCGATTCAGGTGGTACTTGCGCTCTACGTGTTATCTCCCACTGTGGACTCGTGGCATTTCAAGTTTGCCAATACCGCTATTCAAAATAGCTTTGGGTGAACTAGAAACCACATCTAAGTCCATTAGGAAGTTCTGGAGCCACACTGACCTTTTAACTGCCTCAGAGGCCGTTATCCTTTCAGTTTCCATGGTAGAGTCCGTAATGCATCGCTGCTTTACATTCTTCCATGTGACTGCTCCACTTCACAGTGAGAACACATAGCCTGACTTCGACTTTCAACTGTCCCTGTTTGATTTGGAAATCCAATTCTATGTAATCCAATGGAAATAACTTGACTGCTTTGTAACTCAGAACATAATTCCTGGTCCTCTGCAGGAGCCTAAACATGTTCTTTACATCAGTCGAGTGATCCTTTCAGGATTACTATGATATCTCACCACCATGCCCACGGCATAGTAGATATCAATCTCGGGCATAGCATTACATACATTAAGCTTCCCACCATTAAGGTGCAGGGAACTGTTTACTCTTCATCTATCTCCTTTATTGTGTCGGACACAAAACTTTAGATAGATGAATTCCACATCTAAAAGGTGAAGACCTTTCTTGGAATTTTGTATGCTGCAACGAGTAAGAATTGTATTTATGTATGAGACTCGAGATAAGTTCTATGTTCTTTTCTGGCGATCATTTATTACTTTGATCCCAAGAACATTCCCGACTTCTCCTAAGTCTCTTACATTGAATTACTCGGACAACCATCCCTTTATGTCCGATAACATCTTTCATATTGTTGCCAATTTAGAAGGATGTCGTCTACATAAAGAATGAGAAAACACCACATCTTTTCTATCACTTCTTTATTACACTCAGGACCTAAACATGCCTTGAATGAATCCATGAAATGGATTTTCTCATAGGTCCGCATGTGTCCAAGATCTTGAAGCTTCCTTCAATCCTAAGATTGATTAAGCTTGCTTACCGAATGCTCTTGGCTCTTTTCGATGAATCTCTCTGGCTGTCCCACACAGATGGCCCCGTCAAGACTTCGATTTAGGAAATCTGTCTTGACTTCCATCTTCCATGTAAAGACAAAGGAATCCGGATCGACTTTTGCCAAGACTGAGCATCTTGATCTTTCAGCGTCTCGTCATAGATCCAGGGTTCGGTTTCATGTTCTCCAGGTAACAAGTCCGAAGACTCACCTATAAACATGAACCTGTTTGGTTGTCTAACAACCCTCCCACTACGACGACGCTCCGGTGTATCTTTAGTGACTAAAGATTATAGTAGTGAACTACTCAGTTAGGCTGGTTCTAAGTTTTGATCAGTCCCTCTAAGCACATTAAGTATTACTCTACTCTTGGGCTTGTGATCTTGCATATATATATAGTCCATGTCTAAGAACCGAACATTGATGCAATCAACGAACATCTGGTCCTTTGGACTATATTACATATCTCAATTCGTTTTCTTAGGGTATCCTATAAACAGCCGAATATCTGTACAAGTTTCCAAAGGAATCAAGTTCAGGATAAACGCCGCTGTTTCCAAGCCATATCCCAAAAACGAATTAGGTAACTCCGAATAACTCATTGTCTACTTTCCCATATCTATAAGAGTCCTATTCCTTCTTTACAACACATTATTTTGCCGAGGCATAAATGGTGTAGTCTGTCGGGGTTTAATCCCATTTTCTGATAAGTATGCCTTACTCCTCAAAGAGGTCTGCATATATCAGAGCGAATCAACTCTAGTACTTTCTTGGATCTATGCCCTTTAACCGCAAAGGGTTGCCTGGTCATTTAAACTTCCAAGTATGATTCGAAGGTTGGAAAGTCCTTTCCTTCAACCTAGCTGAGTAGTCCATCAGCTTTCACCCTTTGAATCGTACTCAAGTTAAAATGATCTAGCCTAAGATTCCATTAGTACATTTGATTCATCCTAGAAGGATCTTTACTCTTATAGGGGTTCGACAATGTGTTATTTTCTCCGGTATGTTGCATCGTGGGAGAATATGGATTTTGTATTAAATTGTCTGTCAATGTGCCAGAATGAATAACAACCCCGTTTCCTACTCTGAAAAGTATGAAACTATCAGAAGAAACAGAATATCCATTCTAAGTTAATTTAGAAATCCGAAATGAAATTTCTTTCTAAATACCGGCACATAAAGACAATTTATTAGAACTAAAATCCTACCGTTAAAACCATTTAACATCTCCCACTGCAACGGCTGTTACCTTAACAGTATTGCCCATGTAGGTTATGACTTCTTCCTTTCTAAGTCTCCGGGTTTCCTGGAACCCCTGCATTTAGGTGCAGACATGATAAGTGGTTCCCGTATCCACACACCAGGTACTGGCAGATACTACCACTAAACATGTTTCGTAGACTAAGGAAGAGTCAACTTCTTGTTGCTTTAGAAGAAAATTAAAACTACCAGTATCCAGACTGCTTACAACGGAAGCACTTGCCCCTTGGGCTTGCTTGTCCCATTCCGTGATCCAGATATATTAGGCCCAATGGGTTTCCGTATTTGCTTCTTCTTCCTTTTGCTGCCCGGAGGCCTAGGAAGAGCCAATTTCTCAACCACAAGTGCTTGAGAGCCCTTAAAAGATTCCCTCAGCCGCTTGAAGTTCAATCAGGAGTTCCGCCAATGAGTAAGACCCCTTATTCATGTTATAGTTCAGGCGGAACTGCTCAAAACTTCTCGGAAGAGACTGGAGCACAATATCGACTTGGGTTACCCCATCGATAAATGATCCTAGAATCTCTATCTCATTCAGATAGCACATCATCCTAAGAACGTGATTCCCCACGGGCGTTCCTTCGGATGCGATGGCCGTCATGAGTTGCCTCATTGCATTCTGCCCGGTTGTCCTGTCCTGATAACCAAAAAGTTTCTTGAGGTTAAGCATCATATCATAGGTAATGGTCATGGCTTGATCCCGATGTCGCAGCATATTTTGACATGAAAGCCATAATGCAGCTCCGCGTCATCTCAGAGCCTTAATCCATTTCTATGAGCTTCCTTTCCTCAGTAGTGGAAACATCATTTGGTTCAGCAGGTCAATTGACTTGGAGTACATAATTGTACTCCTCTGCAGTTAGGTTAATGTCCAAGTTTCTTCTTTAATCCATACAAAATAGGTTCAGTGAGTTTGTTGACTTTTAATGGGAATAATACCATATAAAACAAACAATGAGTTTAATTCGATATCATTTCCCTAAAATAATATCATTAAACTACCAATCATTTCCAAAATCCCATCAGACTAGCATGCCACGTTCTTGTGGACGTATACTAATCCAAACGATTTTATAATTGGATTTTTACTTCGGTCGTACATCATTATAGCAGTGACTCCGATGGGGAGGATACTATAAAGCGTACCTAAGTGTATACCATTTCTCAGTACTAAGTCCACCGCTCGGGAACTACATGCCCACCGCAAGCCACGTTCATGTGGACGTTTACGTTGACATGCGGTCCTCCACGACTTTCTATAACTGTCGAGCCTCAATTAATCCTAAAGTTCTGTTTCCATCTAGCAAGCCACGTTAGTGTGGACGTTTACTAAAACAAACAACTTTATTAATTGAATCCCATTTATTTAAATGTCATAGAGTCTCAATTAACCCAAAGTACCGTTTCCATTTAGCAAGCCACGATAGTGTGGACGTTTACTAAAACAAACACCTTTGTTAATTGACTCTTACATTTATTAAATTTCACAATTTTATTATTCAAAGCTTGATATCTCGTAAGTGAAACTCGAAGTTTCTAACCAGCGATCAATCATGCAATTGAGCCCTATCTCTCACTAGGTGAGGGAGCCAACCAGACAATCGATCTAGTCATCGAATGACTCGAATGTCTCTAATATGTGTCATCGACATAAGCAAGCGCTTTGGCTCCATTCCACTCCCCGGGGTGAGAATGAGTCGAGTTGAACTTAGTCTTTGAAAGACAGATTAGGCACTTGCTTTTGAAAAATATAATTGTTCGATTATTATAAGTGGAATTTAATTCGAATTTTGATCCAGTGATATCCGTGTGTTCAACTTTATCCGATAGGGAGGATGACACTAAAGCCAACTCGTAAGCGACACACATCACCATCAAAACAGAGAATGGAGTGTTGGAGTTGTGTACTTAATGTCTAGATTTAAGTACCGGTAAACTCCCGGTCATGGCATTTAACCTATTTAATTAATAAACAATTATTTGCTATTAATTATTATTAATTAATTTACGCAAAATATAGTCCTGGATTTTATACGTTATAGTTAGTATGGTGGGGCATGGGCACACAGAAGATCATACTATCAGTTGCTCGTATTTAATCGAACAGTTGCTCACGACCTAGATGGACACGGACCAATCCATCGGTATAGTCGTTGTGTGAGAGAGAAAATAATTTATCTTAATTATTTTATCACACTTGTACACTTGGTGTATTGGGCGGATCAGCTTGAGATTTATTGATTAGGATTGCCTTGGATAATCAATTTAAATCTCAGAGTATTTTATTCTTAATCCCCGATATTATTGCGGGTGTGTATATTTAATACTAGAGGCTTTGATTTTCCAAAGGAATTAACCGGTTTAATTACTGGGTTAATTACCGGTAAAGTTGGGTCGCTATATTTTATATATGACATGCCGTGAATACTTGACGGGAAAGTGTATCCCGGAAGGGTTGATAATATCTCCGAGATGAGTTCATAAGGAATTATTGTGTAAACCTCATGAGTGGATTCGTTCCGCACAATAATAAAGGTTGAACGGTACTAGTCTCGGATATAAGATATGAATATTATTTATTGAGCAATAAATAAATTTATTCATGGATATTTAAATCTTAAATACACGGAATAAATAATACTAAGATGGAGAAATATTATTTGATATAATATGGAATAATATTGGGAGTGCAATTTTATTTATATAGTGGAAAATAAATAAAATTAATATTGATAAGAATTAATGGATTTGGGTTGGACCCAATTTAATTTTCAATATTGAAGCCCAATATTTATTCTCCTTATGATCCCCTACGTAGCCTATATAAGCACTACATGGTCTTCACTTTCAAAGAGAGAATTAATTGACCTACGCCAATCATAAAATCTTGAGAGTGAGGAGGATCCATAGAGTTCGATAGATCGTCGCCCACACGACGTTCGGACGAGGTGCAAGGAATACGCGGGAAGGTCACAAGGTCATCAACCGAATTCGTTTCTCCGTACAACGATTCGAAGGTATAATCGAGAAACCTCTTCTATGATTATTTGCGTTGAATATTGTGATATATACATGAACACGCGATCCGGGAAAACGACGAACCTCGGGGACGGGGATTCGAGATCCCCGGCGAGGATCGAACGCGGCGGTCGAACCCTAGGGTTCGGACCGCCGGACGCGCGACAAGGGACGAGCCCCGGCTGGACGCCGGGGCATGGGATCGACTTCGGTCGATCCCCGGGGATGCCGTGGGCTGGTGCCACGGCGGATCCCCAGCCCCCTCGTCGGAGGCGCGTGGCGGTGGCGCACGGGAAAGGCCCTCGGCTGGAGCCGAGGGCGTGCGATCGATCCTCGGATCGATCGCGGGTGAGCTGCGGGGTCACCCGCAGCGACCCCGTACGTGCTGCGGGTTCGCCCGCAGCGGATGCGTGCGGGGGCTACGCCCCGCTGGGCAGCGAGTCAAGGACTCGCTGCGGGGCTGCTACGAGCAGCCCCCGGGGATCGCTCGTAGCGATCCCAGCGATCGTCGAGGACGATCGCGAGCCCCTCGCGGGGGCTCGGCTGGGTGCACGCGGTCTTCGGACCTCGCTGGGCATTCGGTCGGGCCCCGGCTCGTGAGGTGGTTCGCGTTCGTGGATCCGACTCGTGGGAGAAAATCGGCTGGGGGCGGGCTGCGTGTCTTCGGGTGCGTAGTCTCCAAAGGTCGGACTCCTGCGGATGAGTCGGGGATCCAGTCTTCGGTGATCGAGGGTTTTGATCGGGTTATCGGTTCCGCAATTTTGATAGCCCGGGACATCGAATCCTAGCAATTGGTATCAGAGCGTTTGGTTTCGTGTTCATGTACATATTCGATTATTGTTCTACCTTGCAGGATTTCCGGCTATCATGGTTGGATTTAATTAATTGTTTTTTAATTAATTATCATGATTATTAAACTCTCGGACATGTCGAGATTCGTTTTTGTGTGGTTGAATGTTGTAATAGTAAAAATTCGGGGGTTGACCGAATTTAGGATTTATTATTACGTACTTTTTTTTCCGGAAAATGTATAGGGTCGATTTCATGTATAGAATCGATACCGGAATTGTAATTTAATTTTTGTAAATTATTTTGCGTTGGTTCGATGATGAGACGATTGCCGGAAGACGAAGACGTGTGACGAAGACGAAGAGGACGAAAAATCCGGGGAATCGATCATCCCCATGATCGATCCCCATGAGGATCGATCGACCCCATCAAAGGGGCTGCCCGCTAGGGCTTCCGGCCACGCCGGCCACCGGTGGTGGTGGCGCGTGGGCTGGGGGCGGCGGCGGTGGTTGTCCCGGGCGGTGGAGGTCGACGGTGGGGATGGCATGGGATCTCCCAATCTCATACTATTCCTACCAAGATCTACTTTCCCAATTAATTCGGGTTTCCTATTTGAGTACTTTCCTTTTAGGAAAATCTCATGGATTAGGAAAAGAATTAATTTAAATTAATTTTATTTCTATTGATTTATTTCCTTCATGGAATTAATCATAGATTAGAAATTTAATTAATTTAGTACTAAATTTATTTTTCCTATTTGATTATTCCTACTCATGGGAATATTCATGGATTAGGAATAAAAATAAATTTGGAAAGTAGTAAGTCCCTATTTATTTTATTTCCTTGTTCTATTATAGATGTCTTCTAGAATATTCCAAATTTTATTTGGATAGATTATTCTAAAGATTTAATGAGAACTAGAGAGGAAAATAAATAAATAAAAATATTAATAATATTTAATTTTATTTTTGATATATTCAATTGACTTAATTTTCGAATTAAGTAACTTTTGAATTAATTGAAAATAAATAGATTTAAATATTGGAAATTAATATTCTCGTCACATGGAGCATTCAAGAAACGAAGACTGAAGACTAGAGAATGCATATGAAGATAAAGCCATGATAGTCGGGAAAATAATTCTCTAGCATTATTTTGACTATGTGACCTATGTGCTTTATTGCTTTCATGCATGCTATATGTGTTTATTTTATGCACTAGATAGCGTATCCCTTTATCGTAAAAAGCTAAGTGGGAGAGGGGATGGAAACATTCCCATGGTCTCCATCACTGTTCTCTTGGTGACTTTTATGGACTTTTGAAGTTCATATAGACAAGTCATTGGAGGAGAATTCTTGTAATTCCTCTTACGAGAAACATTGATCAAGTTTATCAAACAATGCCTAATTTGTCTTTCTGAAACTGACTTCAAGTCGACTCATTCTCACCCCGGGGAGTGGAATGGAGCCAGAGCCACTTGGTCATGTGGATGACACAAATTAGAGACTTTCGTGCCATTCTTTGATAGGTGGGTCGTTTGTCTGCTCGGCTCCCTCATTTATGAGAGATAGGGTCGCTCGCATGGTGAATCACTGGTTAGAAACTTCGAGTTTCACTTATGATTCTCCGAGTCTTGATTTACGAAATCGAATGGATCTTGTAATTGGGAGTCAATTATAAAGATCTCTTGGTGTAGTAAACGTCCACACCACGTGGCTTGCTATGCCGACGGGTTTTGGATTAATTGATGTAGACAGTTATAAGTAATTGTGAAGAGTTGTGAAATTGTCGTAAACGTCCACACCACGTGGCTTGCGGTGACGTAGCAATTCCAAGCGATCTACTTTAGTGCTGAGTGATGGTTTACACTTAGATACGCGTCATAGTATTCTTCCCCACGAAGTTACGCTATGATTGATGTATGACCGAAGAAAAACTAATTGCTAAATCATTTGGGTGGATAAACGTCCACACCACGTGGCTTGCTTTACCTGATGGGATTTTAGACGCAATTAGTAATTTAATGATGTTATTTGAGGGAGATAACATCGGACATTAAATTAATTGTTTGTTTACATGTGCTTATAGGTTTAGAGAATAGCTATGAATCCACTTTCTATGATACTCAAGGAACATAAACTCACTGGTCCCAATTATATTGATTGGAAGAGAAATTTGGACATTGTCCTGACTGCTGAAGAGTACAAGTTTGTACTCTCTGATAAATGCCCCGCTGAGCCCACGGCTGCCTCAACTGATGAGGAAAAGGCAACATATCGGAAGTGGAAAAAGGCTGATGAAATGGCTAGGTGTTACATTTTGGCTTCCATGTCAAATGTACTCCAAACCCAACATGAGCCGATGGACACTGCCCGGGATATGATGACTAACCTCAAGGAGATGTTTGGGGAGCAGGATCGTGCGGCGAGGCAAGAAGCCATGAGAGTCCTTATGTCGACTACTCAGTCTGAAGGAACGCCCGTTGGGGAGCACGTTCTTAAGATGATGAGTTTGTTGAATGAACTTGAGGTCCTAGGAGCATCCATTGATGATGAGACGCAAGTCGACATCATACTCCAGTCTCTGACCCCTAAGTTTGAGCAGTTTCGTATGAGTTATAATATGGGCAAACTATCTTATACTCTTGCGCAACTCCTGACTGAACTGAAGGCGGCAGAGGGGATCTACAAGAAGGGCAAGTCTCAAGCGCTTGTGACTACCGGGCCCAAAAGCTTGAAAGCTATTGTAGGTAGGGGCAAGAAAAGGAAGCAAGCCATGAAACCCAGTGGTGCCAAGAGGAATGGACCACGAGTGGGGGCTAGCAAGCCAAAGGGCTTGTGCTTCCGATGCAAGAAGTCTGGACACTGGAAGTCTGAATGTCCTCTCAGAGGTACGAATTTTTCTTTAGTCGTAAAAACATAGTCAGCGGTATTATCTACCAGAATTCTGGTGTGTAGATATGGAACCACTGACGGTATGTGCATTTCTTTAAATGCAGGGGTTCCAGAAAACCCGGCGACTTAGAGAAGAAGAATTCGAGTCTACATGGGCGAAGCTGTTGGGGTAGCAGCGGTTGCAGTGGAAGACATTTATCTGTTTTAAGTTTTCATTTCAGTTATTGCTTATGTACCCCTTTATTTTGAAAAAGAACTTCGTTCTGGTTCTCTTTATTAATGGATATTTTATTTCTTTAATCATTTGATGGTTTGGATAAGAAATAATGGTGATATCCATTATGGTACATTAGATAGCAATATATGAATGATGAATACTTAGTCTACCACGATGCAACAAACCGTTATGTATAACTTGTTTTACTTATTAGATGTGTTTCTCTTATTAATCATTATACTTGTGAATTCTTGAACTTGGTAGTGTCTATTCAAAAGGGATTCAAAAGGGTCGAAGTTGATTCGATCAACTATAGTTGGAGGAATGGACCTCCCGACCTAAGAATCGATCTTGATAGATGACACAACTAAGTTAACCTTTCTGGATAAAGGATGGAATTCGGACAAGTATAGAAAATGATTGATGATTAATGCGGTATGTGTAAATTAGAGAAGGTACGAGTCGTTCTTTCAAGAATACTCGAAGATGGATTAGACTACTTGTTGTGCCATAAAAGCAGAGTGTTTTAACACAAAGTCATTATGGGGATCCTTCAAAGTATATCCATTGAAAGCCTGCGACTTGTTCGCGGAGGCTATCACCTATCCAATTAACACATAGCATAAATCAAAGATTGAGATTAAATCTCAAACGACTACACCATACACTGATGTGTAGACATGGTGTGTCAGAAATGAGAGATGGAATTCTAATAGTAAAAGAACAAGTTTGTTCGGAACTACCTATGTTCTATGGATATTTCTGGATACAACGACACATTCTATGTGGTTGTAGAATAATCCTAGAAGAACAAGTAATTGTATGTTCAATAGTACTACGAACCAGATGGGTATCCTCACCCGGTTCTTAGAGGAAGACTATTAGATGAACTACAATGCCCTAATTGACAAGGTACTTTAAAATGAGGAAAGGAGAGACTGAGAACCAGCCTGACCGAGTAGCGGTACACCACTAACTGCACCTAATGTTATTACTGTTATACACCGGAACGCCATTGCAGTGGGAGGTTGTTAAGCAACCGGAGATGTTCATAAGACTGGAGGAGTTTTGAACTCTGGATCTAGTATACATGAAATCGGTCCCTAGATCTGCATAGATTTGCGAGAAAGGTGTGTTAGAGACGTAATGGAAACAAGGGTGGTGTTTCTCGGAATTTTGTGTAAATAACACTTCATCATTGGCAACAATGTAAAAGTGTTGTCAGACATAAAATAGAGGTTGTCTAAATAAATCGAGATGTAAGATTAAGATGAAGTTAGATCATGTTCTTAGAAATCTTTCGATCTCTGGATAAGAACATTTGTACTTCTCTTAAGATATCTTATACGATTATGGTTTGTTTTAAACATGCACAATTCTGAGAAAGGTTATTGCCTTTCTAGAACAGAATATGTCTATCTAAAGGTATGTGTTTCGAACACATGAAGGAGATGGATATAGACAAAGCAGTAACCTACACTTCAAGTGTGGAGAGCTTTGTGGATGCAATGTTGAAAGACAAGGACCTGATATCAACTATGCGGTTAGCGTAGTGGGAGGATATCAAAGTAATCTGGATAAGAAATATTCGAATGCTGTAAGGTACTTGGAAGTACTGGATTACTGGCAAAACGAAATTTTCTTAGATTACAGTTTCTCAGATCAAAGAATCGGAGAAAGACCAGTGTAAGTCGATATCAGGCTATGTGTTCACTTTTAGAAGAGGTGGAACCTAAGGATGAAAGAGTGATAAGCGTGATGCTTCTCGGACTCTATCATAAACCGAATAGCAGCCTCAGAGGCAGCGGAAGTTTTGGTTAGGTTCCGGTATAACCTCTGAACTTGGATATGATTCTTGGTTCACCAAAGGCTATGTACATAGCGGTGCATGGAGAACTGGAAGAAGTCATAAGTTCGAAAAGTGATGATAACACATAGAGCCAGTACCACCTGATACGAGTCATCGTCAGAGGGACGACGCTGTAGTCACCAAGATAACTTCAGATCGGCAACCTAGATTGCTCATTCACATAATACTTCTGGGAAGTATAACTTAAGCACGTGATGAGTATGGGAGTCGGGAGTTTGGAGGAAATGACTAGACCTTAGTACAAGTGGGAGATTGTTGGAGTTGTGTACTTAATGTCTAGATTTAAGTACCGGTAAACTCCCGGTCATGGCATTTAACCTATTTAATTAATAAACAATTATTTGCTATTAATTATTATTAATTAATTTACGCAAAATATAGTCCTGGATTTTATACGTTATAGTTAGTATGGTGGGGCATGGGCACACAGAAGATCATACTATCAGTTGCTCGTATTTAATCGAACAGTTGCTCACGACCTAGATGGACACGGACCAATCCATCGGTATAGTCGTTGTGTGAGAGAGAAAATAATTTATCTTAATTATTTTATCACACTTGTACACTTGGTGTATTGGGCGGATCAGCTTGAGATTTATTGATTAGGATTGCCTTGGATAATCAATTTAAATCTCAGAGTATTTTATTCTTAATCCCCGATATTATTGCGGGTGTGTATATTTAATACTAGAGGCTTTGATTTTCCAAAGGAATTAACCGGTTTAATTACTGGGTTAATTACCGGTAAAGTTGGGTCGCTATATTTTATATATGACATGCCGTGAATACTTGACGGGAAAGTGTATCCCGGAAGGGTTGATAATATCCCCGAGATGAGTTCATAAGGAATTATTGTGTAAACCTCATGAGTGGATTCGTTCCGCACAATAATAAAGGTTGAACGGTACTAGTCTCGGATATAAGATATGAATATTATTTATTGAGCAATAAATAAATTTATTCATGGATATTTAAATCTTAAATACACGGAATAAATAATACTAAGATGGAGAAATATTATTTGATATAATATGGAATAATATTGGGAGTGCAATTTTATTTATATAGTGGAAAATAAATAAAATTAATATTGATAAGAATTAATGGATTTGGGTTGGACCCAATTTAATTTTCAATATTGAAGCCCAATATTTATTCTCCTTATGATCCCCTACGTAGCCTATATAAGCACTACATGGTCTTCACTTTCAAAGAGAGAATTAATTGACCTACGCCAATCATAAAATCTTGAGAGTGAGGAGGATCCATAGAGTTCGATAGATCGTCGCCCACACGACGTTCGGACGAGGTGCAAGGAATACGCGGGAAGGTCACAAGGTCATCAACCGAATTCGTTTCTCCGTACAACGATTCGAAGGTATAATCGAGAAACCTCTTCTATGATTATTTGCGTTGAATATTGTGATATATACATGAACACGCGATCCGGGAAAACGACGAACCTCGGGGACGGGGATTCGAGATCCCCGGCGAGGATCGAACGCGGCGGTCGAACCCTAGGGTTCGGACCGCCGGACGCGCGACAAGGGACGAGCCCCGGCTGGACGCCGGGGCATGGGATCGACTTCGGTCGATCCCCGGGGATGCCGTGGGCTGGTGCCACGGCGGATCCCCAGCCCCCTCGTCGGAGGCGCGTGGCGGTGGCGCACGGGAAAGGCCCTCGGCTGGAGCCGAGGGCGTGCGATCGATCCTCGGATCGATCGCGGGTGAGCTGCGGGGTCACCCGCAGCGACCCCGTACGTGCTGCGGGTTCGCCCGCAGCGGATGCGTGCGGGGGCTACGCCCCGCTGGGCAGCGAGTCAAGGACTCGCTGCGGGGCTGCTACGAGCAGCCCCCGGGGATCGCTCGTAGCGATCCCAGCGATCGTCGAGGACGATCGCGAGCCCCTCGCAGGGGCTCGGCTGGGTGCACGCGGTCTTCGGACCTCGCTGGGCATTCGGTCGGGCCCCGGCTCGTGAGGTGGTTCGCGTTCGTGGATCCAACTCGTGGGAGAAAATCGGCTGGGGGCGGGCTGCGTGTCTTCGGGCGCGTAGTCTCCAAAGGTCGGACTCCTGCGGATGAGTCGGGGATCCAGTCTTCGGTGATCGAGGGTTTTGATCGGGTTATCGGTTCCGCAATTTTGATAGCCCGGGACATCGAATCCCAGCATGGAGACCGCGGGATTGTTTCCAATCCCTCTCCCACTTAGTATTTTACGATTGAGGGATAACATGCATAAAATAATTAAGCATAATAAAAGGCACGTAAATCACATAAAAAGCAATTAACGTGGCCCCGATTATTATGGCCTTAAGTATTCTCCAATGCACGTCTCTTGGAACTTCATCTCGTTGCTCGTCTCGATCTCGGTCCACCACCGACTCGCTCGAGGGTCAAGAGACGAACTCCTCCCACTGGAGCCTCGTCTCGAGCCTCGTTGAGTCATCTGTGGGGTCGAACGAACCGCAGCCCCGCTGCTGCCCGTCGCGAACACGGTATGTGTTCGATGGCTGCCCGTTGCCGGTTCGCTCTCCTCGATCCTCGTTTCTCCGGGTTTTGATCTCGTCTCGATCCACCAAAATTAGTAAGAAAAATTACAAGAATAAACTTACTAAATCCGGCATCGATCCTATACAAGGTGATCGACCCTATACATGTCCCGGATACAACGAAAAATAAATAAACCTAACGACTCAACCCGTCGTTTTTATCTATTACAAACAAGCATCGTTTTTCCAAAACAAAAACAATCTCGACAAGCCCGAGAGTTTAATCAAAACCACAAATTAAAGCACAACATACAATCACAACGTTGGCCATAATAACCGGGTTCGAACCTGCAAAACAAATCTCGCAAAAATACAACGAATCGACAAAACCTGGCTCTGATACCAATTGTTGGAAATCGACTACCCGGGACATGTCCGTTCGACTACTCGAACATCCGAACGATCCCAGTCGACCTCCAGGTCCGTTACTCCGTTCACGTGCCAGCCCGTGTCCCGATTCACGCCCAGCCATTGCCCCGAAGGACAACCGCGCGAACCAGAGCTGGCTGCCCGAAAAACAGCGAAACGGCGATCGCCGTTTTCCCTCCGGCGACCGCCGTTTGTCCGCGAACAGCAGCGCGACCTGCTGTTCCGAGCGCGTTTCCGGCTGGTTTTTCCGATTCCGACCACCGCTCTTGAAGTCAGCGACTCCACAGTGATCTAGGAACACCAACCACGATCCCGGAACTCGATCGGAGGTTCGTTGTATGATTACGTACGAAAAGAATCGAAATAATGCGGAAATAGGGTTTCGATTTCTTATACCTTTGATGCGTGATTCGGAGAAGCCGAATAGGCGAACACCCTGAGATCTTCTAGTGTGTATCCTAGCCCTCGACGCCGGACGTTGTGTGGGCAACGATCCACCGGAGTCTTCTCTTCTTCTTCTCTCTCAAACCCTCTTTTTCACGTTTTAATTATTCTGTCTCTAGAAATATATTTGCGCTAGCAAATTAATTTCTACAGAAATAAAAACACTGCGCTAATCTAAATTAATTAAGCAGAGAAGAAAATAATTGCGCTAACAAAATAATTTCTCCACAGAATTAATTATAGCGGCGTTTCGTCGGTTAGGAGAAGAGAGATTGAGGGGTTTATATAGGCCACACTAGGGACCTTAGGACAATTAATTAATTAGGCTAAATTGTAATTTAATTAAACCGGTGTCCTTAAAAGAAAACCTTTAATTAAATCCAATTTTAATTATAATTAATTCCACTATAAAATTATAATTGAATTCCCAATTAATTAATCTATATTATTTTACCAATAATATTTCCGCCGAAATTACATATACGACTTTCCCCGTGTTTAGCTATATACATAGCCTTTGGTGAACCAAGAATCATATCCAAGTTCAGAGGTCATTCCGGAACCTAACCAAAACTTCCGCTGCCTCTGAGGCTGCTATTCGGTTTATGATAGAGTACGAGAAGCATCACGCTTATCACTCTTTCATCCTTAGGTTCCACCTCTTCTAAAAGTGAACACATAGCCTGATATCGACTTACACTGGTCTTTCTCTGATTTTGGATCTGAGAAACTGTAATCTAAGAAGATTTCATCTTGCTTAGTAATCCAGTACTTCCAAGTACTTTTACAGCATTCGAATATCTCTTATCCAGATTACTTTGATATCCTCCCACTACGCTAATCGCATAGTTGATATCAGGTTCTTGTTTTACAACATTGTGCTGGGATTCGATGTCCCGGGCTATCAAAATTGCGGAACCGATAACCCGACCGAAAACCCGTCGCCGGAAAACCGCACGAACACCAACTCATCCGAAGGAGTCCGACCTTTGGAGACTACGCGCCCGAAGACACGCAGCCCGCCCCCAGCCGATTTTCTCCCACGAGTCGGATCCACGAACGCGAACACCATGCGAAGAACCGGGCTCGACGAGAGCATCACCGCGGGATGAACCCGCGGCTAAACCCTAGCCGAACCCCATCGCGGCTGGGGTTCGCGATCGCCGTGCATGGCGATCGCCGGGGATGCGCGGCATCCCCGTGGGGCTGTTCGGAACAGCCCCCTGGCGGTGAGTCCGGCGACTCACCGCCGCCATCCGACGGGAGGAGGGGCGCCCAGTCGAGGCACCAGCCCTCGACAGCCCCGCGATCGAGCTAGGGCTCGATCGCTCCAGCCGCGGCATCCAGCCGCGGCTGCCCCCCCCGCTGCGTACGCCGCCGTCGAAGGGGTGGCTGGGGTCCGCCACGGCACCAGCCCGTGGCACCCCAGCGATCGACCTAGGTCGATCGCGTACCCCGGCGTCCAGCCGGGGCTCCCCTTGCGGCGCGCGGTACCGGCGGTCGAACCCTAGGGTTCGGCCGCCCCTCTCGATTCCGACGGGGATCGAGCGATCCCCGTATCCCGGTTTCGACGCTTTCCCGGATCGTCTTGTTCATGTACACATCACGATTAAACGATACAATTAATCAAGAAGGGGGTTTCTCGATTATACCTTCGAATCGTTGTACGGAGAAACGAATTCGGTTGATGACCTTGTGACCTTCCCGCGTATTCCTTGCACCTCGTCCGAACGTCGTGTGGGCGACGATCTATCGAACTCTATGGATCCTCCTCACTCTCAAGATTTTATGATTGGCGTAGGTCAATTAATTCTCTCCTTGAAAATGAAGACCATGTAGTGCTTATATAGGCTACGTAGCGGATCATAAGGAGAATAAATATTGGGCTTCAATATTGAAAATTAAATTGGGTCCAACCCAAATCCATTAATTCTTATCAATATTAATTTTATTTATTTTCCACTATATAAATAAAATTGCACTCCCAATATTATTCCATATTATATCAAATAATATTTCTCCATCTTAGTATTATTTATTCCGTGTATTTAAGATTTAAATATCCATGAATAAATTTATTTATTGCTCAATAAATAATATTCATATCTTATATCCGAGACTAGTACCGTTCAACCTTTATTATTGTGCGGAACGAATCCACTCATGAGGTTTACACAATAATTCCTTATGAACTCATCTCGGGGATATTATCAACCCTTCCGGGATACACTTTCCCGTCAAGTATTCACGGCATGTCATATATAAAATATAGCGACCCAACTTTACCGGTAATTAACCCAGTAAATAAACCGGTTAATTCCTTTGGAAAATCAAAACCTCTAGTATTAAATATACACACCCGCAATAATATCGGGGATTAAGAATAAAATACTCTGAGATTTAAATTGATTATCCAAGGCAATCCTAATCAATAAATCTCAAGCTGATCCGCCCAATACACCAAGTGTACAAGTGTGATAAAATAATTAAGATAAATTATTTTCTCTCTCACACAACGACTATACCGATGGATTGGTCCGTGTCCATCTAGGTCGTGAGCAACTGTTCGATTAAATACGAGCAACTGATAGTATGATCTTCTGTGTGCCCATGCCCCACCATACTAACTATAACGTATAAAATCCAGGACTATATTTTGCGTAAATTAATTAATAATAATTAATAGCAAATAATTGTTTATTAATTAAATAGGTTAAATGCCATGACCGGGAGTTTACCGGTACTTAAATCTAGACATTAAGTACACAACTCCAACAATCTCCCACTTGTACTAAGGTCTAGTCATTTCCTCCAAACTCCCGACTCCCATACTCATCACGTGCTTAAGTTATACTTCCCAGAAGTATTATGTGAATGAGCAATCTAGGTTGCCGATCTGAAGTTATCTTGGTGACTACAGCGTCGTCCCTCTGACGATGACTCGTATCAGGTGGTACTGGCTCTATGTGTTATCATCACTTTTCGAACTTATGACTTCTTCCAGTTCTCCATGCACCGCTATGTACATAGCCTTTGGTGAACCAAGAATCATATCCAAGTTCAGAGGTTATACCGGAACCTAACCAAAACTTCCGCTGCCTCTGAGGCTGCTATTCGGTTTATGATAGAGTCCGAGAAGCATCACGCTTATCACTCTTTCATCCTTAGGTTCCACCTCTTCTAAAAGTGAACACATAGCCTGATATCGACTTACACTGGTCTTTCTCCGATTCTTTGATCTGAGAAACTGTAATCTAAGAAAATTTCGTTTTGCCAGTAATCCAGTACTTCCAAGTACCTTACAGCATTCGAATATTTCTTATCCAGATTACTTTGATATCCTCCCACTACGCTAACCGCATAGTTGATATCAGGTCCTTGTCTTTCAACATTGCATCCACAAAGCTCTCCACACTCGAAGTGTAGGTTACTGCTTTGTCTATATCCATCTCCTTCATGTGTTCGAAACACATACCTTTAGATAGACATATTCTGTTCTAGAAAGGCAATAACCTTTCTCAGAATTGTGCATGTTTAAAACAAACCATAATCGTATAAGATATCTTAAGAGAAGTACAAATGTTCTTATCCAGAGATCGAAAGATTTCTAAGAACATGATCTAACTTCATCTTAATCTTACATCTCGATTTATTTAGACAACCTCTATTTTATGTCTGACAACACTTTTACATTGTTGCCAATGATGAAGTGTTATTTACACAAAATTCCGAGAAACACCACCCTTGTTTCCATTACGTCTCTAACACACCTTTCTCGCAAATCTATGCAGATCTAGGGACCGATTTCATGTATACTAGATCCAGAGTTCAAAACTCCTCCAGTCTTATGAACATCTCCGGTTGCTTAACAACCTCCCACTGCAATGGCGTTCCGGTGTATAACAGTAATAACATTAGGTGCAGTTAGTGGTGTACCGCTACTCGGTCAGGCTGGTTCTCAGTCTCTCCTTTCCTCATTTTAAAGTACCTTGTCAATTAGGGCATTGTAGTTCATCTAATAGTCTTCCTCTAAGAACCGGGTGAGGATACCCATCTGGTTCGTAGTACTATTGAACATACAATTACTTGTTCTTCTAGGATTATTCTACAACCACATAGAATGTGTCGTTGTATCCAGAAATATCCATAGAACATAGGTAGTTCCGAACAAACTTGTTCTTTTACTATTAGAATTCCATCTCTCATTTCTGACACACCATGTCTACACATCAGTGTATGGTGTAGTCGTTTGAGATTTAATCTCAATCTTTGATTTATGCTATGTGTTAATTGGATAGGTGATAGCCTCCGCGAACAAGTCGCAGGCTTTCAATGGATATACTTTGAAGGATCCCCATAATGACTTTGTGTTAAAACACTCTGCTTTTATGGCACAACAAGTAGTCTAATCCATCTTCGAGTATTCTTGAAAGAACGACTCGTACCTTCTCTAATTTACACATACCGCATTAATCATCAATCATTTTCTATACTTGTCCGAATTCCATCCTTTATCCAGAAAGGTTAACTTAGTTGTGTCATCTATCAAGATCGATTCTTAGGTCGGGAGGTCCATTCCTCCAACTATAGTTGATCGAATCAACTTCGACCCTTTTGAATCCCTTTTGAATAGACACTACCAAGTTCAAGAATTCACAAGTATAATGATTAATAAGAGTAAAACAAGTTACACATAACGGTTTGTTGCATCGTGGTAGACTAAGGATTCATCATTCACATATTGCTATCTAATGTACCATAATAGATATCACCATTATTTCTTATCCAAACCATCAAATGATTAAAGAAATAAAATATCCATTAATAAAGAAAACCAGAACGAAGTTCTTTTTCAAAATAAAGGGGTACATAAGCAATAACTGAAATGAAAACTTAAAACAGATAAATGTCTTCCACTGCAACCGCTGCTACCCCAACAGCTTCGCCCATGTAGACTCGAATTCTTCTTCTCTAAGTCGCCGGGTTTTCTGGAACCCCTGCATTTAAAGAAATGCACATACCGTCAGTGGTTCCATATCTACACACCAGAATTCTGGTAGATAATACCGCTGACTATGTTTTTACGACTAAAGAAAAATTCGTACCTCTGAGAGGACATTCAGACTTCCAGTGTCCAGACTTCTTGCATCGGAAGCACAAGCCCTTTGGCTTGCTAGCCCCCACTCGTGGTCCATTCCTCTTGGCACCACTGGGTTTCATGGCTTGCTTCCTTTTCTTGCCCCTACCTCCAATAGCTTTCAAGCTTTTGGGCCCGGTAGTCACAAGCGCTTGAGACTTGCCCTTCTTGTAGATCCCCTCTGCCGCCTTCAGTTCAGTCAGGAGTTGCGCAAGAGTATAAGATAGTTTGCCCATATTATAACTCATACGAAACTGCTCAAACTTAGGGGTCAGAGACTGGAGTATGATGTCGACTTGCGTCTCATCATCAATGGATGCTCCTAGGACCTCAAGTTCATTCAACAAACTCATCATCTTAAGAACGTGCTCCCCAACGGGCGTTCCTTCAGACTGAGTAGTCGACATAAGGACTCTCATGGCTTCTTGCCTCGCCGCACGATCCTGCTCCCCAAACATCTCCTTGAGGTTAGTCATCATATCCCGGGCAGTGTCCATCGGCTCATGTTGGGTTTGGAGTACATTTGACATGGAAGCCAAAATGTAACACCTAGCCATTTCATCAGCCTTTTTCCACTTCCGATATGTTGCCTTTTCCTCATCAGTTGAGGCAGCCGTGGGCTCAGCGGGGCATTTATCAGAGAGTACAAACTTGTACTCTTCAGCAGTCAGGACAATGTCCAAATTTCTCTTCCAATCAATATAATTGGGACCAGTGAGTTTATGTTCCTTGAGTATCACAGAAAGTGGATTCATAGCTATTCTCTAAACCTATAAGCACATGTAAACAAACAATCAATTTAATATCCGATGTTATCTCCCTCAAATAACATCATTAAATTACTAATTGCGTCTAAAATCCCATCAGGTAAAGCAAGCCACGTGGTGTGGACGTTTACCCACCCAAATGATTTAGCAATTAGTTTTTCTTCGGTCATACATCAATCATAGCGTAACTTCGTGGGGAAGAATACTATGACGCGTATCTAAGTGTAAACCATCACTCAGCACTAAAGTAGATCGCTTGGAATTGCTACGTCACCGCAAGCCACGTGGTGTGGACGTTTACGACAATTTCACAACTCTTCACAATTACTTATAACTGTCTACATCAATTAATCCAAAACCCGTCGGCATAGCAAGCCACGTGGTGTGGACGTTTACTACACCAAGAGATCTTTATAATTGACTCCCAATTACAAGATCCATTCGATTTCGTAAATCAAGACTCGGAGAATCATAAGTGAAACTCGAAGTTTCTAACCAGTGATTCACCATGCGAGCGACCCTATCTCTCATAAATGAGGGAGCCGAGCAGACAAACGACCCACCTATCAAAGAATGGCACGAAAGTCTCTAATTTGTGTCATCCACATGACCAAGTGGCTCTGGCTCCATTCCACTCCCCGGGGTGAGAATGAGTCGACTTGAAGTCAGTTTCAGAAAGACAAATTAGGCATTGTTTGATAAACTTGATCAATGTTTCTCGTAAGAGGAATTACAAGAATTCTCCTCCAATGACTTGTCTATATGAACTTCAAAAGTCCATAAAAGTCACCAAGAGAACAGTGATGGAGACCATGGGAATGTTTCCATCCCCTCTCCCACTTAGCTTTTTACGATAAAGGGATACGCTATCTAGTGCATAAAATAAACACATATAGCATGCATGAAAGCAATAACGCACATAGGTCACATAGTCAAAATAATGCTAGAGAATTATTTTCCCGACTATCATGGCTTTATCTTCATATGCATTCTCTAGTCTTCAGTCTTCGTTTCTTGAATGCTCCATGTGACGAGAATATTAATTTCCAATATTTAATTCTATTTATTTTCAATTAATCCAAAAGTTACTTAATTCGAAAATTAAGTCAATTGAATATATCAAAAATAAAATTAAATATTATTAATATTTTTATTTATTTATTTTCCTCTCTAGTTCTCATTAAATCTTTAGAATAATCTATCCAAATAAAATTTGGAATATTCTAGAAAACATCTATAATAGAACAAGGAAATAAAATAAATAGGGACTTACTACTTTCCAAATTTATTTTTATTCCTAATTGCGGAACCGATAACCCGACCGAAAACCCGTCGCCGGAAAACCGCACGAACACCAACTCATCCGCAGGAGTCCGACCTTTGGAGACTACGCGCCCGAAGACACGCAGCCCGCCCCCAGCCGATTTTCTCCCACGAGTCGGATCCACGAACGCGAACACCATGCGAAGAACCGGGCTCGACGAGAGCATCACCGCGGGATGAACCCGCGGCTAAACCCTAGCCGAACCCCATCGCGGCTGGGGTTCGCGATCGCCGTGCATGGCGATCGCCGGGGATGCGCGGCATCCCCGTGGGGCTGTTCGGAACAGCCCCCTGGCGGTGAGTCCGGCGACTCACCGCCGCCATCCGACGGGAGGAGGGGCGCCCAGTCGAGGCACCAGCCCTCGACAGCCCCGCGATCGAGCTAGGGCTCGATCGCTCCAGCCGCGGCATCCATCCGCGGCTGCCCCCCCCCGCTGCGTACGCCGCCGTCGAAGGGGTGGCTGGGGTCCGCCACGGCACCAGCCCGTGGCACCCCAGCGATCGACCTAGGTCGATCGCGTACCCCGGCGTCCAGCCGGGGCTCCCCTTGCGGCGCGCGGTACCGGCGGTCGAACCCTAGGGTTCGGCCGCCCCTCTCGATTCCGACGGGGATCGAGCGATCCCCGTATCCCGGTTTCGACGCTTTCCCGGATCGTCTTGTTCATGTACACATCACGATTAAACGATACAATTAATCAAGAAGGGGGTTTCTCGATTATACCTTCGAATCGTTGTACGGAGAAACGAATTCGGTTGATGACCTTGTGACCTTCCCGCGTATTCCTTGCACCTCGTCCGAACGTCGTGTGGGCGACGATCTATCGAACTCTATGGATCCTCCTCACTCTCAAGATTTTATGATTGGCGTAGGTCAATTAATTCTCTCCTTGAAAATGAAGACCATGTAGTGCTTATATAGGCTACGTAGCGGATCATAAGGAGAATAAATATTGGGCTTCAATATTGAAAATTAAATTGGGTCCAACCCAAATCCATTAATTCTTATCAATATTAATTTTATTTATTTTCCACTATATAAATAAAATTGCACTCCCAATATTATTCCATATTATATCAAATAATATTTCTCCATCTTAGTATTATTTATTCCGTGTATTTAAGATTTAAATATCCATGAATAAATTTATTTATTGCTCAATAAATAATATTCATATCTTATATCCGAGACTAGTACCGTTCAACCTTTATTATTGTGCGGAACGAATCCACTCATGAGGTTTACACAATAATTCCTTATGAACTCATTTCGGGGATATTATCAACCCTTCCGGGATACACTTTCCCGTCAAGTATTCACGGCATGTCATATATAAAATATAGCGACCCAACTTTACCGGTAATTAACCCAGTAAATAAACCGGTTAATTCCTTTGGAAAATCAAAACCTCTAGTATTAAATATACACACCCGCAATAATATCGGGGATTAAGAATAAAATACTCTGAGATTTAAATTGATTATCCAAGGCAATCCTAATCAATAAATCTCAAGCTGATCCGCCCAATACACCAAGTGTACAAGTGTGATAAAATAATTAAGATAAATTATTTTCTCTCTCACACAACGACTATACCGATGGATTGGTCCGTGTCCATCTAGGTCGTGAGCAACTGTTCGATTAAATACGAGCAACTGATAGTATGATCTTCTGTGTGCCCATGCCCCACCATACTAACTATAACGTATAAAATCCAGGACTATATTTTGCGTAAATTAATTAATAATAATTAATAGCAAATAATTGTTTATTAATTAAATAGGTTAAATGCCATGACCGGGAGTTTACCGGTACTTAAATCTAGACATTAAGTACACAACTCCAACACATTGCATCTACAAAACTCTCTACACTCGAAGTGTAGGAAACTGCTTTGTCTATATCTATGTCCTTTATGCGTTCGAAACACATACCTTTAGATAGATGTATTCTGTTCCCGAAAGGCAATAACCTTTCTCAGAATTGTGCATGTTTAAAACAAACCATAATCGTATAAGATATTTTAAGAGAAGTACAAATGTTCTTATCTAGAGATCAAAAGATTTCTAAGAACATGATCCAACTTCATCTTAATCTTATATCTCGATTTATTCAGACAACCTCTATTTTATGTCTGACAACACTTTTACATTGTTGCCAACGATGAAGTGTTATCTACACAAAATTCCGAGAAACACCACCTTGTTTCCATTACGTCTCTAACACACCTCTCCTTGCCTTTATTCGCAAGTTCCACAGCTTTGTGATAATCCATAAATGGATTCATTAAGCTTGTACCTCTAAATGATCTTGCCTCTTGACAATAATAATTATTGCTATCCAAGTAGTCACATTTAGATTAGTACTGCCCCTATGCAGAACTAGGGATCGATTTCATGTCTACTAGATCCAGAGTTCAAAACTCCTCCAGTCTTATGAACATCTCTGGTTGCTTAACAACCTCCCACTGCAACGGCGTTCCGGTGTATAACAGTAATAACATTAGGTGCAGTCAGTGGTGTACTACTACTCGGTTAGGCTGGTTCTCAGTCTTTCCCTTTCCTCCTTTTAAAGTACTTTGTCAGTTAGGGCATTGCAGTTCATCTAATAGTCTTCCTCTAAGAACCGGGCGAGGACACCCCTCTGGTTCGTAGTACTATTGAACATACAATTACTTGTTCTTCTAGGATATTCTACAACCATATAGAATGTGCCGTTGTATTCAGAAATATCCATAGAACATAGGTAGTTCCGAACAAACTTGTCCCTTTACTTTTAGAATTCCATTTCTTATTCCTGACACACCATGTCTACACATTAGTGTATGGTGCAGTCGTTTGAGACTTAGTCTCAATCTTTGATTTATGCCATGTGTTATTCAGATAGGTGATAGCCTCCGCGAACAAGTCGCAGGCTTCTAATGGATATACTTTGAAGGTTCCCCATAATTGCTTTGTGTTGAAAAACACTTCGCTTTTATGGCACATCAAGTATTCTAATCCATCTTCGAGTATTCTTGAAAGAACAACTCGTACCTCTCTAATTACACATGTCACCGCATTAATCATAAATCATTTTTCAATACTTGTCCGAACTCCATCCTTTATCCAGAAAGGTTAACTTAGTTGTATCATCTTTCAAGATCGATTCTTAGGTCGGGAGGTCCATTCCTCCAACTATAATTGATCAAATCAATTTCGACCTTTTGAATCCCTTTTGAATAGATACTACCAATTTGAAGAATTCACAAGTATAATGATTGATAAGAGAAATACATCTAATAAGTAAAACAAGTTATACATAACAATTTGTTGCATCGTGGTAGACTAAGGATTCATCATTCATATATTGCTATCCAATGTACCAGAATAGATAACATCATTATTTCTTATCTAAATCACTCAATGATTAAAGAAATAAATATCCATTCATTAATAAAGAAAACCAGAACAAAAGTTCTTTTTCAAAATAAGGGGTACATAAAGCAATAACTTAAAATGAAATCCTAAAACAGATAAATGTCTTCCACTGCAACCGCTGCTACCCCAACAGCTTCGCCCATGTAGACTCGAACTCTTCTTCTCTAAGTCGCTGGGTTTTCTGGAACCCCTGCATTTAAAACAATGCACATACCGTCAGTGGTTCCATATCTACACACCAGAATTCTGGTAGATAATACCGCTGACTATGTTTTTACGACTAAAGAAAAATTCGTACCTCTGAGAGGACATTCAGACTTCCAGTGTCCAGACTTGTTGCATCGGAAGCACTTGCCCCTTGGCTTACTAGCCCCCACTCGTGGTCCATTCCTCTTGGCACCACTGGGTTTCATGGCTTGCTTCCTTTTCTTGCCCCTACCTCCAATAGCTTTCAAGCTTTTGGACTTGGTAGCCACAAGCGCTTGAGACTTGCCCTTCTTGTAGATCCCCTCTGCCGCCTTCAGTTCAGTCAGGAGTTGCGCAAGAGTATAAGATAGTTTACCCATATTATAGCTCATACGAAACTGCTCAAACTTAGGGGTCAGAGACTGGAGTATGATGTCGACTTGCGTCTCATCATCAATGGAAGCTCCTAGGACCTCAAGTTCATTCAACAAACTCATCATCTTGAGAACGTGCTCCCCAACGGGCGTTCCTTCAGACTGAGTAGTCGACATGAGGACTCTCATGGCTTCTTGCCTTGCCGCACGATCCTGCTCCCCAAACATCTCCTTGAGGTTAGTCATCATATCCTGGGCAGTGTCCATCGGCTCATGTTGGGTTTGGAGTACATTTGACATGGAAGCCAAAATATAGCACCTAGCCATTTCATCAGCCTTTTTCCACTTCCGATATGTTGCCTTTTCCTCATCAGTTGAGGCAGCCGTGGGCTCAGCAGGGCATTTATCAGAGAGTACAAACTTGTACTCTTCAGCAGTCAGGACAATGTCCAAATTTCTCTTCCAATCAATGTAATTGGGACCAGTGAGTTTATGTTCCTTGAGTATCATAGAAAGTGGATTCATAGCTATCCTCTAAACCTATAAGCACATGTAAACAAACAATCAATTTAATGTCCGACATTATCTCCCTTAAATAATATCATTAAATTACTAATTGCGTCTAAAATCCCATCAGGTAAGGCAAGCCACGTGGTGTGGACGTTTACCCACCCAAATGATTTAGCAATTAGATTTTCTTTGGTCATACATCGATTATAGCGTAAATTCGTGGGGAAGAATACTATAACGCGTATCTAAGTGTAAACCATCACTCAGCACTAAAGTACATCGCTTGGAATTGCTACGTCACCGCAAGCCACGTGGTGTGGACGTTTACGACAATTTCACAACTCTTCACAATCACTTATAACTGTCTACATCAATTAATCCAAAATCCGTTAGCATAGCAAGCCACGTGGTGTGGACGTTTACTACACCAAGAGATTTTTATAATTGACTCCCAATTACAAGATCCATTCGATTTCGTAGATCAAGACTCGGAGAATCATAAGTGAAACTCGAAGTTTCTAACCAGTGATTCGCCATGCGAGCGACCCTATCTCTCATAAATGAGGGAGCCGAGCAGACAATCGACCCACCTATCAAAGAATGGTACGAAGGTCTCTAATTTGTGTCATTCACATGACCAAGTGGCTTTGGCTCCATTCCACTCCCCGGGGTGAGAATGAGTCGACTTGAAGTCAGTTTCAGAAAGACAAATTAGGCATTGTTCTATAAACTTGATCAATGTTTCTTGTAAAAGGAATTACAAGAATTCTCCTCCAATGACTTGTCTATATGAACTTCGAGAGTCCATAAAAGTCATCAAGAGAACAGTGATGGAGACCATGGGAATGTTTCCATCCCCTCTCCCACTTAGCTTTTTACGATAAAGGGATACGCTATCTAGTGCATAAAATAAACACATATAGCATGCATATAAGCAATAAAGCACATAGTATCACATAGTCAAAAATAATGCTAGAAAATTATTTTCCCGACTATCATGGCTTTATCTTCATATGCATCTTCTAGTCTTCAGTCTTCGTTTCTTGAATGCTCCATGTGACGAGAATATTAATTTCCAATATTTAAATCTATCTATTTTCAATTAATCCAAAAGTTACTTAATTCGAAAATTAAGTCAATTGAATATATCAAAAATAAAATTAAATATTATTAATATTTTTATTTATTTTTATTTTCCTTTTCCATTCCATTAAATCTCTAGAATAATCTATCCAAGATACTCTTGGAATATTCTAGATGATATCTATAATGAAATAAGGGAAATAAAATAATTTAGGACTCATATACTTTTCAAATTTATTTTATTCCTAATCCATGAATATTCCCATGAGTAGAAATAATCAAATAGAAAAATAAATTTAATACTAAATTAATTCTTTTCCTATTCCATGAAAATTCCATAAAAGAAATAATCAAAATAGGAAAACCGAATTAAAATAGGAAAGTAAATTTCCGGACGGGGATAGCATGGGGTGGGAGTCCCCACGCCACCCTCGACCCACGCCTAGGAGGTGGCCGGCCACCATCGCCGGCGGCTCCTCCATGTGAGGGTCGATCGATCCTCATGGATCGACCATGGGGATGGTCGATCCGAGCCCTAGTCCCCTCTCGTCATCTCGTCTTCTCCGGCGGTCTCGATTCATCGATCCAATCGCAAAATAAATTACAATAATCTAAATTACAATTCCGGTATCGATTCTATACATGAAATCGACCCTATACATTTTCCGGAAAATAAAGAACGTAATAATAAATCCTAAATTCGGTCAACCCCCGAATTTTTACTATTACAAACATTCAACCACACAAAAACGAATCTCGACATGTCCGAGAGTTTAATCATGATAATTAATTAAAGAAAACAATAATTAAATCCAACCATGATAGCCGGAAATCCTGCAAGGTAGAACAATAATCGAACATATACATGAATACCAATTGCTGGGATTCGATGTCCCGGGCTATCAAAAAATTGCGGAACCGATAACCCGACCGAAAACCCGTCGCCGGAAATCGCACGAACACCGACTCATCCGCCGGAGTCCGACCTTTGGAGACTACGCGTCCGAAGACACGCAGCCCGCCCCCAGCCGAAACCCCCGCGAGTCGGAAACTACGAACGCGAACCACACGCGAAGAACCGGGCTCGACGAGAGCGTCGCCGCGGGATGAACCCGCGGCTAAACCCTAGCCGAACCCCATCGCGGCTGGGGTTCGCGATCGCCGTTCATGGCGATCGCTGGGGCTGCCCAGCAGCCCCCGGTGGTGAGTCCGGCGACTCACCACCTTCGCCGGAGGAGGACGGTCAGCCCCAGGCTGACCCGCCGCGGCATCAGCCGCGGCATTCCCTCGCGATCGACCACGCGGTCGATCGCTCGCCCCGGCTTCAGCCGGGGCTCCTCCCTTGCGCACGCCGCCGTCGAGGGCGGCTGGGGTCCGCCACGGCACCAGCCCGTGGCACCCCAGCGATCGACCGAAGTCGATCGCATGCCCCGGCGTCCAGCCGGGGCTTCGCCCCTCGTCGCGCGCGCCGGGCGGTCGAGCCCTAGGGTTTCGACCGCCCCCTTCGATCTTCGCCGGGGATCTCGAATCCCCGTCCGCGATGATCGTCGTTTTCCCGGATCGTGCGTTCATGTATATATTACAATTAACGAACACATAAATCATAAAAGGGGGTTTATGATTTTACCTTCGATTCGTTGTACGGAGAAACGAAATCGATTGACGACCTTGCGATCTTCCTACATATTCCTCGCACCTCGTCCGAACGTCGTGTGGGCGACGATCTATCGAACTCCTATGGATCTCCTTCACTCTCCAAGAATTTATGATTGGCGTAGGTTAAAATCAAGTTATTGTTATGAAAAGTGAAGACCATGTAGTGCTTATATAGGCTACGTAGGGGATCATAAGGAGATTAAATATTGGGCTTCTAATATTGAAGATTAAATTGGGTCCAACCCAAATCCATTAATCCTTATAATATTAATTTTATTTATTTTCCACTATATAAATAAAATTGCACTCCCAATATTTATCCATATTATATCAAATAATATTTCTCCGGTTAGTATTATTTATTCCGTGTATTTAAGATTTAAATATCCATGAATAAATTTATTTATTGCTCAATAAATAATATTCATCTCTTATATCCGAGACTAGTACCGTTCAACCTTTATTATTGTGCGGAACGAATCCACTCATGAGGTTTACACAATAATTCCTTATGAACTCATCTCGGGGATATTATCAACCCTTCCGGGATACACTTTCCCGTCAAGTATTCACGGCATGTCATATATAAAATATAGCGACCCAATTTTACCGGTAATTAACCCAATAATTAAATCGGTTAATTCCTTTGGAAAATCAAAGTCTCTAATATTAAATATACACACCCGCAATAATATCGGGGATTAAGAATAAAATACTCTGAGATTTAAATTGATTATCCAAGGCAATCCTAATCAATAAATCTCAAGCGATCCGCCCAATACACCAGGTGTACAAGTGTGATAAAATAATTAAGATAAATTATTTTCTCTCTCACACAACGACTATACCGATGGATTGGTCCGTGTCCATCTAGGTCGTGAGCAACTGTTCGATTAAATACGAGTAACCGATACTATGATCTTCTGTGTGCCCATGCACACCATACTAACTACAACGTATAAAATCCAGGACTATATTTTGCATAATTAATTAATAATAATTAAATGCAAATAATTGTTCATTAATTAAATAGGTAAAATGCTATGACCGGGAGTTTACCGATACTTAAATCTAGACATTAAGTACACAACTCCAACAGACGTGGGCTGGTGCCGCGGGCTGGTGCCGCGGCTGTCCGCTGGGCGGACGCCCCTCCTCCACGGCGGTGGCGGTGAGTCGGCGGACTCACCGCCGGGGGCTGCTACGAGCAGCCCGCGGGGATGCGCGTGCATCCCCGGCGATCGTATTCGATCGCGAGCCCCCTCGCGGGGCTCGGCTGGACATGCCGCGGGTTTATCCCGCGGCGGTGGTTGTTCGGTCGGGCCCGGCTCGCGCGGTGGTTCGCGGTTGTTCTCTGGCGAAGGGATTTTGATCAGGGTCGTGTATTCCGCAATTCCGACGACCCCGGGATATCGATTTCCAACAATTGGTATCAGAGCGAGGTTCTAGTTCATGTGTATATGCGATAAATTGTTCTACCTTGCAGGGTTTCCGACTATTATGGCTAGATATAATTTTTCCGTTAATTATTGTCATAATATGTTTTTGATTAAACTCTCGGACATGTCGAGATTCGTTTTATGTGTGGTGAATGCTTGTAATAGTAAAAATTCGGGGGTTGACCGAATTTAGGTTTTATTATTACGTTCTATTTTTCCGGAAAATGTATAGGGTCGATTTCATGTATAAAATCGATACCGGATAATGTAATTTTAATTCTTGTAATTTTATTTACATTGGATGGATGCCGAAACGACCGCCGGAAGACGAAGAAGTGTGACGAAGAAGACGAAGGACCATAGGGCCAATCATCGCCATGATCGACCCTACGATCGATCAAGTGGGAGGGGCGACGCGCCCCTCGGCCGTGGGCTGCCGCCGGTGGGTGGTGGCTGGCCGGCTGGGGTGGTGGCGGCGGGTCCTTCCCTTGGTGATCGATCGATGGTGGTGGGGGTGGTGCGGGGACTCCCAACCCGCGCTACTCCTACCATAATCCGACTTTCCTATTTTAATTCGGTTTTCCTATTTGATTATTTCTTTTATGGAATATTCATGGAATAGGAAAAGAATTAATTTAGTATTAAATTTATTTCCTTATTGATTATTCCTATTATAGGAATTTTCATGGATTAGGAAGAGAATAAATTTAGAATTAATTTATTTTTTCCTATTTTATTATTCCTTTATGGAATTTTAAATGGATTAGGAAAATAATTAATTTGGAAAGTTTTAAAGTCCTTAATTAATTTTTCCTATTTAATTATTCCTTTATGGAATTTTTAATAGATTAGGAAAGGAATTAATTTGGAAGGATTAGGAGTCCTAATTTATTCTATTTCCTTATTCTATTATAGAAGTCTTCTAGAATGTTCCAAGTTTGACTTGGATAGGATTCTAAAGATTTAATAGAATTAGAAAAGGAAAATAAATAAAAATATTAATAATATTTAATTTTATTTTTGATATATTCGATTGACTTAATTTTCGAATTAAGTAACTTTTGGATAAATTAAAAATAAATAGATTTAAATATTGGGATTAATATTCTCGTCACATGGAGCATTCAAGAACGAAGACTGAAGACTAGAAGATGCGTACGGAGATGCAATAAAGCCATGATAGAAGGAAAATAATATTCTAGTATTATTTTGATTATGTGATAATATTCTATGTGCTTTATTTCATGTATGCATGCTTATGTGTATTTAATTATGCATTAGATAGCGTATCCCTTTATTGTAAAAAGCTAAGTGGGAGAGGGTATGGAAACATACCCATGGTCTCCATTGCTGCTCTCTTGGTGGCTTTTATAAACTTTTGAAGTTTATATAGATAAGTCATTGGAGGAGAGTTCTTGTAATTCCTCTTACGAGAAACATTGATTAAGTTTATAAAACAATGCCTAATTTGTCTTTCCAAAGCTGATTTCAAGTCGACTCATTCTCACCCCGGGGAGTGGAATGGAGCCAAAGCCACTTGGTCATGTGGAGGACACAAATTAGAGACCTTCGTACCATTCTTTTATAGATGGATCGATTGTCTGCTCGGCTCCCTCATCTAATGAGAGATAGGGTTGTTCGCATGGTGAATCACTGGTTAGAAACCTCGAGTTTCACTTATGATTCTCCGCGTCCTGATTTACAAAAATCGAATGGATCAAGTAATTGGGAGTCAATTATAAAGATCTTTTGGTGTAGTAAACGTCCACACGAACGTGGCTTGCTATACTGAATGGGATCTTGGAATAATTGATGTAGACAGTTATAGGGAATTGTGAAGGATTGTGAGTTATCGTAAACGTCCACACGAACGTGGCTTGCGGTGACGTAGCAATTCCAAACGATTCACCTTAGTACTAAGTAATGGTTTACACTTAGGTATGCTTTATAGTATTCTTCCCAACGAAGTAACGCTATAATGATGTACGACCGAAGCAAATCTAATTGCTAAATCATTTGGGTGGGTAAACGTCCACACGAACGTGGCTTGCCTTACCTGATGGGATTTTAGATGTGATTAGTGGTTTAATGATATTATTTAAGGGAGATAATATCGGAGATTAAATCGATTGTTTGTTGTTATATGTGCTCATAGATTAGGATATGGCTTTGAACCCACTTTATGTGATACGTAAGGAATTAAACTCACTGGTCCCTGAATGTAATGATTGGAATAGAGATCTAGACATTGCCCGGACTGTTAAAGAGTACAAGTTTGTACTCAATGAGCTTTGTCCTCCCGAGCCTACCAATGTCTTAACTGATGAGGAAAGAACTGATTTTAAGAAGTGGGAAAATGCTTATGCAATGACCACTGATTATATCATGTTCAAACTCAAAGAGATGTTTAGACATGACGTAGTGGCTAGACAAGAGGCGATGAGGATACTCATAAAGGCCAGTCGCTTCGAGGAAACGCTTAAACACGTTTTTGAGATGATTGACCTTTTAGACGAGTTGAGACGGAAATCGCAAGCCCTTGTAGCCAATGCCAAAGGTTTCAAACCTAAAGGCAAGAACGGGGGGAAGGAAAAGCAAGCAAAGAAACCCAGTGGTCATAAGTTACATGAACCACGAGATGGGACGAGAAAGCCATGAGGCAAGAGTTCTCGATGCAAACAGTATGGGTACTGGAAGTCTGATTATCCTCTCAAAGAAAGTACGAAATTTTCTTTAGTCGTAAAACATAGTCAGTGGTATTATCTACCGGAACCTGGTGTGTAGATATGGAACCATTGACGGTATGTGCATTCAAATGCAAGGGTTCCAGGAAACCCGACGACTTAGAAAAGAAGAAATCGTAGTCTACATGGGCAATGCTGTAGAGGAGGCAGCAGTTGCAGTGAAGGACATTTTATAGGATTTCATTTTGGGTTATTGCTTTTATGTACCTTTCAAATTAGAAAGAACTTTGTTCTGGATGTCTAATAAATGGATATTTTATTTCTTTTAATCATTTGATGGTTATAAGAAGAAATAATGATATTATCTATTTTGGTACATTAGCTAGCAATATATGAATGATGAATCCTGAGTCCACCACGATGCAACGAACCGTAGGATGAAACTCGTTTTACTAATAAGAGATTTCTTTATCAATTATACTTGTGGATTCTTATGCTGAGTCATGTTTATTCAAATAAGAAGTTCAAAGGTCGAAAATTGATTTTTGATCAATTAAGTTGAAGGAGTGGACCTTCCGACCTAAGAATCTAATTTGGAAGATAATACGACTAAGCAATCCTTTATGGATATAAGATATAAGATCCGGACAAGTATAAGAATTGATTGACTCTGATGTATGCAGACCTATGTCTACTCAGACAATGAGGTACGAGTACTTCATTTGATGATTACTCGAGAAATGGATTAGAATACCCGATGTGCCACAAAAGCAAGTGTTTTGACAAGTCAATGGACACTAAGCAATTGTGGAGAACCATCAAGGTATATCCATTTGTAGCCTGCGATTTGATCGCGGAGGCAAGTACCTGTCTGAGGAATGCATGACATAATAATCAGAGATTGGGATTTGATCCCAAATAACTACACCATACACTGTTGTGTAGAAATGGTGTGTCGTAAACAAGAAATGGAACTCTTATAGAAATAGTAAAAGCATGAGTTATACGGTACTACCTAGGTTCTATGGATATGTCTGGAAACAACGGCGCATTCAAATGCGGTTGTAGAATATCCTAGAAGAACAAAAGATGTGTGTTCAATAGTACTATGAACCAGAAGGACGTTATAAGTTCTAACGCCCGGTTCTTAGAGAAAGACTATTAGATGAACCACAAGCCCAAAGTGACGTAATACTTTGAATGAGAGAAAGGGATAAGGACTGGGAACCAGCCAAACCGAGTAGCGGTACACCACTAACTGCACCTACTGTGTTGGAATTCGATATCCCGGGTTATTTAAATTTGCGGAAACCAATAACCCGAACGAACCCTTCGCCGGAGATCACATGAACGCCGACTCATCCGCCGGAGTCCGGCCTTTGGAGACCACGCGCCCGAAGGCACGCAGCCCGCCCCCAGCCGAACCCCCGCGAGCCGGGGTTCACGATATCGATGGATCGATCGCACGCCGGCGATCGATCGGGGTGGGGCTGCCCAGCAGCCCCCGCGGCGAGTCCGGCGACTCGCCGCCGCCTGGGGTGGCCCGCCTCCAGCTGGGCCGTCGTGCCCAGCAGCTGCCCGTGATCGATCTTTTGATCGAACACGCCCCGGCGTCCATCCGGGGATCGTCCCATACGCCCACCGCCGAAACCCTAGGCGGGCGCACGCCGTGGTCCGGTGGCTTCGCCACCACCACGCGTTCGTCCGTCTATTCCGGGCTTCGATCTTCGGATCTTCGTCCTACGGTATTCTCGATAAATCAAATCAAATAATATCAAGGGTGTTTAGATATTATACCTTCGATTCGTTGTTCGGAGAAACGAAATCAAGATGACCTTTGAATCTTCCCACATATTCCTTGCACTCCGTTCGAACGTCGGGTGGGCGACGATCTATCGAACTCCTTATGGATCTCCTTCACTCTTCAAGACTTTATGATTGGCGTATCTTAGGTTAATGAATTGTGAAGACCATGTAGTGCTTTTATAGGCTACGTAGGGGATCAAAAGGAGATGAAATATTGGGCTCCTAATATTGAAGATTAAATTGGGTCCAACCCAAATCCATTAATCCTTATCAATATTAATTTTATTTATTTTCACTATATAAATAAAATTGCACTCCCAATATTTATCCATATTATATCAAATAATATTTCTCCGGTTAGTATTATTTATTCCGTGTATTTAAGATTTAAATATCCATGAATAAAATTTATTTATTGCTTAATAAATTTATTCATCTCTTATATCCGAGAATAGTACCACTCAACCTTATTTATTATGCGGGAACAAATCCACTCGCGAGGTTTACATAATAAATCCTTATGACCTCATATCGGGGATATTATCTGTTGGAAATCGATATCCCGGGCTATTAAAATTTGCGGAAAATAATAACCCGACCGAAGTCCCTCATCGCCGGAGATCCGAACGCGAACTACCGCACGAGCCGGGGCCCGACCAAGTACCCAGCGAGGCCCGAAGGCCGCGAGCACCCAGCCGAGCCCCCGCACGGGGCTCGCGATCATCTCGCGATGATCGCTGGTGATGCACGAGGCATCCCCGGGGCTGCTCGTAGCAGCCCCGCAGCGGGTTCATGAACCCGCTGCTCGCGGAGGGGTCAGCCCCGTACGCCCGCTACGGGCGAATCCGTAGCACGTACGAGGCAGCTACGGGTGACCCCGTAGCATACCCGCGATCGAGCTCACGGGCTCGATCGCCCCTCGGCTCCAGCCGAGGGCTTCTCCGCGCGACGCCGCCGGTCAAGGGGCTGGGGTTCACCCGCCGTGGCACCAGCCCACGGCGAACCCCGGCGATCGACCCGAGGTCTGTCGGAATTCGCTATCCCGGGTTATCAAAATTGCGGAACCGATAACCCGAACGAACCCTTCGCCGGAGATCGTACGTACACCGGCTCATCCGCCGGAGTCCGGGCTTTGGAGACCACGCACCCGAAGGCACGTAATCCGCCCCCACCCGAAAACCCGCGAGCCGAGGTTCATACAATCGACAACCTCAATCGCCGGAGAAACCACGAGCCCACGCGATCCGGGACCCGAACGAACGCGTCGCGCGCACGAGGCACGCGGACGCCCAGCCGAGTCCCCGCGAAGGGACTCGCGATCGCTCGCAGCGATCGCACGGGATGCCTCGCGGCATCCCCGGGATGCTCGTAGCATCCCCGCAGCGGATCCGGCGATCCGCTGCTCGCGGCTAGGGCTCGCGTCCAGCGAGCCGCTGCGGGAAACCTGCAGCTCGCTACGAGCTGCTACGGGTAAAACCCGTAGACCTAGCGATCGGCCCCGTAGGGCTCGATCGACCCTCGGCGTCCAGCCGAGGGTTCGCGCGCTCGATCCCCACGAGGGATCCACGAGCCGCCGGCGGTCCGGTGGTCCAACCACCACCGCCCGGCTCGACCCTCGTCCCGGGGTTCGATCCTTGGATCTTTGTTCTACGGTATTCTCGATAAAAACAAATCGAACAATTATCAAGTTAGTTGAGAATTGTACCTACGATTCGTTGTTCGGAGAAACGAAATCGATGACCTCGTGACCTTCCCGTGTATTCCTTGCACTTCGTTCGAACGTCGGGTGGGCGACGAGCTATCGAACTCTATGGATCCTCCTCACTCTTCACGACTTTTTGATTGGCGTATCTTAGGTTGTGAAAAGTGAAGACCATGTAGTGCTTTTATAGGCTACGTAGGGGATCATAAGGAGAATAAATATTGGGCTTCCAATATTGAAAATTAATTTGGGTCCAACCCAAATCCATTAATTCTTATCAATATTAATTTTATTTATTTTCCACTATATAAATAAAATTGCACTCCCAATATTATTCCATATTATATCAAATAATATCTCTCCATCTTAGTATTATTTATTCCGTGTATTTAAGATTTAAATATCCATGAATAAAATTTATTTATTGCTTAATAAATTTATTCATCTCTTATATCCGAGAATAGTACCACTCAACCTTATTTATTATGCGGAACAAATCCACTCGCGAGGTTTACATAATAAATCCTTATGAGCTCATCTCGGGGATATTATCAACCCTTCCGGGATACACTGTCCCTTCAAGAATTCACGGCATGCCATATATAAAATATAGTGACCCAACTTAACCGGTAATTAACCCAATAATTAAATCGGTTAATTCCTTTGGCAAATCAAAGTCACTTATATTAAATATACACACCCGCAATTGTTTCAGGGATTAAGAATAGAATACTCCGAGTCTCAAATCAATTATCGCCGAGCAATCCTAATTGATGAGTCTCAATCGATCCGCTCAATACACCAAGTGTACAAGTGTGATAAAATAATTAAGATAAATTATTTTCTCTCTCACACAACGACTATACCGATGGATTGGTCCGTGTCCATCTAGGTCGTGAGCAACTGTTCGATTAAATACGAGTAACCGATAGTATGATCTTCTGTGTGCCCATGCAACACCATACTAACTACAACGTATAAAATCCAGGACTATAATTTGCATGTATTTAATTAACAATAATTAAAAGCAAATGAATGTCTGTAATAGATAGGTAAATGAAAGTGCATACAGAGTTCAGAATACTCAAATCTAGACATTAAGTATACTACTCCATCAATCTCCCACTTATACTAAGGTCTAGTCTTTTCCTCCAAACTCCCGACTCCCATACTCATCACGTGCTTAAGTTGTACTTCCAAGAAGTACTATGTGAATGAGCACTCTAGGTTGTCGCTCTGAAGTTATCTTGGTGACTACAGCGTCGTCTCCCTCGACGATGACTCGTATCAGGTGGTACTTGCTCTATGTGTTATCTTACACTTATGGACTTGTGACTTCTTACCATTTGCCATCGCACCGCTATTTACATAGCCTTTGGCAGATTAAGAATCACATCTAAGTCCCAGAGATTATCCCAGAGCTATACCAAAACTTCCGCTGCCTCTGAGGCCGCTTATTTGGTTACCCATGGCAGAGTCCGAAAAGCATCGAGCTTATCACTCTTCCATGTTAAAACTCCTTCTCCTTTAATAGTGAAACACATAGCCTGATATCGACTTACACCGGTCCTTATTCGATTAGAAATCTAAGAGAATGTAATCCAAAGGAAATGTTTGTCTGCTCTGTAATCCAGAACATAGTTTCCAGTACTTCGAAAGTACTTAAAATGTTCATTACAACAGTCAAGTATTCCTTTCCAGGATTACCTTGATATCCTCCCACTATGCTAACCGCATAGCCGATATCAGGTTCTTGTTTTCAACAATGCATTCATCGAGCTTTCCACACTTAAAGTGTAGGATGATGGAAATCGACTACCCGGGACACGTCCGTTCGAACCATCGAACATCCGGACGTCCCCAATCGACTTCTGGAGGTCACCCTTAAACAGCCATGGCCGCCCGCCCAAGAGATCGCGCGTCCGCCGCAGCCGAAGCCGCGGCTCGCGATCTGCCCGGAGCAAGCGGCCGCTTGCCTACCAAGCGAGCGCTCGCGCAGCAGGGCAAGCGAGCGCCTGCTGCCCAAGCGAGCGCCTGCTGCCTGTCGCGAGCGGGCGCTTGCCCCTCAGGCGGGCGCCTCGTCGCTGCGAACAGCGACCCCGTTCGCCCGTTCCGGCTGTTCCGACGCGATTTTCTCGATCCGACTGCCACGCCGGAGGTCAGAAACCTCCCAGCAGTCCGAGAATATCACATCCAAGCCACGGGAACCGATCTACGTTCATGTATGTTCAACGAGGAAATAGAGATCGAATAAATGCGGAATTGAAAGTTCCGATCTCATACCTTATCGGTCGATTGTTGAGACCTTAGAGCTTCTAACGTATTCTCTGACCTCGTCTCCAACCGCTGTGTGGGCAACGATCCGCTGGAGTTCTCCCGTCTATACTCTCTCTTTCTCAACCACGGTATAATTATTCTCAATGAGAGAATAAAATTATAATTGCGTTAACTCTATTTTTCACACAGAGAAAAATATTTTTGCGCTAAGCAAAATAATTATTCTCAGATGAAAAATGAGAATTGCGGCGAATGTTAGGTTTAGAGAGGGTAAGGGAGGGGGTTTAAATAGAGCTACGTTAGGGACCTAAGGATAAATTAATTAAGGGCTAAATTGAAATATTAATTAACTTGGAATACGTAAAAGCAATTCCTTAATTAATCGATTTCAATTTTAATTATTATTAACTCCACTATAAAATAATAATTGAATTCCCGAAATTAATTTTAATATTATTTCAACAATAATAAATCCGCCGAAATTACATATACGACTTTCCCCGTGTTTAAGATATCGAACGTCCACGAATTTATTTAATTACTAATAATTAAATTAATTCGTTTCTTATTATCCGAGACTAGTACCACTCATCCTTATTATCATGTGGAACAAATCCACCTGCAGGGTTTACATGATAAACTTTATGAGCTCATCTCGGGGACGTCATCAACCCGATAAACGGGACACGGTTTCCTGTCTATAATCTATAGCATGCCGTGTGTACAATTCCGATTCCCAATTTACCGAGTATCTCGACTAATCAAATAGTCTCACTCATTGGCAAGTTAAAGAACCGAGAATTGGACATACGCACCTATAATTATATAGGGATTAAGAATTCGTATATCCGTAATTCTGAGGTCTAGTTCGATTTCGTCGATTAGTATAAATCGAACGCCCTCCCGTGGTCCTGCTCAATACACCAAGTGTACGAGTGTAACATGATAGTCAAGACCGACTATCTACCAGTCACACAACGACGTACCGATGGATTGTCCCTGTCCATCTAAGTCGTGAGCCACTGTTCGATAATATACGAGTAACCGACAGTATGATCTTCTGCGTGTCTCCTCACGCCATACTGTCTACAACGTATATATCTAGGACTATAGAGCACAGAGTTATAATAAACAAAAATGCAGACTGTTTGATTAATAGATAATAAAACACAGATAAGGAGTTCCATATTGTCACTAAACTAGACATTTAGAATATAACTCCATCATAGGAAACTGCTTTCATTGCTTCTATCTCCTTCTGTGTTCCAAAACACATATCCTTAGATAGATGCATTCCGTATCTGAAAGGTAACGAACCTTTCTGGGAATCTTGCATGTTAAAACGAACCACAATCATATATATGTAAGATGTCCAGGAGAAGTACAATGTTCTCTCCTAGAGATCCAAGATCTCAAGAACAGGTCCAACTTCTTCCTATATCTTTCATAATGATTTATCCAGACAACCATCATTTCATGTCTGATTACAATTTTACATTGTTGCCAATGATAAAATGTTATCTACATAAAACCCGAGAAACACCACCTTGTTTCCATCACGTTTCCCATACACACGATTCGTCTATGCTTTGATGAATCCATAAAATGGACTATCTCATCAATTTGCAAGTACCACGAACTCGAGGCTTGTCTCAATCCATAAATGGATCGATTAAGCTTGCACACTAGATGATCTCGCCCCTTAGCAATGAATCCTTCTGGTTGTTTGTCTCGTCAAGACTTCCATTAAGGAAAGTTGTCTTGACATCCATTTGCCACATCTCATAATCCATATGAGTTGCTATGGATAAGAGAATCCGGATCGACTTTATCTTGGCTACCGGCGAAAAGGTCTCCTCATAATCGATTCCCTCTTTCTGAGTATATCCTTTCGCAACAAGCCGAGCTTTAAAGGTTTAAACCTTTCCGTCAGATCCTCTCTTTCTCTTGTAGACCCATTTACCCAATTGGCTTTACGCCGCTTGGTGGTTCTACAAGATCCCAGACTTTGTTAGAATCTATAGATTCTATTTCGGATTTCATCGCTTTCTTCCAAGAAGGCGCATCTATATCTTGTACCGCCTCATCATAGGTCCAGGGATCGACTTCATGAACTCCGGGTGCCGAGTCCGAAGACTCACCCAGTCCAATCCATCTGTCCGGTTGTTTAACAACCCTCCCACTACGACGGCGTTCCGGTGTATCAATAGTGACAGTATTAGGTGCAGGTTCTAGTGGTGTATCTATACTCGGTTCGGCTGTATCCAGTCCTTATCGTTCTCTCTCATTCAAAGTATTACGTCACTTTGGGCTTGTGGTTCATCTAATAGTCTTCTTCTAAGAACCGGGCGTTAGAACTTATAACGTCCTTCTGGTTCATAGTACTATTTGAACACACATCTTTTGTTCTTCTAGGATATTCTACAACCGCATTTGAATGCACCGTTGTTTCCAGACATATCCATAGAACATAGGTAGTTCCGTATAACTCATGCCTTTACTATTTCTATAAGAGTTCCATTTCTTGTTTACGACACACAATTTCTACACAAAAGTGTATGGTGTAGTCATTTGGGATCAAATCCCAATCTCTGATCAGTATGCCATGCATTCCTCAGACAAGCACTTGCCTCCGCGATTAGATCGCAGGCTTTCAATGGATATACCATGATGGTTCCCCACAATAGCTTTGTGTCCATTGACTTGTCAAAACACTTTGCTTTTGTGGCACATCAGGTATGATAATCCATTTTCGAGTAATCATGAAATGAAGTACTCGTATCTTATTGTCTGAGTGGACAAAGGTCTGCATACATCAGAGTTAATCAATTCTAATACTTGTCCGGATCTTATATCTTATATCCATAAAGGATTGCTTAGTTATGTTATCTTCCAAATTAGATTCTTGGGTCGGAAGGTCCACTCCTTCAACTTAATTGATCAAAATATCAATTTTCGACCTTTGAACTTCTTATTTGAATAAACATTACTTAGCATAAGAATCCACAAGTATAAATGACAGAAATATCTCTTAAAAGTAAAAACGAGTTATATACTACGGTTCGTTGCATCGTGGTGGACTTAGGGTTTATCATTTATATATTGCTAGCTAATGTACCAGAATAGATAATATCCTTATTTCTTCTTATAACCATCAAATGATTAAAAGAAATAAAACATCCATTCATTAGAAATCCAGAACAAAGTTCTTTCTAAAAGGTACATAAAAGCAATAACTTAAAATGAAATCCTATATATTTGTCCTCCACTGCAACAGCTGCCTCCTCAACAGCATTGCCCATGTAGACTACGATTTCTTCTTTTCCAAGTCGTCGGGTTTCCTGGAACCCTTGCATTTAAAATGCACGTACCGTCAGTGGTTCCATATCTACACACCAGGTTCCGGTAGATAATACCACTGACTATGTTTTACAACTAAAGAAGACTTCGTATTTTCTTTGAGAGGATAATCAGACTTCCAGTACCCAGACTGTTTGCATCGAGAACACTTGCCAAAAGGCTTGCCTTCCCCAATCCGTGGCTTTAAGCCACTGGGTTTCTCTGCACGCTTTTCCTCTAGCCTTGCCACAAAAGCTTGTGATTCTCTTAACTTACGCACAAGCTCCGCTCTCGTTGAATCCTTTTTAAGGGACTCATTGAGAGAGAATTCTGTGAGTATGTTAATCACCTCTTGCCCGGCTTCCACGCTATGTCTCAACATCATCCTGAGGTCATTTCGAATGTCCTCATCAGTTGGGACAACAGTGGATTCGGAAAGCTCAACAGTCTGGACAATGTCCAGATTTCGTTCCCAATCATCACCATATAGAACCGGTGAGTTTTCATCCTTAAGTATATCACAAAGTGGGGTCACAGTCATTCTTAACCTATAAGCACATAAAACAAACAAACAATTTAATATCCGATATTATCTCCCTCAAATAATATCATTAAATCACTAATCACATCTAAAATCCCATCAGGTAAGGCAAGTCACGTGGTGTGGACGTTTACCCACCCAAATGATTTAGCAATTAGATTTTCTTTTGTCATACATCAATTATAGCGTGACCTCGTGGGGAGGAATACTATAACGCGTATCTAAGTGTAAACCATTACTCAGTACCAAAGTAAACTACTTGGAATTGCTACATCACCGCAAGCCACGTGGTGTGGACGTTTACGATAACTTCACAACTCTTCATAATTACTTACAACTGTTTACATCAATTAATCCAAAGTCCGTCAGCATAGCAAGCCACGTGGTGTGGACGTTTACTACACTAAGAGACTTTTATAATTGACTCCCAATTACTTGATCCATTTAATCTTGTAAATCAAGACGCGGAGAATCATAAGTGAAACTTGAAGTTTCTAACCAGTGATTCACCATGCGAACAACCCTATCTCTCATAAATGAGGGAGCCGAGCAGACAAACGACCCATCTATCAAAGAATGGCACGAAAGTCTCTAATTTGTGTCCTCTACATGACCAAGTGGCTCTGGCTCCATTCCACTCCCCGGGGTGAGAATGAGTCGACTTGAAATCAGCTTTGGAAAGACAAATTAGGCATTGTTTGATAAACTTAATCAATGTTTCTCGTAAGAGGAATTACAAGAACTCTCCTCCAATGACTTATCTATATAAACTTCAAAAGTTTATAAAAGTCACCAAGAGAGCAGCAATGGAGACCATGGGTATGTTTCCATACCCTCTCCCACTTAGCTTTTTACAATAAAGGGATACGCTATCTAGTGCATAAAATAAACACATATAGCATGCATACATGTAATAAAGCACATAGTATTATCACATAGTCAAAATAATTACTAGAATATTATTTTCCGACTATTATGGCTTCATCACATCCCCGTACGCATCTTCTAGTCTTCAGTCTTCGTTTCTTGAATGCTCCATGTGACGAGAATATTAATCTCCAATATTTAAATCTATTTATTTTCAATTAATCCAAAAGTTACTTAATTCGAAAATTAAGTCAATCGAATATATCAAAAATAAAATTAAATATTATTAATATTTTTATTTATTTTATTTTCTTTTTCCACTTCATTAAATCTCTAGAATAATCTATCCAAGATATTCTTGGAATATTCTAGATGATATCCATAATGAAATAAAGAAATAAAATAATTAGGACTATTATACTTTTCCAAATTTATTTTATTCCTAATCAATGAATATTCCCATGAGTAGGAATAATCAAATAGGAAAAATAAATTTAGTACTAAATTAATTCTTTTTCTATTTTTCTAGAATATTCCATAAAGAAATAATCAAAATAGGAAATAATGAATTAATTAGGAAAGTATATTTCCGGTAGGAGTAGCCCGGGTTGGGAGACCCCGAACCACCCCCCACCATCGATCGATCGGCCAGCCACGGGGAGGAGCGCCGCCGCCCAAACACACCGGCCAGCCACCGAACCGGTGGCAGCCGTGGCTAGGGCAACCAGCCCCCCGGCCCCACGCCTTCGATCGGGCATCATGGGGATCGATCCAATCGATCCCTAGCCCTTTCGTCCATCTCGTCACTTCGTCTTCTCCGGCGGTCTTCGATACGTCGATCCAATCGCAAAATAAATTTACAAAATCTAAATTACAATTCCGGTATCGATTCTATACACGAAATCGACCCTATACATTTTCCGGAAAAACAACGAACATAATAATAAATCCTAAATTCGGTCAACCCCCGAATTTTTACTATTACAAGCATTCACCACCAAAAACGAATCTCGACATGTCCGAGAGTTTAATCAATCCAACATTCATGACAAAATAAATTAAGCGAATAATAAATTAAGCCATAATAGTCGGAACCCTGCAAGGTATATCAATTTTATCGAAAATACCGCGAACGTAAACCACGCTCTGATACCAATTGTTGGAATTCGCTATCCCGGGTTATCAAAATTGCGGAACCGATAACCCGAACGAACCCTTCGCCGGAGATCGTACGTACACCGGCTCATCCGCCGGAGTCCGGGCTTTGGAGACCACGCACCCGAAGGCACGTAATCCGCCCCCACCCGAAAACCCGCGAGCCGAGGTTCATACAATCGACAACCTCAATCGCCGGAGAAACCACGAGCCCACGCGATCCGGGACCCGGCCGAACGCGTCGCGCGCACGAGGCACGCGGACGCCCAGCCGAGTCCCCGCGAAGGGACTCGCGATCGCTCGCAGCGATCGCACGGGATGCCTCGCGGCATCCCCGGGATGCTCGTAGCATCCCCGCAGCGGATCCGGCGATCCGCTGCTCGCGGCTAGGGCTCGCGTCCAGCGAGCCGCTGCGGGAAACCCGCAGCTCGCTACGAGCTGCTACGGGTAAAACCCGTAGCCCTAGCGATCGGCCCTGTAGGGCTCGATCGACCCTCGGCGTCCAGCCGAGGGTTCGCGCGCTCGATCCCCACGAGGGATCTACGAGCCGCCGGCGGTCCGGTGGTCCAACCACCACCGCCCGGCTCGACCCTCGTCCCGGGGTTCGATCCTTGGATCTTTGTTCTACGGTATTCTCGATAAAAACAAATCGAACAATTATCAAGTTAGTTGAGAATTGTACGTACGATTCGTTGTTCGGAGAAACGAAATCGATGACCTCGTGACCTTCCCGCGTATTCCTTGCACTTCGTTCGAACGTCGGGTGGGCGACGAGCTATCGAACTCTATGGATCCTCCTCACTCTTCACGACTTTTTGATTGGCGTATCTTAGGTTGTGAAAAGTGAAGACCATGTAGTGCTTTTATAGGCTACGTAGGGGATCATAAGGAGAATAAATATTGGGCTTCCAATATTGAAAATTAAATTGGGTCCAACCCAAATCCATTAATTCTTATCAATATTAATTTTATTTATTTTCCACTATATAAATAAAATTGCACTCCCAATATTATTCCATATTATATCAAATAATATCTCTCCATCTTAGTATTATTTATTCCGTGTATTTAAGATTTAAATATCCATGAATAAAATTTATTTATTGCTTAATAAATTTATTCATCTCTTATATCCGAGAATAGTACCACTCAACCTTATTTATTATGCGGAACAAATCCACTCGCGAGGTTTACATAATAAATCCTTATGAGCTCATCTCGGGGATATTATCAACCCTTCCGGGATACACTGTCCCTTCAAGAATTCACGGCATGCCATATATAAAATATAGTGACCCAACTTAACCTGTAATTAACCCAATAATTAAATCGGTTAATTCCTTTGGCAAATCAAAGTCACTTATATTAAATATACACACCCGCAATTGTTTCAGGGATTAAGAATAGAATACTCCGAGTCTCAAATCAATTATCGCCGAGCAATCCTAATTGATGAGTCTCAATCGATCCGCTCAATACACCAAGTGTACAAGTGTGATAAAATAATTAAGATAAATTATTTTCTCTCTCACACAACGACTATACCGATGGATTGGTCCGTGTCCATCTAGGTCGTGAGCAACTGTTCGATTAAATACGAGTAACCGATAGTATGATCTTCTGTGTGCCCATGCAACACCATACTAACTACAACGTATAAAATCCAGGACTATAATTTTCATGTATTTAATTAACAATAATTAAAAGCAAATGAATGTCTGTAATAGATAGGTAAATGAAAGTGCATACAGAGTTCAGAATACTCAAATCTAGACATTAAGTATACTACTCCATCAAGGTCGACCCCACGCCCCGGCGTCCAGCCGGGGCTCATCCCTCGTCCGCGCGCCGGCGGTCGAACCCTAGGGTTCGGCCGCCACCCTCGATCCCACCGAGGGTTTTCTCGATCTTCGCCGGGGATCTCGAATCCCCGTCCCCGAAGTTCGTACGTTTACCCGGATCGTGTGTTCATGTATACGCTACAATTAATCCACACAAAATCATAGAAAAGGTTTATGATTTTTACCTTCGATTCGTTTTACGGAGAAACGAATTAACGCGTTGATGACCTTGCGATCTTCCCACGTATTCCTTGCACCTCGTCCGAACGTCGTGTGGGCGACGATCTATCGAACTCCTATGGATCTCCTTCACTCTCCAAGACTTTATGATTTGCGTAGGTTATCTTGTGTTATGAAAAGTGAAGACCATGTAGTGCTTTTATAGGCTACGTAGGGGATCATAAGGAGATTAAATATTGGGCTTCTAATATTGAAGATTAAATTGGGTCCAACCCAAATCCATTAATCCTTATCAATATTAATTTTATTTATTTTCCACTATATAAATAAAATTGCACTCCCAATATTTATCCATATTATATCAAATAATATTTCTCCAGTTGGTATTATTTATTCCGTGTATTTTAAGATTTAAATATCCATGAATAAAATTAATTTATTGCTAATTAATTTATTCATCTCTTATATCCGAGAATAGTACCGTTCAACCTTAATTATTATGCGGATTAAATCCACCTGCAGGGTTTACATAATAATTCCTTATGAACTCATCTCAGGGATATTATCAACCCTTCCGGGATACACTTTCCCGTCAAGTATTCACGGCATGCCATATATAAAATATAGTGACCCAACTTAACCGGTAATTAACCCAATAATTAAATCGGTTAATTCCTTTGGAAAATCAAAGTCACTTATATTAAATATACACACCCGCAATAATATCGGGGATTAAGAATAAAATACTCTGAGATTTAAATTGATTATCCAAGGCAATCCTAATCAATAAATCTCAAGCGATCCGCCCAATACACCAAGTGTACAAGTGTGATAAAATAATTAAGATAAATTATTTTCTCTCTCACACAACGACTATACCGATGGATTGGTTCGTGTCCATCTAGGTCGTGAGCAACTGTTCGATTAAATACGAGTAACCGATAGTATGATCTTCTGTGTGCCCATGCACACCATACTAACTACAACGTATAAAGTCCAGGACTATATTTTGCATAATTAATTAATAATAATTAAATGCAAATAATTGTTTATTAATTAAATAGGTTAAATGCTATGATCGGGAGTTTACCGATACTTAAATCTAGACATTAAGTACACAACTCCAACAATCTCCCACTTGTACTAAGGTCTAGTCATTTCCTCCAAACTCCCGACTCCCATACTCATCACGTGCTTAAGTTATACTTCCTAGAAGTATTATGTGAATGAGCACTCTAGGTTGTCGCTCTGAAGTTATCTTGGTGACTACTGCGTCGTCTCCCTGACGATGGCTCGTATCAGGTGGTACTTGATCTATGTGTTATCATCATCTTTTGAACTTATGAATTCTTCCAGTTTACCACGCACCGCTATGTACATAGCCTTTGGTGAACCAAGAATCATATCCAAGTTCAGAGGTCATTCCGGAACCTAACCAAAACTTCCGCTGCCTCTGAGGCTGCTATTCGGTTTATGATAGAGTCCGAGAAGCATCACGCTTATCACTCTTTCATCCTTAGGTTCCACCTCTTCTAAAATGAACACATAGCCTGATATCGACTTACACTGGTCTTTCTCTGATTTTGGATCTGAAAGACTGTAATCTAAGAAGATTTCGTCTTGCTTAGTAATCTAGTACTTCCAAGTACTTTTACAGCATTCGAATATCTCTTATCCAGATTACTTTGATATCCTCCCACTACGCTAATCGCATAGTTGATATCAGGTTCCTGTTTTATAACATCGCATCTACAAAGCTCTCTTCACTTGAAGTGTAGGAGACTGCTTTGTCTACATCTATCTCCTTTATGTGTTCGAAACACATGCCTTTAGATGGATGTATTCTGTTCCTGAAAGGCAATAACCTTTCTCAGAATTGTGCATGTTTAAAACAAACCATAATCGTATAAGATATCTTAAGAGAAGTACAAATGTTCTTATCTAGAGATCAAGAGATTCTAAGAACATGATCCAACTTACTCTTTATCTTATATCTCGATTTATTTAGACAACCTCTATTTTGTGCTTGACAACACTTTTACATTGTTGCCAACGATGAAGGGTTATCTACACAAAATTCCGAGAAACACCACCTTGTTTCCATTACGTCTCCAATACACCTTTCTTGTTTTATGCCTTTTTGATGAATCCATGTAATGGACTATCTCATCAATTCGCAAGTTCCACAAGTTTCAGCTTTGTGATAATCCATAAATGGATTTACTAAGCTTGTACTTCTAAATGATCTCGCCTCTTTAACAATAATAATTTATTGCTATCCAAGTGGGCACATTTAGATTAGTACTGCCCCCTATGCAGAAATAGGGATCGATTTCATGTCTACTAGATCCAGAGTTTAAAACTCTTCCAGTCTTATGAACATCTCCGGTTGCTTAACAACCTCCCACTGCAATGGCGTTCCGGTGTATAACAGTAATAACATTAGGTGCAGTTAGTGGTGTACTACTACTCGGTTAGGCTGGTTCTCAGTCTTCTCTTTCCTCATTATAAAGTATCTTGTTCGTTAGGGCATTTGCAGTTCATCTAATAGTCTTCTTCAAGGACCGGGCTAGGACACCCCTCTGGTTCTTAGTACTATTGAACATACAATTTACTTGTTCTTCTAGGATATTCTACAACCACATTGAATGTGCCGCTGTATCCAGAAACATCCATAGAACATAGGTAGTTCCGAACAAACTTATCTTTTACTATTAGAATTCCATTTCTTATTCCTGACACACCATGTCTACACTCCAGTGTATGGCGTAGTCCTTTGAGACTTAATCTCAATCCTTGATATATGCTATGTGTCATTTAGATAGGTGACAGCCTCCGCGAACAAGTCGCAGGCTTTTAATGGATATACTTTGAAGGTTCCCCATAATAGCTTCGTGTCTACGGATAAACGCTTTGCTTTTATGGCATATCAAGTATTCTAATCCATCTTTGAGTATCCTTTAAAAGAACGACTCGTACCTTTCTAATTACACATGTATCTGCATTAATCATAAATCATTTTCAACACTTGTCTGAATCCCATCCTTTATCCAGAAAGGTTAACTTAGTTGTATTATCTTCCAAAATTTGATTCTTAGGTCAGGAGGTCCATTCCTCCAACTATAATTGATCAAATCAATTTCGACCTTTTGAATCCCTTTTGAATAAATACTACTAAGTTCAAGAATTCACAAGTATAATGATTGATAAAGAAATATATCTAACAAGTAAAACAAGTTATACATATCGGTTCGTTGCATCGTGGTAGACTAAGGATTCATCATTCATATATTGCTATCCAATGTACCATAACAGATATCACCATTATTTCTTGTCCAAACCATCAAATGATTAAAGAAATAAAATATCCATTAATAATAGAAAACTAGAACAAAAGTTCTTTCTAAAATAAAAGGTACATAAAGCAATAAACTTGAAATGAAATCCTATAACTATCAAAACAGGTAAATGTCTTCCACTGCAACCGCTGCTTCCTTAACAGCTTTGCCCATGTGGACTCGAACTCTTCTTCTCTAAGTCGCCGGGTTTTCTGGAACCCCTGCATTTGGAATGCACATACCCTCAGTGGTTCCATATCTACACACCAGAATTCTGGTAGATAATACCGCTGACTATGTTTTACGACTAAAGAAAAATTCGTACCTTTGAGAGGATAAGATGTAGACCCCCAGTACTCAGACTGCTTCCCTTGGGGATATTTGCCAGAAGGCTTCTTTATCCCACCCTTTGGTCCAAGTCCCTTAGGACCACTGGACCCCCTTGTCTTCTTCTCCTTTCCCTTGCCCTTAGGTTCGAAACCTTTGGCTTTGGCTATAAGAGCTTGCGATTGTTTCAACTCGTCTAAAAGATCCATCATCTCAAAAACGTGTTCAAGCGTTTCCTCGAAGCAACTGATCTTTATGAGTATCCTCATCGCCTCTTTTCTAGCCTCCCCATCATGTCCAAACATCAACTTGAGTTTAAGCATGACATCATGATTAGTGGCTAATGCATGAGCACTATCCCACTTTTCAAAGTCAACTATTTCCTCATCAGTTGAGTTAATGGTGGGTCTAGGAGGACAAGTTTCACTGAGTACGTCTTTGTACTCTTTTACAGTCTGAGCAATGTCTAACTCTTCTTTCCATTCAACACAGTATGGAACCAGTGCGTTAAATTCCTCAAGTATCAACGAAAGTGGATTCATAGTAATTCTCTAAACCTATAAGCACATACAAACAAACAATTAATTTAATATCCGACATTATCTCCCTGGAATAACATCATTAAATTACTAATCACATCTAAAATCCCATCAGGTAAGGCAAGCCACGTGGTGTGGACGTTTACCCACCCGAATGATTTAGCAATTAGATTTTCTTTGGTCATACATCGATTATAGCGTAACTTCGTGGGGAAGAATACTATAACGCGTATCTAAGTGTAAACCATTACTCAGCACTAAAGTAAATCGTTTGGAATTGCTACATCACCGCAAGCCACGTGGTGTGGACGTTTACGACAACTTCACAACTCGTCACAATTACTTATAACTGTCTACATCAATTAATCCAAAATCCGTTAGTATAGCAAGCCACGTGGTGTGGACGTTTACTACGCTAAGAGACTTTTATAATTGACTCCCAATTACAAGATCCATTAGATTTTGTAAATCAAGACTCGGAGAATCATAAGTGAAACTCGAAGTTTCTAACCAGTGATTCGCCATGCGAGCGACCCTATCTCTCATAAATGAGGGAGCCGAGCAGACAATCGACCCACCTATCAAAGAATGGTACGAAGGTCTCTAATTTGTGTCATCCACATGACCAAGTGGCTTTGGCTCCATTCCACTCCCCGGGGTGAGAATGAGTCGACTTGAAGTCAGTTTCAGAAAGACAAATTAGGCATTGTTTGATAAACTCGATCAATGTTTCTTGTAAAAGGAATTACAAGAATTCTCCTCCAATGACTCGTCTATACGAACTTCGAAAGTCCATAAGAGTCACCAAGAGAACAGTAATGGAGACCATGGGAATGTTTCCATCCCCTCTCCCACTTAGCTTTTCACAATAAAGGGATATGCTATCTAGTGCATAAAGTAAACACATATAGAATGCATACAAGCAATAAAGCACATAGTATTACATAGTCAAAATAATGCTAGAGAAATTATTTTCCGACTATCATGGCTTTATTCCATCTCCGTACGCATCTTCTAGTCTTCAGTCTTCGTTCTTGAATGCTCCATGTGACGAGAATATTAATCTCTAATATTTAAAACTATTTATTTTTAATTAATCCAAAAGTTACTTAATTCGAAAATTAAGTCAATTGAATATATCAAAAATAAAATTAAATATTATTAATATTTTTATTTATTTATTTTCCTATCTAATTCTATTAAATCTCTAGAATAATCTATCTAAGTAAAACTTGGAATATTCTAGAAGACATCTATAATAGAACAAGGAAATAAAATAAAATTAGGACTCTTCTACTTTCCATTATCAATTAATTTCCATCTAATGAAAGTTCCCAAGAATAGGAATAATCAAATAGGAAATAAATCAATACCAAATTAATTAAATTCCTAATCCATGAATATCTCCATAAAGGAAATAAAACAAATAGGAATAAAATTAATTCAATTAATTCTTTTCCTAATCCATGAGAGTTTCCTAAAAGGAAGATACTCAAATAGGAAAGCCTAATTAATTTAGGAAAGTGGATCTTGGTAGGAATAGCATGGGATTGGGAGACCCCACGCCATCCCACGTCGACCTCCACCGCCCGGGACCACCGCCGCCGCCGCCCCCAGCCCACGCGCCACCACCACCGGTGGCCGGCGTGGCCGGAAGCCCTAGCGGGCAGCCCCTTCGATGGGGTCGATCGATGTCCGAGAGTTTAATAATCTCGACATGTCCGAGAGTTTAATAATCATGATAATTAATTAAAACAAAAATTAATTAAATTCAACCATGATAGCCGGAAATCCCTGCAAGGTAGAACAATAATAGAGCATATACATGAACACGAAACCAAACGCTCTGATACCAATTGTTGGAAATCGATATCCCGGGCTATTAAAATTTGCGGAAAATAATAACCCGACCGAAGTCCCTCATCGCCGGAGATCCGAACGCGAACCACCGCACGAGCCGGGGCCCGACCAAGTACCCAGCGAGGCCCGAAGGCCGCGAGCACCCAGCCGAGCCCCCGCACGGGGCTCGCGATCATCTCGCGATGATCGATGGGGATGCACGAGGCATCCCCGGGGCTGCTCGTAGCAGCCCCGCAGCGGGTTCATGAACCCGCTGCTCGCGGAGGGGTCAGCCCCGTACGCCCGCTACGGGCGAATCCGTAGCACGTACGAGGCAGCTACGGGTGACCCCGTAGCATACCCGCGATCGAGCTCACGGGCTCGATCGCCCCTCGGCTCCAGCCGAGGGCTTCTCCGCGCGACGCCGCCGGTCAAGGGGCTGGGGTTCACCCGCCGTGGCACCAGCCCACGGCGAACCCCGACGATCGACCCGAGATCGACCCCACGCCCCGGCGTCCAGCCGGGGCTCATCCCTCGTCCGCGCGCCGGCGGTCGAACCCTAGGGTTCGGCCGCCACCCTCGATCCCACCGAGGGTTTTCTCGATCTTCGCCGGGGATCTCGAATCCCCGTCCCCGAAGTTCGTACGTTTACCCGGATCGTGTGTTCATGTATACGCTACAATTAATCCACACAAAATCATAGAAAGGGTTTATGATTTTTACCTTCGATTCGTTGTACGGAGAAACGAATTAAAGCGTTGATGACCTTGCGATCTTCCCACGTATTCCTTGCACCTCGTCCGAACGTCGTGTGGGCGACGATCTATCGAACTCCTATGGATCTCCTTCACTCTCCAAGACTTTATGATTGGCGTAGGTTATTTTGTGTTATGAAAAGTGAAGACTATGTAGTGCTTTTATAGGCTACGTAGGGGATCATAAGGAGATTAAATATTGGGCTTCTAATATTGAAGATTAAATTGGGTCCAACCCAAATCCATTAATCCTTATCAATATTAATTTTATTTATTTTCCACTATATAAATAAAATTGCACTCCCAATATTTATCCATATTATATCAAATAATATTTCTCCGGTTAGTATTATTTATTCCGTGTATTTAAGATTTAAATATCCATGAATAAAATTAATTTATTGCTAATTAATTTATTCATCTCTTATATCCGAGAATAGTACCGTTCAACCTTAATTATTATGCGGATTAAATCCACCTGCAGGGTTTACATAATAATTCCTTATGAACTCATCTCGGGGATATTATCAACCCTTCCGGGATACACTTTCCCTTCAAGTATTCACGGCATGCCATATATAAAATATAGTGACCCAACATAACCGGTAATTAACCCAATAATTAAATCGGTTAATTCCTTTGGAAAATCAAAGTCACTTATATTAAATATACACACCCGCAATAATATCGGGGATTAAGAATAAAATACTCTGAGATTTAAATTGATTATCCAAGGCAATCCTAATCAATAAATCTCAAGCGATCCGCCCAATACACCAAGTGTACAAGTGTGATAAAATAATTAAGATAAATTATTTTCTCTCTCACACAACGACTATACCGATGGATTGGTCCGTGTCCATCTAGGTCGTGAGCAACTGTTCGATTAAATACGAGTAACCGATAGTATGATCTTCTGTGTGCCCATGCACACCATACTAACTACAACGTATAAAATCCAGGACTATATTTTGCATAATTAATTAATAATAATTAAATGCAAATAATTGTTTATTAATTAAATAGGTTAAATGCTATGATCGGGAGTTTACCGATACTTAAATCTAGACATTAAGTACACAACTCCAACATTATCAACCCTTCCGGGATACACTGTCCCTTCAAGAATTCACGACATGCCATATATAAAATATAGTGACCCAACTTAACCGGTAATTAACCCAATAATTAAATCGGTTAATTCCTTTGGAAAATCAAAGTCACTTATATTAAATATACACACCCGCAATTGTTTCAGGGATTAAGAATAAAATACTCCGAGACTTAAATCAATTATCACAGAGCAATCCTAATTGATAAGTCTCAAGCGATCCGCTCAATACACCAAGTGTATAGGTGTGATAAAATAATTAAGATAAATTATTTTCTCTCTCACACAACGACTATACCGATGGATTGGTCCGTGTCCATCTAGGTCGTGAGCAACTGTTCGATTAAATACGAGTAACCGATAGTATGATCTTCTGTGTGCCCATGCACACCATACTAACTACAACGTATGAAATCCAGGACTATAATTTGCATATATTTAATTAACAATAATTAAAAGCAAATGAATGTTCATTATAAATAGGTAAATGAAAGTGTACATAGAGTTCAGAATACTCAAATCTAGACATTAAATATACTACTCCATCAATCTCCCACTTATACTAAGGTCTAGTCTTATCTTCCAAACTTCTGACTCCCAAACCCTCCAAGTGCTTGTAATATACTTCCTTAGGAAGTATCTTGGTGAAAGGGTCCGCTAGGTTGTCTTCCAAAGCTATCTTGGTGACTATCGCATCGCCCCTCTTGACGATGTCTCGAATCAGGTGGTACTTGCGCTCTATGTGTTTCGTAGCACTATGGGACCGTGGTTCCTTACTGTTTGCCACTGCACCGCTATTGTCACAATAAATTGTCATAGCCTTGGGCAAACTCGGAATCACATCTAAGTCCTGGAGGAAATTAAGGAACCACACTGACTCTTTCGCTGCCTCTGAGGCTGCAACATATTCAGCTTCCATGGTAGAGTCTGAAATGCACTTTTGCTTAACACTCTTCCATGATACGGCTCCACCTCCCAAAGTGTACACATAGCCTGATGTCGACTTACGCCGGTCCTTATCAGCTTGGAAATCCGAATCCGTGTAACCCAAAGGAATCAGATTGTCTGCTCCGTATCTTAGAACATAATCCTTAGTATTTCGCAAATACTTGAAAATTCTCTTTACGGCAGTCCAATGAGCCTTTCCAGGGTTACTCTGATATCTCGCTACTATGCCAACTGCATAACAGATATCAGGCCTCGTGCATAACATTGCATACATTAAGCTTCCCACAGCCGAAGCGTAGGGAACCGCTTTCATTTCATCTTTCTCCTTCTGTGTCTGAGGACACATCTCCTTAGAAAGATAAGTTCCTTTACTGAAGGGCAGGTCACCCTTCTTGGAATCTTGCATGTTAAAACGAGCTAGAATCGTGTCTATGTAAGATTGCTGGGAAAGACACAATGTTCTATTCCGGCGATCCCTTATAACTTTGATCCCTAGAACATGTCCAACTTCTCCCAAATCTTTCATATCGAATTGTCTAGACAACCATCCCTTTATGTCTGATAACATCTTCACACTGTTGCCAATGAGAAGTATGTCGTCTACATAAAGCACGAGAAACACCACCTTCTTTCCATCACGTTTCCAATACACACACGATTCGTCCATGCTTTGAATGAATCCAAAAGATTGGACTACTTCATCAAACCGCAGGTTCCACGATCTCGAGGCTTGTTTCAATCCATAAATGGACCGATTAAGCTTGCACACTAGATGATCTCGCCCCTTAGCAATGAATCCTTCTGGCTGTTTCATATAAATCGTCTCGTCAAGACTTCCATTTAGGAAAGCTGTCTTGACATCCATTTGCCACACCTCATAATCCATATGAGCTGCTATGGATAAGAGAATCCGGATCGACTTTATCTTGGCTACCGGCGAGAAGGTCTCCTCATAATCGATTCCCTCTTTCTGAGTATATCCTTTCGCAACAAGCCTAGCTTTAAAGGTTTCAACCTTTCCGTCAGATCCTCTCTTTCTCTTGTAGACCCATTTACACCCAATTGGCTTTACGCCGCTTGGTGGTTCTACAGGATCCCAGACTTTATTAGAATCCATAGATTCTATTTCGGATTTCATTGCTTTCTTCCAAGAAGGCGCATCTATATCTTGAACCGCCTCATCATAGGTCCAGGGATCGACTTCATGAACTCCGGGTGCCGAGTCCGAAGACTCACCCAGTCCAATCCATCTGTCTGGTTGTTTAACAACCCTCCCACTACGACGGCGTTCCGGTGTATCAATAGTGACAGTATTAGGTGCAGGTTCTAGTGGTGTATCTATACTCGGTTCGGCTGTATCCAGGTCTTCCTCGTTACCTCTCAACTCATCAAGCATTATGTCACTTTTGGGCTTGTGGTCCATGACATAGTCTTCCTCTAAGAACCGAGCGTTAGTACTTATAACGATCTTCTGGTCCGTAGGACTTTAGAACATGCCACCCTTAGTTCCTTTCGGGTATCCTACAAACAACCGTATTTCTGATCTGGGTTCTAACTTATCGGCGCCTTGTCGCAACACATGTGCTGGACATCCCCAGATCTGAATGTGTTTCAAGTTAGGCTTACGCCCACTCCACAATTCCATGGGTGTAGTTGGTACCGTTTTGGTCGGAACCCTATTCAGAATGTACGCCGCTGTTTCCAAGGCAAGTCCCCAGAACATAATAGGTAAATCCGAGTAACTCATCATCGATCGCACCATCTCCATAAGAGTCCTATTCCTTCTTTCTGACACACCATTTTGCTGAGGAGTATATGGTGAGGTCAGCTGGGATTCAATCTCATTCTCTGCCAAGTATGCCTTGAATTCTCCAGACAGGTACTCACCTCCGCGATCAGATCGCAGGCATTTTATGGATTTACCACGAAGGTTCTCCACAAGAGCCTTGAATTCCTTGAACTTGTCAAAAGAATCACTCTTGTGGCGCATCAGGTATACATATCCATATCTTGAGTAATCATCAGTAAAGGTGATGAAATACTCATACCCTCCCCTTGCCTGAGTAGACATAGGTCCGCATACATCAGAGTGAATCAAATCCAATACTTGTTCAGCTCTACGTCCTTTACCAGAAAAAGAACGCTTGGTCATTTTACCCTCCAAACAGGATTCGCAGGTTGGAAGGTCCTCTCCTTCTATGCCGCTAATGAGACCATCAGCTTTCAACCTTTGAATTCTATTCGAATTAATATGACCTAGCCTTAGATACCACAAGTATAATTGATTCATTTTAGAAGGTTCCTTTCTCTTATTGGTGTTCGTAGATGTGTTATTACTCTCGGTTAGTTGCATCATGTTAGACTCAGGATTTAGAATATACAAATCGTCTACCAATGTACCAGAACAGACAATCTCACTATTTCTTCTTATGACCACAGAGTGATCAAAAGAAACAGAATATCCATTCAGAATTAACTTAGAAACTGAAATCAAATTCTTTCTAAAATTCGGTACATAAAGACAATTTTGTAAAACTAAAACCCTATCACTACTAAAGCGTAAGTGAACGTCTCCCACTGCAACAGCCGCCACCTTCGCGGCATTGCCCATATAGACCACGATCTCTCCCTCTCTAAGTCTCCGGGTTTCCTGGAACCCCTGCAATGAATTGCAGACATGGTCAGTGGCGCCCGTATCTACACACCAGGTGCTGGTAGATATCACCGCTGACAATGTTTCAGTGACTAAGGAAAATTTCGTACCTTTGATGAGAGGATAATCAGACCTCCAGTGCCCAAACTTCTTGCATCGAAAGCACCTGCCCAAAGGCTTGCCTCTCCCAATCCGTGGTTTTAAACAACTGGGTTTGTTTGCACGCTTTTCCTTTAGCCTTGCCACAAAAGCTTTTGATTCTCTTAACTTACGCACAAACTCCGCTTTCGCCGAATCCTTTTTAAGGGACTCGTTGAGAGAAGATTCTGTGAGTATGTTAATCACCTCTTGTCCGGCTTCCACACTATGTCTCAACATCATCCTGAGGTCATTCTTAATGTCCTCATCAGTCGGGACAACAGTGGATTCGGAAAGCTCAACAGTCTGAACAATGTCCAGATTTCGTTCCCAATCATTACTATATGGAACCGGTGAGTTTTCATCCTTAAGTATATCACAAAGTGGGGTCACAGTCATTCTTAACCTATAAGCACATAAAACAAACAAACAATTTAATACCGATATTATTTCCCTCAAATAATATCATTAAATCACTAATTACATCTAAAATCCCATCAGGTAAGGCAAGCCACGTGGTGTGGACGTTTACCCACCCAAATGATTTAGCAATTAGATTTCCTTTGGTCATACATCACTTATAGCGTAACCTCGTGGGTAGGAATACTATAATGCGTATCTAAGTGTAAACCATTACTCAGTACCAAAGTAAATTGTTTGGAATTGCTATATCACCGCAAGCCACGTGGTGTGGAGGTTTACGATAACTTCACAACTCTTCACAATTACTTACAACTGTCTACATCAATTAATCCAAAATCCGTCAGCATAGCAAGCCACGTGGTGTGGACGTTTACTACACCAAGAGACTTTTATAATTGACTCCCAATTACTTGATCCATTTAATCTTGTAAATCAAGACGTGGAGAATCATAAGTGAAACTCGAAGTTTCTAACCAGTGATTCACCATGCGAACAACCCTATCTCTCATAAATGAGGGAGCCGAGCAGACAATCGATCCATCTATCAAAGAATGGTACGAAGGTCTCTAATTTGTGTCCTCTACATGACCAAGTGGCTCTGGCTCCATTCCACTCCCCGGGGTGAGAATGAGTCGACTTGAAATCAGCTTTGGAAAGACAAATTAGGCATTGTTATAAACTTAATCAATGTTTCTCGTAAGAGGAATTACAAGAACTCTCCTCCAATGACTTATCTATATAAACTTCAAAAGTTTATAAAAGTCACCAAGAGAGCAGCAATGGAGACCATGGGTATGTTTCCATACCCTCTCCCACTTAGCTTTTTACAATAAAGGGATACGCTATCTAGTGCATAAAATAAACACATATAGCATGCATACATGTAATAAAGCACATAGTATTATCACATAATCAAAATAATACTAGAATATTATTTTCCGACTATTATGGCTTTATCACATCTCCGTACGCATCTTCTAGTCTTCAGTCTTCGTTTCTTGAATGCTCCGTGTGGCGAGAATATTAATCTCTAATATTTAAATCTATTTATTTTTAATTAATTCAAAAGTTACTTAATTCGAAAATTAAGTCAATTGAATATATCAAAAATAAAATTAAATATTATTAATATTTTTATTTATTTTATTTTCCTTTTCTACTCCATTAAATTTCTAGAATAATCTATCCAAGATACACTTGGAATATTCTAGATAATATCCATAATGAAATAAGGAAATAAAATAATTTAGAACTCTTATACTTTCCAAATTTATTTTATTCCTAATCCATGAATATTCCCATGAGTAGGAATAATCAAATAGGAAAAATAAATTTAATACTAAATTAATTCTTTTTCTATTTCTTGAATATTCCATGAAGAAATAATCAAAATTAGGAAAAACGAATTAAAATAGGAAAGTAAATTTCCGGTAGGAGTGACATGGATTGGGAGACCCCACGCCACTCCCACCTCGATCGACCGCCGCCTAGGGGACGCCGCCGCCGCCCGGCCCACGCGCCACCACCACTGGTGGCCGGCGTGGCCGAGACTCCCACGGACAGCCCGCCTAGGGCCGTGGGTCGATCGATCCCCTCGGGATCGATCATGGGGATTGATCGATCCCCGGTCCTTCGTCTTCTCGCCACTTCGTCTTCTCCGGGGTCTTCGATTCGTCGATCCAATCGCAAAATAAATTACAATAATCTAAATTACAATTCCGGTATCGATTCTATACATGAAATCGACCCTATACAATTTCCGGAAAAACGATGAACATAATAATAAATCCTAAATTCGGTCAACCCCCGAATTTTTACTATTACAAGCATTCACCACCAAAAACGAATCTCGACATGTCCGAGAGTTTAATAAAACCAACAATCACATGACAAAATAATTAAACGAATAATCATCAAGCCATAATAGTCGGAACCCTGCAAGGCAGAACAATTTTATCGAAAATACCGCGAACGTAAACCACGCTCTGATACCAATTGTTGGAATTCGATATCCCGGGTTATTTAAATTTGCGGAAACCAATAACCCGAACGAACCCTTCGCCGGAGATCACATGAACGCCGACTCATCCGCCGGAGTCCGGCCTTTGGAGACCACGCGCCCGAAGGCACGCAGCCCGCCCCTAGCCGAACCCCCGCGAGCCGGGGTTCACGCGATCGATGGATCGATCGCACGCCGGCGATCGATCGGGGTGGGGCTGCCCAGCAGCCCCCGCGGCGAGTCCGGCGACTCGCCGCCGCCTGGGGTGGCCCGCCTCCAGCTGGGCCGTCGTGCCCAACAGCTGCCCGTGATCGATCGTTTGATCGATCACGCCCCGGCGTCCAGCCGGGGATCGTCCCATACGCCCACCGCCGAAACCCTAGGCGGGCGCACGCCGTGGTCCGGTGGCTTCGCCACCACCACGCGTTCGTCCGTCTATTCCGGGCTTCGATCTTCGGATCTTCGTCCTACGGTATTCTCGATAAATCAAATCAAATAATATCAAGGGTGTTTAGATATTATACCTTCGATTCGTTGTTCGGAGAAACGAAATCAAGATGACCTTTGAATCTTCCCACGTATTCCTTGCACTCCGTTCGAACGTCGGGTGGGCGACGATCTATCGAACTCCTTATGGATCTCCTTCACTCTTCAAGACTTTATGATTGGCGTATCTTAGGTTAATGAATTGTGAAGACCATGTAGTGCTTTTATAGGCTACGTAGAGGATCAAAAGGAGATGAAATATTGGGCTCCTAATATTGAAGATTAAATTGGGTCCAACCCAAATCCATTAATCCTTATCAATATTAATTTTATTTATTTTCCACTATATAAATAAAATTGCACTCCCAATATTTATCCATATTATATCAAATAATATTTCTCCGGTTAGTATTATTTATTCCGTGTATTTAAGATTTAAATATCCATGAATAAAATTTATTTATTGCTTAATAAATTTATTCATCTCTTATATCCGATAATAGTACCACTCAACCTTATTTATTATGCGGGAACAAATCCACTCGCGAGGTTTACATAATAAATCCTTATGAGCTCATCTCGGGGATATAATCAACCCTTCCGGGATACAATGTCCCTTCAAGAATTCACGGCATGCCATATATAAAATATAGTGACCTAACTTAACCGGTAATTAACCCTATAATTAAATCGGTTAATTCCTTTGGAAAATCAAAGTCACTTATATTAAATATACACACCCGCAATTGTTTCAGGGATTAAGAATAAAATACTCCGAGACTTAAATCAATTATCACAGAGCAATCCTAATTGATAAGTCTCAAGCGATCCGCTCAATACACCAAGTGTATAAGTGTGATAAAATAATTAAGATAAATTATTTTCTCTCTCACACAACGACTATACCGATGGATTGGTCCGTGTCCATCTAGGTCGTGAGCAACTGTTCGATTAAATACGAGTAACCGATAGTATGATCTTCTGTGTGCCCATGCACACCATACTAACTACAACGTATAAAATCCAGGACTATAATTTGCATATATTTAATTAACAATAATTAAAAGCAAATGAATGTTCATTATAAATAGGTAAATGAAAGTGTACATAGAGTTCAGAATACTCAAATCTAGACATTAAGTATACTACTCCATCATACTGTTATCACTGTTTATACACCGGAATGACGTTGTAGTGGGAGGTTGTATGACAACCGCAGATGTTCATAAGGCTAGTCTATTTAATTAAATAAACAATTATTTGCGTTTAATTATTTATAATTAAATATATGCAAATTATAGTCCTGGATTCTATACGTTGAAGTTAGTATGGTGTGTCGGGCCCACACAGAAGATCATACTATCGGTTACTCGTATTTAATCGAACAGTTGCTCACGACCTAGATGGACACGGACCAATCCATCGGTATAGTCGTTGTGTGAGAGAGAAAATAATTTGTCTTAATTATTTTATCACACTTGTACACTTGGTGTATTGGGCGGATCGCTTGGGATTTATCGATTAGGATTGCCTTGGATAATCGATTTAAATCTCAGAGTATTTTATTCTTAATCCCCGATACTATTGCGGGTGTGTATATTTAATATAAGTGACTTTGATTTTCCAAAGGAATTGACCGGTTTAATTACTGGGTCAATTACCGTTTAAGTTGGGTCGCTATATTTAATATATGACATGCCGTGAATACTTGACGGGAAAGTGTATCCCGTAAGGGTTGATAATATCCCCGAGATGAGTTCATAAGGAATTATTATGTAAACCCTATAGGTGGATTTGTTCCGCATAATAATTAAGGTTGAATGGTACTATTCTCGGATATAAGAGATGAATAAATTAATTAGCAATAAATTAATTTTATTCATGGATATTTATATCTTAAATACACGGAATAAATAATACTACCGGAGAAATATTATTTGATATAATATGGTTTAATATTGGGAGTGCAATTAATTTTATATAGTGGAAAATATAATTAATTAATATTAATGGATTAATAGTTTTGGGCTTGGGCTCAATTTAATCATTAATATTGGGAGCCCAATATTCCACCTCCTTAAGATCCCCTACGTAGCCTATAAAAGCACTACATGGTCTTCTCTATTCTCATAACTTGAAGATCACAATTCTAGAGAGAGAAAGTAGAGAGGGAGATCCATGGAGTTTGGAAGATCGTCGCCCACCCGACGTTCGAGCTAGTGCAAGGAATACGTGGGAAGGTCTCAAGGTCTTCATAGATCTCGTTTCTCCGTACAACGAGAACAAAGGTAAAATCGTTGAACCCCCTTCGATGATTTTAATAATTAATTCGTATATGCATATGAACGAAGATCCGAGGGACGAACGAACCCCGGAACGAGGATGAACCGGCGGTGGTGGTCGAAGACCACCGGACCGCGGCGGTTCGGATCCCCGTAGGGATCGTGCGCACGCACGTACCAAACCCTCGGCTGGACGCCGAGGGTGGCGATCGAAGCCCTAGGGCTCGATCGCCGGGTGTGCATGGAGGAGCCCCGGCTGGCCGCCGGGGCGTGCGATCGACTTTGAGTCGATCGCTGGGGCGCCGCGGGCTGGTGCCGCGGCTGTCCGCTGGGCGGACGCCCCTCCTCCACGGCGGTGGCGGTGAGTCGCCGGACTCACCGCCGGGGGCTGCTACGAGCAGCCCGCGGGGATGCGCGTGCATCCCCGGCGATCGTATTCGATCGCGAGCCCCCTCGCGGGGCTCGGCTGGACATGCCGCGGGTTTATCCCGCGGCGGTGGTTGTTCGGTCGGGCCCGGCTTGCGCGGTGGTTCGCGGTTGTTCTCCGGCGAAGGGATTTTGATCGGGGTCGTGTATTCCGCAATTCCGACGACCCCGGGATATCGATTTCCAACAGGAACAGCCAGAATGGGCGAAACCCGCTGCTGGAATCGCGACAATGTCGGGCGACACCCGCTGAAACCCGCTGCTGGAATGCCCCGTTTTCGCGCGGTTGCACTTTCGGTGCAATGGCTGGGCGTGGTTCGGGTCTAGGGCTTCGTGTTAAGTACAGTGGGTACGCCGGGGGTCGACTGGGCTTGTCCGGATGTTCGAGTAGTCGAACGGACATGTCCCGGGTAGTCGATTTCCAACAAATGGTATCAGAGCCGGTTTTTCGGTTCGTTGTATTTTTGCGCGTGTTACCTTGCAGGTTGAACCCGATTATTATGGCCAATTTATTTTTGATATTTTGAGCTGTATGTGTATGGTTTTGATTAAACTCTCGGGCTTGTCGAGATATTCTTTTAATTTTGGAAAGTTTCTTGTTTGTAATAAATAAAAACGACGGGTTGAGTCGTTAGATTTATTTATTTTTCGTTGGATCCGGGACATGTATAGGATCGATCACCATGTATAGGATCGATGCCGGAGTTAGTAGAATAATTTTTTTAATTATTTTCTGCTATTGGATCGAGAGAAGATCGAAGCCTGGAGGAACGAGAGTCGAGGAGAGCGAACCGGCAACGGGCTGCCATCGAACACACTCCGTGTTTCGTGACGGGCAGCAGCGGGGCTGGGGTTCGTTCGACCCCACGGACGACTCAACGAGGCTCGAGACGAGACTCCAGTGGGAGGAGTTCGTCTCTTGGCCCTCAAGTGAGTCGGTGGTGGATCGAGACCTAGACGAGCAACGAGATGAAGTTCCAAGAGACGTGCATTCAAGATTTTAAGGCCATAATAATCGGGCCACGTTAATTGCTTTTTGTGTGATTTACGTGTTTTATTATGCTTATTATTTTATGCATGTATATCCCTAAATCGTAAAATACTAAGTGGGAGAGGGATTGGAAACAATCCCGCGGTCTCCATTCTCTGTTTCGAGAGTGATGTGTATTGACTTACGAGTTGGCTTTAGTGTCATCCTCCCTATCAGATAAAGTCGATACACGGAAATCACTTTGATCGAAATTCGAATGAAATTTCATTTTAAAATTGAACAATTATATGTTTCAAAAGCAAGTGCCTAATCTGTCTTTCAAAGACTAATTTCAACTCGACTCATTCTCACCCCGGGGAGTGGAATGGAGCCAAAGCGCTTGGTTATGTCGATGACACAGATTAGAGACATTCGAGTCATTCGATGACTAGATCGATTGTCTGGTTGGCTCCCTCACTTAGTGAGAGATAGGGCTCAATTGCATGATTGATCGCTGGTTAGAAACTTCGAGTTTCACTTACGAGATATCAAGCTTTGAATAATAAAATTGTGAAATTTAATAAATGTAAGAGTCAATTGACAAAGTTGTTTGTTTTAGTAAACGTCCACACTATCGTGGCTTGCTAAATGGAAACGGTACTTTGGGTTAATTGAGACTCTATGACATTTAAATAAATGGGATTCAATTAATAAAGTTGTTTGTTTTAGTAAACGTCCACACTAACGTGGCTTGCTAAATGGAAACGGAACTTTGGGATTAATTGAGGCTCCACAGTTATAGAAAGTCGTGGAGGACCGCATGTCAACGTAAACGTCCACATGAACGTGGCTTGCGGTGGGCATGTAGTTCCCGAGCGGTGGACTTAGTACTGAGAAATGGTACACACTTAGGTACGCTTTATAGTATCCTCCCCATCGGAGTCACTGCTGCTTGGATTCGATGTCCCGGGCTATCAAAAAAAATTGCGGAACCGATAACCCGACCGAAAACCCGTCGCCGGAGATTACACGAACACCGACTCATCCGCCGGAGTCCGGCCTTTGGAGACTACGCGCCCGAAGGCACGCAGCCCGCCCCCAGCCGAACCCCCGCGAGTCGGAACTACGAACGCGAACCACACGCGAAGAATCGGGCTCGACGAGAGTATCGTCGCGGGATGAACCCGCGGCTAAACCCTAGCCGAACCCCATCGCGGCTGGGGTTCGCGATCGCCGTGCATGGCGATCGCTGGGCTGCTCCGGCAGCCCCGGGCGGTGAGTCTGGCGACTCACCGCCACCACCAACAGGAGGGGGGACCACCAGTCGCGGCGCGAAGCCGCGACGGTCCCCGGCGATCGAGCTAGGGCTCGATCGCCCCAGCCGCGGCGTCCAGCCGCGGCCTCTCTCCTTGCGCGCACCACCGGCGAAGGGAGGCCGGGGGGTTCGCCCCGCCGTGGCACCAGCCCACGGCCGAACCCCCAGCGATCGACTTCACGTCGATCGCTCGCCCCGGCGTCCAGCCGGGGCTCCCCTCACGCCCGCGCGCCGGCGGTCGAACCCTAGGGTTCGGCCGCCTCTTGTTCGATCCCGACGGGGATCGCGTGATCCCCGTATCCCGGTCTCGACGTTCCCGGATCGTCTTATTACCTCAATTCGTTGTACGGAGAAACGAATTAACGATGACCTTGCGATCTTCCTACGTATTCCTCGCACTTCGTCCGAACGTCGTGTGGGCGACGATCTATCGAACTCCTATGGATCTCCTTCACTCTCCAAGACTTTATGATTGGCGTAGGTCAAAATTGAGTTATGAAAAGTGAAGACCATGTAGTGCTTATATAGGCTACGTAGGGGATCATAAGGAGATTAAATATTGGGCTTATAATATTGAAGATTAAATTGGGTCCAACCCAAATCCATTAATCCTTATCAATATTAATTTTATTTATTTTCCACAATATAAATAAAATTGCACTCCCAATATTTATCCATATTATATCAAATAATATTTCTCCGGTTAGTATTATTTATTCCGTGTATTTAAGATTTAAATATCCATGAATAAATTTATTTATTGCTTAATAAATAATATTCATCTCTTATATCCGAGACTAGTACCGTTCAACCTTTATTATTGTGTGGAACGAATCCACTCATGAGGTTTACACAATAATTCCTTATGAACTCATCTCGGGGATATTATCAACCCTTCCGGGATACACTTTCCCGTCAAGTATTCACGGCATGTCATATATAAAATATAGCGACCCAATTTTACCGGTAATTAACCCAATAATTAAATCGGTTAATTCCTTTGGAAAATCAAAGTCTCTAATATTAAATATACACACCCGCAATAATATCGGGGATTAAGAATAAAATACTCTGAGATTTAAATTGATTATCCAAGGCAATCCTAATCAATAAATCTCAAGCGATCCGCCCAATACACCAAGTGTACAAGTGTGATAAAATAATTAAGATAAATTATTTTCTCTCTCACACAACGACTATACCGATGGATTGGTCCGTGTCCATCTAGGTCGTGAGCAATTGTTCGATTAAATACGAGTAACCGATAGTATGATCTTCTGTGTGCCCATGCACACCATACTAACTACAACGTATAAAATCCAGGACTATATTTTGCATAATTAATTAATAATAATTAAATGCAAATAATTGTTTATTAATTAAATAGGTAAAATGCTATGATCGGGAGTTTACCGATACTTAAATCTAGACATTAAGTACACAACTCCAACAATCTCCCACTTGTACTAAGGTCTAGTCATTTCCTCCAAACTCCCGACTCCCATACTCATCACGTGCTTAAGTTATACCTCCCAGAAGTATTATGTGAATGAGCAATCTAGGTTGCCACTCTGAAGTTATCTTGGTGACTACTGCGTCGTCTCCCTAGACGATGACTCGAATCAGGTGGTACTTGCCATATGTGTTATCATCACCTTTTGAACTTATGACTTCTTCCAGTTTACCATGCACCGCTATATACATAGCCTTTGGTGAACCAAGAATCATATCCAAGTTCAGAGGTCATTCCGGAACCTAACCAAAACTTCCGCTGCCTCTGAGGCTGCTATTCGGTTTATGATAGAGTCCGAGAAGCATCACGCTTATCACTCTTTCATCCTTAGGTTCCACCTCTTCTAAAAGTGAACACATAGCCTGATATCGACTTACACTGGTCTTTCTCTGATTTTGGATCTGAGAAACTGTAATCTAAGAAGATTTCGTTTTGCTAGTAATCCAGTACTTCCATGTACTTTTACATCATTCGAATATTTCTTATCCAGATTACTTTGATATCCTCCCACTACGCTAACCGCATAGTTGATATCAGGTTCTCGTTTTTCAACATTGCATCTACGAAGCTCTCTACACTCGAAGTGTAGGAAACTGCTTTGTCTATATCTATCTCCTTTATGCGTTCGAAACACATACCTTTAGATAGATGTATTCTGTTCCCGAAAGGCAATAACCTTTCTCAGAATTGTGCATGTTTAAAACAAACCATAATCGTATAAGATATTTTAAGAGAAGTACAAATGTTCTTATCTAGAGATCGAAAGATTTCTAAGAACATGATCCAACTTCATCTTAATCTCTTATCTCGATTTATTTAGACAACCTCTATTTTATGTCTGACAACACTTTTACGTTGTTGCCAACGATGAAGTGTTATCTACACAAAATTCCGAGAAACACCACCTTTGTTTCCATTACGTCTCCAACACACCTTTCTTGTCTATGCCCTTTGATGAATCCATAGAATGGACTATCTCATCAATTTGCAAATTCCTATGCAGAACTAGGGATCGATTTCATGTCTACTAGATCCAGAGTTTAAAACTCCTCCAGTCTTATGAACATCTCTGGTTGCTTAACAACCTCCCACTACAATGGCGCTCCGGTGTATAACAGTAATAACATTAGGTGCAGTTAGTGGTGTACCACTACTCGGTTAGGCTGGTTCTCAGTCTTTCCTTTCCTCATTCTAAAGTACTTTGTCAATTAGGGCATTGTAGTTCTTCTAATAGTTTTCCTCTAAGAACCGGGCGAGGACACCCCTCTGGTTCGTAGTACTATTGAACATACAATTACTTGTTCTTCTAGGATATTCTACAATCACATTTAATGTGCCGTTGTATCCAGAAATATCCATAGAACATAGGTAGTTCCGAACAAACTTGTCCTTTTACTATTAGAATTTCATTTCTTATTCCTGACACACCATGTCTACACATCAGTGTATGGTGTAGTCGTTTGAGACTTAATCTCAATCTTTGATTCATGCTATGTGTTATTTAGATAGGTGATAGCCTCCGCGAATAAGTCGCAGGCTTCCAATGGATATACTTTGAAGGTTCCCCATAATTGCTTTGTGTTGAAATACACTTCGCTTTTATGGCACATCAAGTATTCTAATCCATCTTCGAGTATTCTTGAAAGAACAACTCGTACCTCTCTAATTACACATGTCACCGCATTAATTATAAATCATTTTCAATACTTGTCCGAATTCCATCCTTTATCCAGAAAGGTTAACTTAGTTGTATCATCTTTCAAGATCGATTCTTAGGTCGGGAGGTCCATTCCTCCAACTATAATTGATCAAATCAATTTCGACCTTTTGAATCCCTTTTGAATAGATACTACCAAGTTCAAGAATTCACAAGTATAATGATTGATAAGAGAAATACATCTAATAAGTAAAACAAGTTATACATAACAATTTGTTGCATCGTGGTAGACTAAGGATTCATCATTCATATATTGCTATCTAATGTACCAGAATAGATAACACCATTATTTCTTATCTAAATCACTCAATGATTAAAGAAATAAATATCCATTCATTAATAAAGAAAACCAGAACAAAAGTTCTTTTTCAAAATAAGGGGTACATAAAGCAATAACTTAAAATGAAATCCTAAAACAGATAAATGTCTTCCACTGCAACCGCTGCTACCCCAACAGCTTCGCCCATGTAGACTCGAACTCTTCTTCTCTAAGTCGCCGGGTTTTCTGGAACCCCTGCATTTAAAACAATGCACATACCGTCAGTGGTTCCATATCTACACACCAGAATTCTGGTAGATAATACCGCTGACTATGTTTTTACGACTAAAGAAAAATTCGTACCTCTGAGAGGACATTCAGACTTCCAGTGTCCAGACTTGTTGCATCGGAAGCACTTGCCTCTTGGCTTACTAGCCCCCACTCGTGGTCCATTCCTCTTGGCACCACTGGGTTTCATGGCTTGCTTCCTTTTCTTGCCCCTACCTCCAATAGCTTTCAAGCTTTTGGACTTGGTAGCCATAAGCGCTTGAGACTTGCCCTTCTTGTAGATCCCCTCTGCCGCCTTTAGTTCAGTCAGGAGTTGCGCAAGAGTATAAGATAGTTTACCCATATTATAGCTCATACGAAACGGCTCAAAACTAGGGGTCAGAGACTGGAGTATGATGTCGACTTGCGTCTCACCATCAATCATAGCTCCTAGGACCTCCAATTCATTCAACAGACTCATCATCTTGAGAACGTGCTCCTCAACGGGCGTTCCTTCAGACTGAGTAGTCGACATGAGGACTCTCATGGCTTCTTGCCTACCCGCACGGTCATGATGCCCAAACATCTCCTTGAGGTTAAATAACATATCCTCGGCAGTGTTCATCGACTGATGCTGGGTTTGGAGTACATTTGACATAGAAGCCAAAATATAGCACCTAGCCATTTCATCAGCCTTTTTCCACTTCCGATATGCTTCTTTTTCCTCATCAGTTGAGGCAGCCGTGGGTTCAGCAGGGCATTGCTCATAGAGTACAAACTTGTACTCTTCAGCAGTCAGGACAATGTCTAAATTTCTCTTCCAATCAATGTAGTTTGGACCAGTGAGTTTTTGTTCCTTGAGTATCATAGAAAGTGGATTCATAGCTATTCTCTAAACCTATAAGCACATGTAAACAAACAATCAATTTAATGTCCGATATTATCTCCCTTAAATAATATCATTAAATTACTAATTGCGTCTAAAATCCCATCAGGTAAGGCAAGCCACGTTCGTGTGGACGTTTACCCACCCAAATGATTTAGCAATTAGGTTTGCTTTGGTCGTACATCATTATAGCGTTACTTCGTTGGGAAGAATACTATAAAGCGTACCTAAGTGTAAACCATTACTCAGTACCAAGGCGAATCGTTTGGAATTGTTACGTCACCGCAAGCCACGTTCGTGTGGACGTTTACGATAACTCGCAATCCCTCACAATTTCCTATAATTGTCTACATCAATTATTCTAAAACCCCATTCAGTATAGTAAGCCACGTTCGTGTGGACGTTTACTACACCAAAAGATTTATATAATTGAAATCCAATTACTTGAACCATTTGATGTTGTAAATCAAGACGTGGAGAATCATAAGTGAAACTCGAAGTTTCTAACCAGTGATTCACCATGCGAACAACCCTATCTCTCATAAATGAGGGAGCCGAGCAGACAATCGATCCATCTATCAAAGAATGGTACGAAGGTCTCTAATTTGTGTCCTCTACATGACCAAGTGGCTCTGGCTCCATTCCACTCCCCGGGGTGAGAATGAGTCGACTTGAAATCAGTTTTGGAAAGACAAATTAGGCATTGTTTGATAAACTTAATCAATGTTTCTTGTAAGAGGAATTACAAGAACTCTCCTCCAATGACTTATCTATATAAACTTTAAAAGTTTATAAAAGTCACCAAGAGAGCAGTAATGGAGACCATGGGTATGTTTCCATACCCTCTCCCACTTAGCTTTTTACAATAAAGGGATACGCTATCTAGTGCATAAAATAAACACATATAGCATGCATAAAAGCAATAAAGCACATAGATCACATAGTCAAAATAATGCTAGAAAATTATTTTCCCGACTATCATGGCTTTATCTTCATATGCATCTTCTAGTCTTCAGTCTTCGTTTCTTGAATGCTCCATGTGACGAGAATATTAATCTCCAATATTTAAATCTATTTATTTTCAATTAATCCAAAAGTTACTTAATTCGAAAATTAAGTCAATTGAATATATCAAAAATAAAATTAAATATTATTAATATTTTTATTTATTTTTATTTTCCTTTTCCACTCCATTAAATCTCTAGAATAATCTATCCAAGATACTCTTGGAATATTCTAGATGATATCTATAATGAAATAAGGGAAATAAAATAATTTAGGACTACTACTTTCCATTAATTAATTTCCATCCAATGAAAATTCCCAAGAATAGTAATAGTCAAATAGGAAATAAATTAGTACAATTAAATTCCTAATCCATGAATATCTCCATAAAGGAAATAAATCAATAAGAATTAATTCAAATTAATTCTTTTTCTAATCCATGAGAGTTTCCAAAAGGAGAACACTCAAATAGAAAAAATCGAATTAATTTTTTTAGGAAAGTGAATCTTGGTAGAAGTGGCATGGGTTGGGAGATCCCCATACCACCATCGACCGCCACCACCACGGAGGAGGGAACCGCCGCCGCCACCCCAGCTGGCCGGCCACCACCGCCGGCGGCAGCCCCAGCCGAGGGGCGATCGACCCCTCCCCATGGCTTCGGTCATGGGGTCGATCATGGGGTTGATCGACTCCCCAGTTTTTCGTCCCTTTCGTCTTCGTCACACGTCTTCGTCTTCCAGCGATCGTCTCATCATCGAACCAACGTAAATAAATTACAAAATTTAAATTACACTATCCGGTATCGATTCTATACATGAAATCGACCCTATACATCTTCCGGAAAATAAAGAACTTAATAATAAATCCTAAATTCGGTCAACCCCCGAATTTTTACTATTACAAACATTCAACCACACAAAACGAATCTCGACATGTCCGAGAGTCTAATAAACGAATAATCATGATAATTAATTAAGCAATAATTAAATCAACCATGATAGCCGGAAATCCTGCAAGGTAGAACAATAATCGAATATATACATGAACACGAAACCAAACTCTCTGATACCAGTTGCTTGGATTCGATGTCCCGGGCTATCAAAAAAAATTGCGGAACCGATAACCCGACCGAAAACCCGTCGCAGGAGATTACACGAACACCGACTCATCCGCCGGAGTCCGGCCTTTGGAGACTACGCGCCCGAAGGCACGCAGCCCGCCCCCAGCCGAACCCCCGCGAGTCGGAACTACGAACGCGAACCACACGCGAAGAATCGGGCTCGACGAGAGTATCGCCGCGGGATGAACCCGCGGCTAAACCCTAGCCGAACCCCATCGCGGCTGAGGTTCGCGATCGCCGTGCATGGCGATCGCTGGGCTGCTCCGGCAGCCCCGGGCGGTGAGTCCGGCGACTCACCGCCACCACCAACAGGAGGGGGGACCACCAGTCGCGGCGCGAAGCCGCGACGGTCCCCGGCGATCGAGCTAGGGCTCGATCGCCCCAGCCGCGGCGTCCAGCCGCGGCCTCTCTCCTTGCGCGCACCACCGGCGAAGGGAGGCCGGGGGGTTCGCCCCGCCGTGGCACCAGCCCACGGCCGAACCCCCAGCGATCAACTTCACGTCGATCGCTCGCCCCGGCGTCCAGCCGGGGCTCCCCTCACGCCCGCGCGCCGGCGGTCGAACCCTAGGGTTCGGCCGCCTCTTGTTCGATCCCGACGGGGATCGCGTGATACCCGTATCCCGGTCTCGACGTTCCCGGATCGTCTTGTTCATGTACATATTACAATTAATGCGCACAAATAATCATGAAGGGGGTTTATGATTATTACCTCAATTCGTTGTACGGAGAAACGAATTAACGATGACCTTGCGATCTTCCTACGTATTCCTCGCACTTCGTCCGAACGTCGTGTGGGCGACGATCTATCGAACTCCTATGGATCTCCTTCACTCTCCAAGACTTTATGATTGGCGTAGGTCAAAATTGAGTTATGAAAAGTGAAGACCATGTAGTGCTTATATAGGCTACGTAGGGGATCATAAGGAGATTAAATATTGGGCTTATAATATTGAAGATTAAATTGGGTCCAACCCAAATCCATTAATCCTTATCAATATTAATTTTATTTATTTTCCACTATATAAATAAAATTGCACTCCCAATATTTATCCATATTATATCAAATAATATTTCTCCGGTTAGTATTATTTATTCCGTGTATTTAAGATTTAAATATCCATGAATAAATTTATTTATTGCTTAATAAATAATATTCATCTCTTATATCCGAGACTAGTACCGTTCAACCTTTATTATTGTGCGGAACGAATCCACTCATGAGGTTTACACAATAATTCCTTATGAACTCATCTCGGGGATATTATCAACCCTTCCGGGATACACTTTCCCGTCAAGTATTCACGGCATGTCATATATAAAATATAGCGACCCAATTTTACCGGTAATTAACCCAATAATTAAATCGGTTAATTCCTTTGGAAAATCAAAGTCTCTAATATTAAATATACACACCCGCAATAATATCGGGGATTAAGAATAAAATACTCTGAGATTTAAATTGATTATCCAAGGCAATCCTAATCAATAAATCTCAAGCGATCCGCCCAATACACCAGGTGTACAAGTGTAATAAAATAATTAAGATAAATTATTTTCTCTCTCACACAACGACTATACCGATGGATTGGTCCGTGTCCATCTAGGTCGTGAGCAACTGTTCGATTAAATACGAGTAACCGATAGTATGATCTTCTGTGTGCCCATGCACACCATACTAACTACAACGTATAAAATCCAGGATTATATTTTGCATAATTAATTAATAATAATTAAATACAAATAATTATTTATTAATTAAATAGGTAAAATGCTATGATCGGGAGTTTACCGATACTTAAATCTAGACATTAAGTACACAACTCCAACAACTGCTATGTTGATGTACGACCGAAGTGAAATCCAATCATAAAATCATTTGGACTGGTAAACGTCCACAAGAACGTGGCTTGCTATGTCTGATAGGATTTTGGAAATGATTGGTAGTTTAATGATATCACTTAAGGGAAATGATATCGAATTAAACTCATTGTTTGTTTTATATGGTATTATTCCCATTAAAAGTCAACAAACTCACTGAACCTAATTGTATGGATAAGAGAGGAAACTTGGACATTGTCCTAACTGCAGAGGAGTATAAATATGTACTCCAAGTCAATTGACCTGCTGAACCAAATGATGCTTCCACTACTGAGGAAAATAAGCTCATTGGAAATGGATCAAGGCTTTGAGATGACGCGGAGCAACATTTTGACTTTCATGTCAAAAGTGCTGCGACATCAGGATCATGCCATGACCATTACCTATGATATGATGCTTAATCTCAAGAAGTTTTGGTTATCAGGACAGGACAGCCGGACAAAATGAGATGAGGAAACTCATGAAAGCCATCATGTCGGAAAGAACGCCCGTAAGGGATCACGTTCTTAGAATGATGGGCTATCTTAATGAGATAGAGATTCTGGGAGAAATTATCGATGGGGTAACCCAAGTCGATATTGTGCTCCAGTCTCTGCTGAGAAGTTTTGAGCAGTTCCGCCTGAACTATAATATGAATAAGGGGTCTTACTCATTGGCGGAGCTCCTGATTGAACTTCTAGCGGCTGAGAGAATCTTTAAGGGTCCTCAAAGCACTTATGTCTGAGAAGTTGACTCTTCCTAGGCCTTCGGGCGGCAAAAGGAAGAAGAAGCAAATACGGAAACCCAGTGGGCCTAATATATCTGGACCACAGAATGGGACAAGCAAGCCCAAGGGGCAAGTGCTTCCGTTGTAAGCAGTCTGGATACTGGGAGTTTTAATTGTCCTCTCAAGCAACAAGAAGTTGACTCTTCTTTAGTCACCGAAACATGTTTAGTGGTGTTATCTACCAGTACCTGGTGTGTGGATACGGTAACCACTAATCATGTCTGCATTTAAATGCGGGGGTTCCAGGAAACCCGGAGACTTAGAAAGGAAGAAGTAATAACCTACATGGGCAATACTGTTAAGGTAACAGCCGTTGCAGTGGGAGATGTTAAATGTTTTTAACGGTAGGATTTTAGTTCTAATAAATTGTCTTTATGTGCCGGCATTTAGAAAGAAATTTCATTTCGGATTTCTAAATTGGCTTAGAATGGATATTACGTTTTCTTTGGACAGTTTCGTACTTTTCAGAGTAGGAAACGGGGTTGTTATCCATTCTGGTACATTGACAGACAATTTAATACTAAATCCGTGTTCTTCCACGATGCAACAGACCGGAGCTAATAACACATTGTGAAACCCCAATAAGAGTAAAGATCCTTCTAGGATGAATCAAATGTACTTATGGAATCTTAGGCTAAATCATTTTAACTTGAGTACGATTCAAAGGATGAAAGCTGATGGTCCACTCAGCTAGGTTGAAGGAAAGGACCTTCCAACCTTCGAATCATACTTGGAAGTTTTAATGACCAAGCAACCCTTTACGGTTAAAGGGAAAAGATCCAAGAATGTACTAGAGTTTATTCGCACTGATACGTGCAGACCTCTTTGAGGAGTAAGGCATACTTATCAGGAAATGGGATTAACTCCCAACAGACTACACTCATTATTTGACATCATTATTCGACCTTAAAATTATTCAATCCTTATTTTAAATTTATTCAACCCTAAATTTATTTGAAGAAGCATTAGATGCCTTGTTCGGCACCTTTCATCTAAAAAATTATCTGCAACTCATAAAACAGAGCACTCGAAATATTTCTTCATTCCAAGCTTTGCATTTCCATAAATCAAGCTTTGCATTTCCATAAATCTCATGTGGAGATTGATTTTTGAAGAGAAATAAATAGAATTGACAGAGATTGATTTTTTTAAGAAAAACTAGTGGAGATTGATTTATATAATTATTATTGATTATTTTCCATTTGTAGTGTCAGTGGGTTATTAGTACCATCTTTGAGAACATGAGCATCTCAAATGTTGTCTATGTGAGAACATTGAATCCGAACATTTGAGTCACATGAAATGAAATTTGGACACTCTTACAAAAATACTCCCTTTCACCCAAAACAATAGTCACAGGATCAATTTTAACTTCAATAGTCGCAGGATCAACTTTGACTTCAATAGTCGCAGGATCAACTTTGACTTTTTTTGTCCGTTCAATACATATGACTATTATATTTTATTTTAATATTTTTTTTTATAATTTTTGTACAATATTTATCATATGTATTGAACAGACGAAAAAAATCAACAAGGGAGTATTAATTTAAAAAATTAAATTTGGACACTTATAAACTTTTTAGTAATCCATCTAATATCAATTTTTATACTTAAAAAAAAGTTTTTTTCTCTTCAAAACAAAATACATCAATGTGTTCACCACTAAACATTTGTCACAATTGCTTATTTTATTAATTTAAATATATATTTTTAATCTAATAGATGAAAAAGTTAATAAAATAAATTTTAATATTGGTGCTCTAATACAAATGTTTATTGCTCCAAGACGGAAGTAATATTAGTCATTAGATAGTAGATACTAGGCGCATGTGAACCGCAAATGTGAACTTACTGGCCGGATGCAAATTGATCTAAATACAAACTAAACTAATTATCTGATTAAACTAAAATCACAGTAATACATGATACTAATTGTATCTCAGAGAAACATGTCAACTTCTTTCACAAAATAAAAAGGAGAGGTGTGCATGTATCTTTGAGGCGGAGGAGGTATAAAATAAACATGTTTAAGCATCATGGTATTTTCTCGTTGGAAGGAAATTCGTGTCCACGATAGCTGACCTGGAGAGACTTGTTCATTTAAAGATATCCTCCCGGAAGATACAACCCAAATCAGTTGACCTGCACTAAACCATCGTATTAGCTCGTTTGCTAGTTGACAAGTGTCAAACATGTATATGTCAGTGAGTTTTTTTACTAGAGTCGAACCATACTTAAAATGATGATATAAAGAAAATCGGGTCGCGTGTATCGTAAGAATTAAACTTACTGATATTTGTAAAAACAATTGAGAGTGCAAGTAGATACGTAAAAGATTCTTGGATTAATGATATTTTACCTTGAAGAGCTTTGTGCATACTATTGATTGATCCAAAGAAACTTAGCTCCAGGGTAATTATTCTTCTGTCTCCACTCTCCAACTGGTCAATGCCATTTGAGCACAAGGAATTCAATCAACATTTATACAGAGTCCTCTTCCCTCTACCATCTCACAACTTCGTTCCTTTTCCCCCTACCAATCAACTTCCCCGATCCAATCAACAGTTAGACAGAGTCCTCTTCCCCCTACCATCTCACAACTTCGTTCCTTTTCTTCCTTGCTCTCTAAAAAACCTTCTACGGGCAGAAGACTTAAAAAAAAAAGTAGGATTCATTGTTACTGATGTAAGCATTTTCACTTCATGAAACACCATAGAACAAGCTCTTCCAGACAACCCACTAAAACAAAAGAATTGGAGATCCTATTATATGGAATTTCTCGTCTCAAACTCAACTTGGTCTCAGTATGTATATAGCGATGATTCAAAGCACGCTGTGTGTACCCTACAAATAAAACGTGATCATTATTGTTCAAAGATTGCATGTAGAAATATACTACCTTTGTCTCAACACAATAGTCACACTTCTTTTGTAATTTACCAAGGAAGTGTGACTATTGTGTTGAGATAGAGGTAGTATAACTCAAGAAAAATAATATGAATACACAAAAGATAGAATACTTGTACAAAGCACCAATTTGAAGGTGTAAACAGTAAACTATGTCTAAAAACCAAATTATCAGCACCTTTTTAGCAATAAATAGTGCTCTAAACATTAAAAACTTATTTTTTTTTAAATTCAATAATCTACATTCTTTGAGAATTAAATCAATTAATTACCTTGGTTTGTTGATCCTATATAAACATCAAGAATAAGTTCATTAAGAAAATTGCGTACATGTTCCGCAAAATCAAATATAGTGATGTAGCCTTTCTAAAGCCATAAATACTTTTAAGGACTCAAAAGTCAAAACCCTTGCCACAAGAAAGTTTACAAGTTTAATCGCCTGTAGTAAATTTTCTATAAAACAAAAATCCATGGGTTACAAAGAGTAGAACTATACCTTGTCAATGTCTCCAGTTTTTCCGACCTGTTCATCACCATCATGATTCACATAAGAAGCACTCACACTTGAATCCTTTTTTTCCTCACCCGGAAGAACAACAGATATTCCATGCCCGGTCGAATTCAAAAAACTATTAGACAAAGACAAATGAGGAGGTTTCTTCATGTTCTTCTCAGACAGCTGCTCTATTTCCCTTGCCAAGCCAATATCAAGTTCCGAGAATCTCACAGCTCCTAAAATCCTTTCCGGAAGCTCACTTTCAGTTTGACCCTCAATAACAAAAGCTAAATCGACTGTTAGTGTAGCCAAGTACCCGAATGTCAGATGAACAACCGCTTTTGCCACCAAAGACGACCCAATATCTATATCGACTTCTATAAAGTTTTCCCCCATACAATACGCGCTAGTCAGAGACCGGCCAATAATAACAACAGCTTGGTCACCGACTGCTTTCCTCACGATCCAAGGTCCTTTCGTAATATTTGCTATCAACTTCAGCCTCGATTTCCTAAACAAGTCATCACCTGTTAGGAACCGATTAATTAGTGAATTATTATCATTTGTGTCAGGATCCATAGCCACAAAATAGGCAACGGCACTGTAGTTATCTTTACTCGGGACTTGTAGATTGAAAGCCCAAACGAAGGGCTTATGACCCTTTGACCACTCCTCTTCAAGGGCTATCCTTACGCGATTTTTTGGGTTACATAAGACCTCTGAGATCTTCGTTGGTCCTTTAATCCAGTCGAAGCCCAACGGCTTGAGTAGATAATCTCCACCTGGGATTTTAACCCGATTTTTCAGATATTGTGGGCCCCTAACCAGGAACACGTTTCCGGGAGGAGAGGCCCAACCGTTTGGGCAGTGATTAGGCAAAAGGTATGGAATTGAACCTTCTGATATCACTTTTTCGACCCACTTGTGCTCCTGTTTTGGTTCAGGATTTTCCATCGTAAAACAAAATCACCTATCTAGAAACTATTTCTGAAGCCAACGAAAAACTGTTGGTCAGAATTATTTGCTAAGCCCTACAAAAAACAAACGAGGATCATTATATAAATCGAGGAACGGGTTCAACAAGGATTAGTGAATAGTCCTAATGTCCTGGATGAAAAAAAATCGACCAAATCATTATTAAAGCATGCATAATCAAAGGGTATAGATTAGATACAAGCCATCTCAACTCACATAATCTACCCAAAATAACAGGTAAAAAGCTATCAATTTTTTTTCCCAAATGCCACTAAATCATAGGCTGATAGTCAGAAATAATTAAGATCTTGCTCACCGCAAGAAAGAATTACACAACTCTAAAATTGGTGTTTTATGAAAGCTGTGATCGAAACAACATATGTCATAACAAAAACAATCGAATCAAAAACTAGGTGAATGAATTATTGCAGAGAGCCCTGACCTCTTAAATTATCCCGAGCTGGAGAAGATTTAGTGATTAGGGGCTTTTCTCATTCTAAATGATCACGAGAACATTCTAAAATAATAATTTCAATCAATTATTATTAATATTTTACAAAAACGAATATTAAAGTTAAAATTAAAATTATTTCTATTGATAAAAAAAGTACTCTTAATGAATAATTTCTTTTTTATTTTATAAAAAACAACTCTCTCAATAAATAAAAATAAGACATAAATAGTTCAAAACCCTATTGATATTAATGAATAATTTCTTTTTTATTTTATAAAAAACAACTCTCTCAATAAATAAAAATAAGACATAAATAGTTCAAAATCCTAAATATGTATGGACTTTATTGAAGAGTATAAAATAAATAAACAAAAAAAATCTTATGAATTGCACTCACATAGCCATCATCACATATCTTATCACTCACTATACTGAAGCATGAAAACTAGTTTGTTTTGTAACAAATTTTTTATACTTACACTTGACTTTTTTGGACAATAGGTAATTTATCAATTTTATTATGATTGTATTTACTCTGTTTTCAAAATAACTTGTAAATTAGAAAATGTTTGGCTTATGTTACTAATCATATCACGAGGATTATTTTATACTCGCAAGTCCAAATTCACAAATTTCAAAATATGTTCCTCTGTCCTTCCTTGATTTTTTTTTTAATTCACATCACACAACACATTAGTTTAGTGTGCAGTAGAAACATTTACAAAAATATGATCCTCCCTTATTTTTTTTATTCACATCACACAACACATTAGTTTAGTGGGTACTAGAAAGCAATGTATAACAAGATACTAATACAAGAAAAAACTAGAGAACGATTTACAACACCATGACATCGACTATCTCCTCCTATGGTAAGCTCCCCAACCCCAACAAAATAATACCAATAGAGCATGACATTAGATTGATGCTACACCAAAACCTACTCCCAACCACAAAACACACCATCACAATTATCACATGAACTGATCGAGAATCATGGAGTCGAGAATATCGCAAATCCGAGACCGTGTTCTTTTGCAGCACCCTTGCATTACAGTGTTTGTGCTGGCAGTGAGCTTCATTGCGATCGACCCTTTCGAGTTGAGCCCGGTGGGAGGCCGCGATTTCAGGCCCGTGAAAAACAACATTGCCCCTTACGCCCAAGTAATGGGTAATTGGCCTTGGGATAATATCCGGAGTAGGCTAGAACTTGGCACCTCGGAGTTCAAGGACGAGGTTTTCGGACCCGAGTCCATGGAGTTCGACACCTCGGGCCGTGGACCCTATGCTGGATTAGCCGACGGACGCATAGTGAGGTGGATGGGCAGAGAAGCCGGCTGGGAAACGTTCGCACTCGTCTCACCTAACTGGTACGTACGTATAAATATATATTTTTTGCTTTGCATTCTTTGATGTTAAGCTATATAATATATGAAATTCAAGGTCTGAGAAGTTGTGTGCACGAGCTAAGGACTCGACCACGAGAAAGCAGTGGAAGTTTGAGTCGAGATGCGGGCGTCCTCTGGGGCTGAGGTTCGACAGAAAGAGCGGCCAGCTGTACATCGCGGACGCTTACTATGGACTTGTCGTGGTGGGGCCCGAAGGGGGCCTTGCAGCCCCCTTGGCAACGCACGATGCGGATAGGGAGCGTATACTCTTCGCAAACGACCTCGATATTCACGATAACGGGTCCATTTTCTTCACGGACACTAGCAAGAGATACAACCGGGCGTAAGTAACTCCTAAATAGGTTCCGATTTCTTAAAAAACATAAACGGTAAACGAAAAAATCACTCAACATATGCAGGGAGCACTTTTTTATATTGATGGAAGGGGAAGCGACGGGTCGACCCCTGAGATACGACCCTGCGACGAAAAGCACACACGTTGTCCTTGAAGGGTTGGCGTTTCCGAATGGAGTTCAATTGTCTGAGGATCAATCTTTCCTTCTCTTTACAGAAACTACCAATTGCAGGTACAGTTCTGACTTAATTTCAGTCAATTTCAGTTCATATTGTTTCAGTTCATTTCGTTTCAATTCACACCTCCATTAAGTTCGTTTCAAAATAAATTAAAAAAAAATAAAAAAAAAATAATTTGAATCTATAATTTTAGATATATTAATGTTAAAATATTATTAATAATTTTTTAAAAATATTTAACAATTTATAATTTTTTTTTTATAAAATTTTTTATTCAATTCACATTAGTACAACATAACATAACTTAAAACTTGAGAAGGGTTGGCGTTTCGGAATGGAGTTCAATTGTCTGAGGATCAATCTTTCCTTCTCTTTACAGAAACTACCAATTGCAGGTACAATAAAACATCTATAGATTATTTATGAGATAATATCACAAATCATCGTGTAACATAGCTCGATTTCACATTTAGTCATTTAAGTTTATGAAAAATCAAATTAAGTCTTCAAAATTTAAGTGTATGAAAAATCAAATTAAGTCTTATTTGAAGTTTTTAGTGAAATTTTGCATTTTAGTTGCATTCGAGTTCTACGTGACTACTTACTATACTCTTTTGCCTTATTTGATACTTAATAAACCATGCAAGTGTCACTTATTTGACTTATTTGATACTTAAAAAAATTGAATCCATTTTATTTTTTAAAGTCATGCTTTAAAGCCACTCACTCAATTAATTTGACTTCATACAAGATAGAACTATATAGTAAGCTATCTAAGTATACATTTAGATATGACCAACATTTCAAATTCCACTAAAAATAGTTAAATAAGACGATAATTGATTTTTTATATATCGTATTAATTATTTAAAATTACAAAAATACCCCTGAAGTTTGATGATCATAATTCCCCTGCCCAGGATTATGAAACACATGTTGGAAGGTCCAAAGAGGGGCACAACGGAGGTATTTGCGAACCTTCCGGGGTATCCGGACAACATAAGAATAACGGAGAGAGGGGACTTTTGGGTGGCGATCGACTGCTGCAGGACCACGGCACAGGAGGTGTTGGCCCACAACCCATGGTTGAGAAGCGTGTACTTCCGGCTGCCGATAACGTTGAAGTATCTGGGGAAGATGGTGGGAATGAGGATGTACAGTATGATATCGAGGTTCGATGGGGAAGGGGAGATGCTGGATGTTCTTGATGATAAGAGAGGGGCAGTGATGAAGTTAGTTAGCGAGGTGAAGGAGGTGAATGGGAAGCTGTGGATTGGAACTGTGGCTCATAACCACATTGCTACTCTTTCTTACAATCTCCAAAGCCTTTGAATCGATCCCATGTTGTGTAATTTGTTTCATTATTTAAATGTTTTTGATCATATCTTTAATCTTTCAGAAACAAATTTTAAACATGTGCACTAATCAAAAGTCAAAACTCTTTAGTAGAGTAATCTGTACAAAAATATTGAGTAGTAAAAAATATGCCTAATCAGTTTTTTTTAAGAATCGAAAAAGGGAAAGAAGCATTTTTTCGCTGATTATAGATGATATTTTAGTTTCATGTTCTAGTTTTTAGTCTGTTATTTGGTCTTATACGAGTCGTATTAACAATTGTGTTGCTCATGAGTTTGCTCATATTATTCTATAGTCGTAGGTAGATTTGTGTGGAAAGATACTTGCCAGTTTCCGCGCTTAATTGTAATTTTCGATCGTTCATTAATTGAATAAGCTCCTGAGCTTTTTTCTTAAAAATATAATTCCTTTTTTTTATATTAATAAATAATTTTAAATTTTCATTTTAAAATATAATTTATTTGAATTTTAAATTTTATTTACAATTATTTTATATTTCAAAATAAAAATATATTTCTATTCATTATTTTTTGGTTAAAAAATAAAAATTTATATATCTAATTATATTGAAGTATAAATAAATTCCTGGAAACGAAACGAGCATCTTTCCTCAAAATCCTTCAAAAGTACAGCAAAATCTCTAATCATGCTCAGGCTCATCTCTTCCTCTTCCAAACGAAAATCTTCAAAATATCTGATACATCACTTAATAGCAGTTCATCATCCTCAATCGAGTTCTGATAACCTTTACTCACCATGCCGTTCTGTAAAGTCAGCAAGGACCGCAACTTCGAGTATTGTCAGAAAAGGATTTTACTCACCGGGATTTCCTTCAGATCTTAGTCGCAAGGGTTTCATCGGAGGAGTCAGAAGTTACAGCGGTGAGTCCGTTAACAGAGAGTGTCTGAATTATGATGTGGTGATTGTCGGGGCAGGGCCTGCCGGGTTATCAGCAGCCATAAGATTGAAGCAACTTTGCAAACAAAAAGATGTCGATTTGTCGGTGTGCGTTGTGGAGAAGGGAGCCGAAGTAGGTAATACAATTGCCAACTTTTTTTTGCATGAAATTCAAATGGGGGTTTGGGCTATAAATTTTGCTTTTAATTTTCCTTTGAAGTATTTTATAAATGCAGTGTGGAATTAGTGGTCAGCATCAATATTTTAGGGTTTGAGTTCGTGAAGTCATCCATAGTCGTAGTCGTAGTTCGGAAGAGGAATTGGTCTTGTGCTGTTATCTGAAGGCACAAATTCATTCTATAAGATACATTTGATCTGAAGTTAGACCAATGACTTGGCCTTGGAGACTGAAAAATGGATTTCGTCTTAATGAAATAAATCATTCGTCTATTTAATTTCAATATTTATGTTTTTGGGTCTATACTGTCTCCATTATTCCAAGGATATTTTTTAAGACATGGTCAGTTAGTCAGAATTATAACGGTGGCATACTCTACAATCAGTGATGCATATTTTCTCGTTATAAATTTCTTATTGCTCGTCTTTAATGCAGTTGTTTGGCTTATGTCTTATTGATCTTCAAGTTCTTGTGAACAATGTTGTCAAGATAAATAAAAATTACTGCCATTTTTTATGCCTCACGGTTACAGATTTCAAGGGGAATAATAAAATGAGCCGGGACTCATTCAAGTAAAGAATGTCAAGACCATTTTTGTGATAATACTACATATCCAAGTCAGTATTCGGGGGATAGAAATGCTTCTCTTAAAATTTCTATTGATAACTTATCGAAATGTAATCAGACACTTGAACATTCCAGTTTATATGTTTTCAGCATAATACTTCATAGATATGGCTACTCTTTGTTACCTAAGTTTCCATTAGAATTCTAGGCAACAAACAACTGCAGCCTCTTATCTTCTTTCATGTTATTCCATAGGTGCTCATATAATATCGGGAAATATTTTTGAGCCTAGAGCGTTGGATGAACTTCTCCCAAATTGGAAGCAGGAGGAGGTTTGCGTCTATATTTTTTATTTTATTTTATTTATTTGTGAAATGCAACTTTTAGAGTCGATGCGAAAATTAATAAATATGTCTGTGTTTCGGCTGTGGTGCTGAATGTTACTCCTTGCAGAATCCTGTAGAGCTTATCTGTGCGAATGTAAAGGTTCTGTTATGAAAAATATAGCATAAAAATATAATGCCTTGATATAAATTAAAATCTCCGATTCCAGCAAGTGTAACATTTCAAGAGAATGAGTGGTTCAAAGAACTGTTTTTATTATTTTTTATATATATATATATATATATATATATATATATATTTTATTTTATTTTTATTTTATCGTTATGACTGAATCAAAGCTAAAGGGTGGTTGCTATTTGAACTGAAGTACATTATGTAAATCCTGCACACTTTTGACTGTAGTGCACCTGGAGCAAACTTATCACCAAACCAAATTTGTTGATAGCAACTGTTAGTGAAGTATGCTAGTCTTATGCCTAGTGGAGTATCATCTTAGATTTATTTTCACTGCCAGTTTATTTTTATCACATTTAATTATGTCATTAACTCTAGACATAAATTTCTTTTAGTTTTGTACATCAAGAACACACATAACACCAATAGGATAGCACTGTAGCTTGGAGGACTCATGTTGGCATTATTTAGATGATATTAGTCCATCAGCATCTTACAGAGATGGCAGCCTCTGGCAAATCTTGTTGCTTCTATTTTAATTTGAAAGGATATTTTACTTTGTAAGGATAAACATCTGAGCGTGGGTATACTAATTATGTAAAGAAGCATCCTATTATTTCATTGATGATGAAGCTTCTACATTTTCGTTCACCTATATGCTATAGTCCACTTTTGTTTTTCCACTTTCATGCTTTACTTTAATTATTTAGTTGTTAACAATAATTGCAGGCACCCATCCACGTTCCTGTTTCTTCCGATAAGTTTTGGTTGCTTTCCAAAACACGCGCTTTCCCCTTCCCATCTCCATTCAACAACAAAGGAAACTACGTCATAAGGTAATATTACCTCTAATGCTTTTTGAAACCAAGGAAATGGTACAATTACTTTCTTAACTGCAGTCGTATTGTAATCTTTTTACTGTGAGATAATTCAGTTAGAACATGTTTCCGTGTGGAAGTGAACACTCTGCATATTCTAATGAGCTAGTGCAAAGTCATTACTAGTTTTCATTTTAAGTCTCCTCCAATCAAGCACATGATTATATTACTTATTGCTGCTCTGTTGGAATCTTATTAACTATTTTTTGGTTGAAACGAAACCAGTGGTAATTATGTTTTTTGATTTGGGCTTCCCGTATTTCTATTCTTCTTCTTCTTTACTATTCTTTTGATTGAAAGATCTTGTAGTTAAATTGGATGCCCATGGTTCTGTTTTGTAAGGATTCTTCAGAATGTTCTTGCTTAAGGATTCTTCAGAATGTTGTTGCTTCACATTATACTCTAAATCTATCTCTCCATAACTTTTTCCCAGCACAATTTTTGTTCCTGTTGCTTTTTTCCTGTGAATACCACCTTTTACTATCATTGCATTTCCTTGAATATTTCCTGCTTATCATTTCCAATTTGTCTATTATGATGCTTCATAATTGCTGATAATTTATCTTCCATTCTGTCTTAAATGTTTTTTTAAATAAAGCTGCATAGCTCGAGAGCTCCTCAAATTTTTTCCAATATGTGCCATGCTAATGTGCTTAATAATATGAAGTTTTAAGGTGCGGCTTGTATGTATGTTATATTAATGAGAACTTGTTTTGCAGTTTGAGTCAATTAGTACGTTGGTTGGGAAGTAAGGCTGAAGAATTAGGAGTTGAAATATACCCAGGCTTTGCCGCCAGTGAGGTATGTTACATCCTTCAGGGGCTACTAGTTGAGTGATCATTAATTTGTGCTCTTATATCGTCATTTACTTTCAGATACTATATGACACATCTGACAAGGTAATTGGGATTGCTACAAATGATATGGGAATTGCTAAAGATGGATGTAGGAAAGACATCTTTCAGCCTGGTGTAGAATTAAAGGGCAAGTTTTATTACACTGTTTTTTTTCGTGATATGGATTTTTAGGCGGAGGATGCAACCTGCAAAAATTAGACATTGGGGACCTTTTTTTATTCAATTAATACTATTTTCAATTTCTTATATTTTTCAGTTGGTACAAAGCTTGAGAAATATTAGTAATTATTTTGTGTCTAATTTGGGCCAATTGGAAAGTGGGCTCTTGTTTCAGATCTTAGTAAAAACGTATAATATCGACTTAGTTAATGTATGTTCTTGCCTATGGATTCTAATAAGCAATAACCAGGAGACCTGTTTGATGAAAAATATTTGCTTTTATAGATTGATGAGAAGGTGGAGGGGGTAGGGACGGAAATGAAGCTGGTAGCTTTTTAGTATTTTTTTTATTATTATTTGTTGCAATGTAGTTTAAATTAAATACTGTTTATTTTTTTGGATTGTTTCTGCTTCACTAAGCACTATCTGTCGTGTTTTGTTGTGGACTTTTGGTTAATGCAGGACGTGTGACTCTATTTGCTGAAGGTTGTCGGGGATCTCTCTCTGAGGTTTATCACGACGACCTTTTGCCTATAACTTTAAACTAGAGTTTATATTCCAGAACTAATGTTCTGAGATTTGTATTATTTATTTATTTATGACCAGAAAGTAATCAGAAAATACAAATTGCGTGATAAAGGGCAAGGGCAGCACCAGACATATGCTTTAGGAATTAAAGAGGTATATAGCAGCCTACCTGCATTTGCATTTGCATACATATTGTTTTCTCTTTCACGAGCTCTTTTATTCTTCTTATACCTTATCTTGTGTTATCTTGAATAAGTGTCCTAGATTAGAACTCAAAGTACAGTTCACTTATTTTATGATTTTTTAAAATCCTATGGCACTTGTGTTTTTCTTAGATATTGAGGCATATTTATTACAAGTGCATTTTAGGTGAATGTTTCTTAACTGTGATTGCTGTCTGCTTTTATCTATTCTTCTTTCAACCCATCTCTTCATTAATCTTTGACATCAGAAAAAATCATATAGATTGAAAAGCTAATAAGTGTATGAGTTGGTGTATTTGTGTATTAATCTGAGTTTCAGAATCTCATCATCTCATGGATAAACTAACAACAAGAACTGTGTTTTTAAGGCTTCTGTCTTCATGCTTCTCAACTACGTGACTGAAAATATATTTTACCGAGAAGCTTTGAATGCTTAAAATTAACGCAATAAGTTTTTTTTTCACTTATTTTTTTATCATGAAAATGAACTTTGCAACTGAAGTAATTTACCTGGCAGGTTTGGGAAATCACTGGAGAAAAGCATCATCCTGGCACTGTGCTTCACACAATTGGTTGGCCACTAGACCCCAAGACCTATGGGGGATCTTTTTTGTATCATATGGATAATAGACAGGTACAAAACTCCTTATCATATGCATTTCCTAATTAAAATGACGTATGATTGAGGTGTGCAAAAAGTTGTATTTAGTTGGAGAAAGTTATTATAAGATGTCTTATTACTTTTAAGTCTTCATTTTATAAAATGTGTTAAATGATTTAGACAATCATTTTTGGTGAATTGTTTTTGCAACATATTGAAAATTGTGGAATCATGTTTCAGCTCATCAGCTGTACAGAGGGCGTTATTAACTTGCAACAATTTAGAGCAAACTTGAAGTGAAATGGAGAAATATTTAATGTTGATGAACATACTTTTTTATGATCATAAAACTTATCTTTAGCTCTTGTGCTGGATAACCTTGTAAGAAACATAGTTGAGTGGCTATATCCATCGAGCTGCCAATGTTCACTTATGTCTGCAGTGGAAAGATTCATACGAACTGATGCTAGAACCAAGTTAGATAGTGTTGCGGGACTTTCCCTATATATATATATATACATATATGATCTCCTTTTCTAGTAATTATTTGTAATGTTCTGTGTCCCCCAAGGCTTCAGACCTTCTGGCCTGAAAACAAGTTGATGCAATTGGACCTGTTTATTCGTCTCTTGCAAGGAAACCATGGGTCATATATGGTGATTTGCATGGGATCATAAAGTGTATTTTCTTTATATATATTTAAGTTGTTTAAAAACTGCTTAAATGAAGTCTTGTGAATACTTTTGACATGCTTCTTTTGATTGGGCATTACAATCGAAAACAGATATAGGAAGATATTACAAAATGTGAATAGTTCGTTCATAAAGGGTGTTTGGCTACCTTATAAGCTCTCTAAAATTGTTTTTAAGATGGAGTGAGCTCCCAAAATAAGATGGAGTGAGCTTATGGAGCTTTATTTAGTTTTAATTTCCTATATTTACACTTTTACAGCATACAATATGCTTGATTGAAATCCATCTTTGTACCTAGCGCTGGGAACTATAACACACTCAGACACATGTATTCACAATCTACTGTTTTACCTCGTCCTTTTCTTTTGTTATAGAATATGATGAGAGCATTTCTAACTTTAGAAAAACATTGAGCAGAGCCTGGACATTTCTGTCCTGATTTTAAGGTCATTGTTCGAATATCCTGATTTTGTGTATTTTTGTGTGGCCATATTGGTTCATCATTGGCCTTCTGGTACAGGTGGTCATCAGGTCATCTAGTCATTGTCAACTTATGAGTCATTCAATTTGTTTTGAATGGCTTGATACAGGCTGTTATGTTGGTTTAAATATTGTTGTTGATAGATTTTGGTATTTTCCTCTACTGTAGGTGGCTGTTGGATTGGTAGTTGCATTAAATTATCATAATCCATTCTTGAATCCTTACGAAGAATTCCAGGTAACTTTTGAGTCTACTGGTTACCTTTTGCTTCTTATAAATCATTGTGCTCTTCTACACTGTACAAATTTGTGTGAATCTTGGATTACTGATCATTCATATCATAGGATTTGTGAATAGATTTATTTTAATATATATTTTTTGTTCTAGCTGTGGCTCTATAGACTTCATAATATATCTTGTTGGAAATTTTCCTAAGTATACATCTTTCAAAAGTACAAATACCCTTGTGTTTGTTTTACATATACTACATACTCAATTGAAATCAAAATCAACTTATTGAATGCTTATAATTGAAGGTAACTTTGTTGTTGTTTCTGGGGTCTGTCCGAATGATTGGTTTGTTTTGTGAACCATATTCTTTCTGCGTCAAATTGCTGATACTATACCCATTTTACTTTCATAATTTGTTTCTAACCCCTAATATATATCCTCAAACTTCCTGTGTTTATGGCTACATTATGTTTCCACTGTAGTGTAACTGTAGATAATTAAGTGCTCAAGACTATCTTATTTTTGCTTTTCCCCTCTGCAGAAATTTAAGCATCATCCTGCCATTAGATCTATGCTTGAAGGAGGTACTGTCGTCGAATATGGTGCTCGCACTTTGAATGAAGGAGGTTATCAGGTGAATCAAAACTTCCTTTTCCCTTAGTTTGGAATGCTTAAGTTGATACTAAATATATAAATAGAAATAAATACTAACGAATAATATTACGAAGGAAAATAGAAGCATTCTGTAGTTTCATATGTTGATTACTGGAAAACGTTATCCTGGTTATTACCTCGATACAATCTTTCATGATGCATAAATGTGCAAACTCTAATGCTAACTAAATATGATGTTAGTTAAATTTCAGTCCATCCCATATCCAGTTTTCCCTGGTGGAGCAATCATCGGATGTTCAGCCGGGTTCCTAAATGTACCAAAAATAAAAGGATCACACACTGCAATGAAATCAGGTACCAGTCTATAATAATTATTATTATTATTACCTTTTTGGTAATATTTACATGATGTTGCTGATAGAATTATGAGGAAAAAAATCCCAAATCAAATCCTCCTTAATACGTGCTTTTACATTTTGATTAATTTCATTTATCAGCTAAAAATCCAATGGAAATGGACGTCTTCTCATTTTCTATTTACTGTTTCCAGCAGAGTTTTTCTGCTTGTATTCCTAGAAGCAAAAGGATGAGTGATGATGGATATTTGATTTAGACTAGCAAATATGCGTGCAGTGATTTTATTTGTGTCAGCTGGAATTACTTATAGATTAATTTTTTCCTGAGTTGTTGTAAGATTGATTTGAAGGAACAATCATACAATTTTTTTTTTTACTTTTTAGCACTTTACGAAGATAGAGATACTTGGTGGTGTATGCATACTTATTTCTCTGTCTCAGGAATGCTTGCGGCAGAATCTGTATTTGGAACCCTCCTTGAAGAAACACCATTGGAGGTCTTCTGGGACAGTTTAAGAAGTTCATGGATATGGAAAGAACTTCACAGTGCAAGAAACTACCGTCCTGTTAGTATTTTGATTTTATTCTTTTGAAAAGTTTCTTACTCATCTCTGTTCATTACATGAGAAAAATGTTCTCTGATTTCACTGTTTTGCCTGCTGATATTACTCATTAAGTTCATAAGTGCTTGGTGGGTAGAATGCAACAATGTATCATGGGTATTACTCTTGCAGACAGTTGCAGTTATAAGTAATAACATGTATTGTGTTCTGCAGGCATTTGAGTATGGTCTCTTTCCTGGTTTAGCACTAAGCGCTCTGGAACAGTAAGATTAAACCTTATTTGCTTTTAATCACTTGTATTCAGTAAATAATTAATATAATTTTTTCTTCGTAGTCACTGGTATTTTAACGACTATTTTATGCTTCCCTTGTCAGTTATATAATGAGGGGAAGATCTCCATGGACACTGAAGCATGGGAAACCTGATCATGAAGCAACTGATGTAAGAATTTCTTGTAAAGAATTCAATATCTATTTTGTATGGCATTTATAAGCAAATGTAACCTTCTGAAAATTGAACATGGAATAATTGGATCTATGAAACTAGTGATTTGAACCTTCACCATCTTCTTTGGAAGAATTACATATAATGTGAGGCTGTGTTGGGTTGAATAATCAGCTTATCCAAGTAATAATTGGTCCTGATTTGTACAAAAGTTAGGGATATTTCTTTTATTTTTAATTTCTTAAAAGTTCAAGCCATTTCACAATGTATTTTGATATGTAGTCCGCACCTGTAATTTGATCCTTTGAAAGGTCCACCCATTGTTATTCTACAGTAACCCCTTGTCCCCACTAGTTTCCTCTTTCTTGTTTTGGACTTGGCCAATTTTTCCGAGTCTCGTATCTTCACTGATTACCCTGATTATTATCGGAGATCAGTGACTTGTGAAGTTTTAGTATGTTAGTTCTCACTACTTCTATTGTCCTCACTTCAGTCTGCCCAAAACTCTTGCCCCTGCTAAATATTATATTTGGTTCTTGGATTTGTTTTCTTCAACAACACCCATATGGCCATATCATTAACTCTGTTCTATGCGTAATCTTCATAAATCATCAGCATATATCATCGTTTAACTTTTATAGAATTCATACTACTATTATTTAGGAAAATCCATGGACTATTTCTTTCTTGATGTTAATAGATGAGTAAATTTCCAGGAAGCACAATTGTGGAAACCCATCGATTATCCAAAGCCTGATGGTGTCTTATCTTTTGATATAACAACCTCTTTGTACCGGTACTCTCTCTCTCTCTAGTCTTCAGGCATCTGTTTCTTCTGAACTGCAACTTTTTCTCTGGAAATAATGTCATCTTGGCCGGATTTTTACAAAAGTGGGTAGGTATACAAACTGAATGTAATTGTTACCGTTCTAATATTCATAGACGAGGAATTTTTTGTCAGATGTTCATGTATTCACGGGGAGCTAATTCAAGGGCATTTTTTGAATCAATTTAAACACCTTGTTAGTCTATCACGAGTTTTTAATTTTCATTTACTTTTTACAGGAGTAACACTAATCATGATCATGACCAACCAGCTCACCTTCGCTTGACTGACCCAAACATTCCTGAACTTGTGAACTTGCCCGTGTATGCTGGGCCTGAGTCCAGATATTGTCCGGCACGTGTTTATGAGTAAGTATGCTTAATGGTGATTTCTCAAAAATCAGCTTCGTTAATCATTTGGTTTCCGTTATAACCCATGTACAAATGATAGGTACCTAGAGGATGAAAGAGGTCACTCAAAGCTGCATATCAATGCTCAAAATTGCCTGCATTGCAAGGTACGCTGAACTCTATCGGAAGTTTTTGGAACCGCTAAACTTACAGAGAAACGCGAACAAAAAAGGGACACTAGTGGCAATTTATCAATAAGATGATAATAATAAGGATAATTTATAAAAGTTACCCCTGATGTGCTTAGTCTCTAATATCCGGATTTGCTTCTTCAAAATTACTAATATCCTCTAGTGGTATTACAAGCACCTCTTGACTCTTGAGATGAGCATTGTACTTTCATAATATACAATTCGTAAAATAGAAACACCTACCACGGTGGTATGAGAGGAGCCAGGTTCTTTTTATTAATTGAACGGAACTTCTAGTAAGGATTACCATTCGGAAAAGTTGTTAATAACGGAGGCATTTGATCAATTGTGTGTAGATTGTGAACTCTTGATGGATCTTATTTTTGCACGATTCTCTTATGTGACGAGCTTGGGCTTGTGTTTATTTCCAGGCGTGTGATATCAAGGATCCAAAGCAGAATATAAAATGGACAGTGCCGGAAGGGGGAGGTGGACCGGGCTACACAGTCATGTAAATAAAGTTCCTGCATGCCTCCGACGCAAGCTTCTACATACATGTAGGGTGTTTTGTACTTTTGTGTAATAATTAACATGGAGCTGTTGATGTTATATATCAGGCTTAACACTTCACACTATTTACTTCCATATCTGTGTGTTTCTGAATTTAATTACTAGAACTTTATTTGGTTTGTCTCTCGACTTTAAACAAATTTTCAAGCCTAAAATTCTACTGAACTCAAGATATCAACACGCTGATTTCAATTCTCTACAACTTATAGTTTCTAAAACTACACAACAATGGCCTTCCATGCTAGCAGATGGAGACTTCACAATTTGTGACAGTTCAGTTATAAAATCTCTACAACTTTTAGTTTGTACAACTATATAGCAATGACCTTCAATGTTAGCAGCAGATGGAGACTTCACAATTTGACAGTTCAATTATGAGGAGAGCAAACAAAATTGAGCATACTTGTTATGAAGGGCGTATTTCACATAGCTTGTGAGAAAAACTATGGACTCAAATATAAATACGATAACAATACTTTAGATATTTTATATCGATTGGATAAATAACTTTGGACTCAACTATAATTTATAGATAATCTTATCACTTTAATAAGCCGATTCAAAATGTTATTAACTCAACTTTAACAAGCTATCAGATCAAGTTTAATACGATATGGGTGCCACAGTCAATAGAAATTTCGGCTGGCCCAAATAATTTATACTTCTTTCGATTAATTATTGTAAGAAATTTATTATTTGATTGAACAACTCAAAAATAAATAATACTTGATACAGTAGATATGTGGAATTACAATATGGTGAAATTAAAATATGGTTTTCAAAATAATACTGGGAACAATGAAATGACTCTTCTCTTTTTCTATGGTTATGCATGCATGCATTTATCTTTAAATGAGTTTGTCAATTTCATACTTGATAATTTTTGTCTTTTATTTTTGTATCACTATATGCATTTGTCTTTATAATAAATAAAACAATGTTCATGCATGCATGCTTTTATCTTTACATGGACTTGTCAATTCCATAATAACAATTGTGTCATGCTTGTATTTTTTATCTTTACGTAATTAAACTTCTTAATTTCACCGTGACAATTGTCATGCATGCATGCTTTTTCTTTCCTTAGACGGCCTACAATTCCATAATAACAATTGTGTGTCATGCTTGCATTTTTTATCTTTACATAATTAAACTTGTCAATTTCACCCTGACAATTGTCATGCTTTTTCTTTCCTTAGACTACCTACAATGTGATTGTTGGAAAAACAATTTCAACAGTAGAATAGGTGTAGTGGCAGTTGATTTTTTTATTTAACACATGTTTTTTTAATAATAATTGAGGTTAGACCATGTTAACAAATGTCAATATATGATAGAAGCATAAATGGTGAAAGTTTCTCACACTAATTGAATTATTTTTGCCAAATAGTTATTTATTAGTTTTGCCACATGTTATTTTTTCATTCGTTTATTTTAATTTAATAATAATTATTTAATGTACTTGTCATGAATTTTCTTCTATTTCCTATGCATTTGTCAATTTTATAGTAATTACTTAATGGACCATACTTTTATCTTTAAAGTGGGCAAATACCATCACTTACTTTTTCATAATTTTAAACTTTTAATAAATTTTGTAATTTTTCATTATTTTTTGTCTATTTATAGATTCTTCACTTGAAATTGATATTATTTAACACAATATTAAATAAACAAATACACAAAAATAAATATTACAAGCAAATAATACAAAACTTAAAAGTTTTATATTCACTAACAAATATAATTATTTAATTTAATTAATTATGTAAAATTTGATTTCGCCAACATGTTTATCTTCACTAACAAAAATCTAAGCCGACATTAGAACTACATCTTCTTTCACACACCAAACAGCTTTTAAATTTGAATTTTGAAACAAATTGCATGAAACTTGTTGAAATATTTGAACTTGTTCAGTATGGAGTTGGTTGAGATTGAGAGAAAATTGAAATAAAAACGCCTACTTCTTTTGATTTTTCTTTCAATGCCCACTTTTACATGAGAGGTTAGTATAGCATAAAAACGCCTATTTGTCCATCGAGTCGGTCGGACAATCCCAAAAAGCCCGAATCTTTTTGAGCTTCTATATTTGAGGCCTAACCCTCTTTTGACAACTTTAATTGTGGAGAGATGTATAAATCACGAGAGAAAAAATGAGTATTCAATTTTTGATACTAGATATATATTGAAATGTGTCTTATGACCTGTTCTTTTGGACTGAAATCGACTGAACTGAATTGAATTGAACTGAGTTGCAGTGATCTAAATTGATTTTTTTATAAAAATAATACTCCATCCTTTTTCGAGCCAAAATCAGTTCCTTGTGAACTAGAGACATTGCTAATGATAAGTTTACTAATTGCTCCTTTTATGCATTACATAATTGTAAGTCCTGAAATCAAAGAATAAATCCATTGTCAACGCTCGTTTATTTTTTGGAATGAGACATTATTTATTTTGATACTGATGTAATGGAAGATATCATCAAATATAATGGTTTCAAAGTTATAACGTCCATCTATCATAGTGGATACGTAGTGATTGTCAGAAGAGGCGTTGAATTTGTTCGGTAATCATGTTTAGTATTGGTGTAATTTGATTTGAATGATCACTTCATCTTCATCACACGTGGTATATTCACGTTCTAAAATGCTCATTATCTATTACAGATATGTAAGTTCAAATTATCTATCACAAATATGTACATTCAAGTTGTATAGTGCTGAGTATCTATCATATATATGTATATTTAACTATGTATATTGAAGTTGTAAAAAATGTTTAGTGTCTATAACAGTTATGTATATGTATAGTTAACTATGTATATTGAAGTTGTAAAAAATGTTTAGTATCTATAACAATTATGTATATTCAAGTTCACGATATCTATCACAGATATGTATAAAAAAAATTTAGTATCTATCACAAATATGTATATTCAAGTTGTAAAAAGTGCTCACTATCTATCCCATATTGAAGTTGTAAAGTGCTCAATGGAATCAAGCGAAAAAGTTTTTGTCGACTGGTTACTTAATTTAACTATTTTTATTCATAACAATTAGTAAATTAATTAATGAATATCATATAACTGTTCTGGTTTTTGTTCATTGTTAAATGATATAGCAGTATGTCACGGACTTTTCCCCTTGAAGAGTCCCGTGCGGCACTCGACTAGTCAAACACCCCGTGTGTTGATCGAGTTCAGCTTTCAACCTCGAATCCCGACGATGCTAAGGCAATGGAAAAGCTTTAGAACAACGAAAGACAAGGACAATGGAAGAAAAGCTTATATTGCTTAGTAAAAGGCTTAAGTATTCTGAGTGATTTACAAATGAGGGGAAGACCCCTTTATATACTACTCTATGTACAATAATGGGCCAAGCCCATGTTCCAGAATATTCCTAGTAATGAGCCAAGCCCAATATCTAGAATATTCCATACTCTTCTTGTAAACCCTGGAAGGTGGGCTTACTCCTGTTGGACTTGGGTCGCCTATTTTGTGGACTTGTGCGGCCCAATGGACTGGATAATGATGTAGCCAATAAATGTGGGCCCAAATGCTCTCCAAGAAGATTATTAGCCTCCATCACGTGACCCACAATGCAGCCCAATTGACGGGGCGTGACATCCTCCCCCACCTGTTTCGGCGACGACCCCGTCGCCTCCCAATTTCGGAGCTGGTCTCGGAATTGCCACAAGTCATCTTCATACTCCCATGATGCTTCAGAAACGGGCAAGTCCTTCCACCGGATAAGGAATTGCTTCCTTCTTGGTACGCCCCGACGTCTCTCAATCTTCGAGTCGAGCACCTCGCCAATCTCTCGATCATAAGACTTGGTCACTATTGGTGGTGCTCGGCTAGACTCTCCTCGAACAGGGTCTTCCATGTCCTCGTGATATGGCCTCAACATACTCACATGGAAGACCGGGTGAATTTTCAGTGTCGGCGGCAAAGTGACTCGGTATGATACTTTGCCAACTTTGCCCTCAATAGGAAAGGGCCCCTCGAAACGCCTCAATAGGCCCTTGTGTAGACTCCGAAAGACCTTGAACTGTTGGGGTAACAGTTTTATAAGGACTCGGTCGCCCACGGCAAACTCCTGCGGTCTCCTCCGTGAATCGGCCCACTTTTTCATCCGCTTTTGCGCCTTCTCAAGACAAGCGTGGGCAAGATCCGCATGCTCCCTCCAAGCTTTGGCCATGTTAGTGGCCCCTGGACTCCTCGCGGGTTCCGAAGTGGCTAAGGTATGTGGGGTAGCTGGTTGTTGCCCTGTCGCCAGCTCAAAAGCACTCCGACCCGTTGACTCGCTCCGCTGCAAGTTATACGAGAATTGGGCAATGTCAAGAAGCTTAGCCCAATCTCGCTGGTTGGCACTAACAAAGTGTCGAAGGTAGCACTCCAATAAGGCGTTCACTCGCTCCGTCTGTCCATCGATCTGCGGGTGAAAACTAGTGGAGAAGTTCAATTGCGTCCCCAGCAACTTGAAAAGCTCCGTCCACAATCGTCCCGTGAATCGTGGGTCCCTATCACTCACGATGCTCCTCGGAAGTCCCCAATACTTCACAACGCCTTTGAAAAACGCTCGTGCTGCCTCCTCTGCCGTGCAGTCCTTAGTACAAGGAATGAAGGTCCCGTACTTCGAGAATCGGTCCACCACGACCAAAATCGACCCAAACCCCTCAGACTTCGGTAATGCACTGATGAAATCCATTGAGATCGACTCCCACGGTCTCGATGGTATAGGTAATGGCTCCAAAAGCCCCGCCGGAAGTACATTGAGTCCCTTGTCTTGTTGGCACACAAGACAAGTCTTGACATAAGACTCAACATCACCACGCATCCCCGGCCAGAAACATGATCTTTCGAGAAGTGCTAGAGTCCGCCTCTGTTCCGGATGGCCCGCCCACCTGGTATCGTGGCACTCTCGAATGAAGTCACGCCTCAAATCATCCCCTTTAGGCACGTATAGTCGGTGCCTCTTGGTGTAGAGCAGCCCGCTCTCCATCCAAAATCGCCTTGTCTTGCCCTCTGCGACAAGCTGCATCAGCGTCTTTGCTAAAGGATCACCTCCAAGCCCTTCTTTGATGCGCTCTATCAAAGTCCCCTTCGCTTGGCTAATAGCCGCCAACTCCGCCTTGCGACTCAGTGCGTCCGCCACCACGTTCGTGCGTCCCGGCTTATACTCTAAGGTATAATCGAACTCTGCTAGAAAGTCCTGCCATCGTGCCTGCTTTGGAGATAGTTTCTTCTGGGTCTGAAAGTAACTCGTCGCGACATTGTCGGTCTGAATTCTGAAATGCGCCCCCAAGAGATAGTGTCTCCAAACTCGAAGACAATGAACCACCGCGGTCATTTCTTTTTCTTGCACCGTGTAACGCCTCTCTGTCTCATTAAGCTTGCGACTTTCGAATGCAATGGGATGACGCCCTTGCATCAAAACTCCTCCAATGGCAAAGTCGGAAGCATCGGTATGCACCTCGAATGGCTGCGTAAAATCTGGTAGTGCAAGAACAGGCTCTCGGGTAATTGCGGCCTTTAGCCCCTCAAAGGCCTCATTACACCTCTCGGACCATTCCCATGCATGGCCCTTCTTCAGCAGGTCCGTCAATGGTGCGGCAATCGCTGAATATCCTTCTACAAAACGCCGATAGTAGTTAACCAAACCAAGGAAGGAACGTAATTCGGTTACCTTGGTTGGAGGCTCCCAGTTTTGGATCGCTTCTATCTTGGCCCCATCCATCTTGATTCTTTCATGCCCAATCACATGCCCCAAAAAGTTCACCTCCTCCCGAGCGAACTCGCACTTGGACTCCTTCACGAACAACTCGTGCTCTCGGAGAACTCTGAATATGATACGCAAGTGCTCCACGTGTTCCTCCATGGAACTACTATAGATAACAATGTCATCCAAGTACACAACCACGAACTTATCCAAGTAAGGCTGGAAGATCCTGTTCATCAGGGTACAAAATGTCGCCGGTGCGTTGGTCAATCCAAAGGGCATGACCAACCACTCAAAGGATCCATAACGGGTGATGCACGTTGTCTTCGGCTCGTCCCCTTCAGCAACTCGAACTTGGTAATAGCCTTTTTGTAGATCCATCTTCGTATAGACTCTCGCCCCACCAAGTCGATCAAAGAGGTCAACAATCAAAGGAATAGGATAACGGTTTTTTATTGTTACCTTGTTAAGAGCCCGATAGTCAACGCACATCCTCAAAGAACCATCATGCTTCTTCTGAAATAGAACAGGTGCGCCATACGGTGCCTTAGATGGCCGGATTCTCCCCGTGTCCAACAATTCTCCCAATTGCTTCTTAAGCTCCTCGAGCTCTGGCGGAGACATCCTATATGGTGCCATTGATGGTGGTCTGGCTCCCGGTTCTAATTCAATTTGGTGATCCACCTCCCTCCTCGGTGGAAGCTCCTTCGGTAACTCGGGTGGCATGACGTCCTTATTCTCCTCAAGGACAACTCGGATGCATTCCGGGATTTCTTGTGTCGATCCAGTCTCTCCATTCTCCTTCAATACTGCAAGGTAAGTCGGCTCGCCTTTCTTCGCCCCCTTGGCTACTTGCATGGCTGAGAGTTTCTTTCCCTTGGCCCCAACATCAGCCCCTTCGACGCCTGGAACCATGCACGGAGACCCCTTCTCCAAGATGCAAACAGTATTGAAAGTTGGCATAGGAATAGCTGTTACCTGACGTAAGAAATCCATGCCAAGGACAACCTTGAAGTCGTCCATAGGTGCCACCGAAAAGTTTACTTGGCCCGTCCAAGTACCCAATCGCAAAGCTACGCCTCGGGCCACGCCACTCAGCTGCTGCGCCTTGCTATTCACCGTTTTAATCATGCCCCCTCCTCGGGTCCAGGAGAGCCCCAGTCTCCTGCCTTCATCTTCAGTGATGAAGTTGTGTGTCGCCCCGGTGTCGACCATTGCTCGCGTTGTAACACCATTCACAATTGCCTCCACATATAAGAGCCCCTTACTCGGTGGAGCCGGAATGGGGTTCGCCTTAAGAGCATTGAAGAGCTGCAACGACCCCACGTTCTGCTCTTCTTCGGTCTCGTCCTTCTCCTGGGCGAGTATGGCTGCAAGCTTCCCAAACTTCGGACAGTCCTTCATCCAATGAGGACCTTTGCACAAATGACAACCACCTTGCGGCGCGCTGGTACTCTTCTTGTTCTCGTACGAAGAACGCCCCGAGCTTTTGTTGTTATCCCGCATTGGTGTCTTGCCTTTGTCACGGTTCCCCTGCTTCTCTCCCCCACTCTTATTGGTTGCTTGTTGCTTCTTCTTGGCAGCATCCCCTGAAGGTTGAGTTTGGAAATCGGTGAGTGCCTCAGCCGCGGCAATAGCCTCGTCAACAGTCTTGACCCCTTGACGCCTTAACTCCAATTGAGCCCAACGTTGCAAGCCGTCCACGAAGTGGAAAAGCATGCTAGACTCGGTTAGATCGGGAAGTTGGAGTGTCAGATTGGTGAAGTCCCGAACATAGTCCCGAATAGCCCCGTCTGCCTCAACTCCCTGAACTTCTTTTGCGCCTCGAACACCACGTTCTCGGGATAGAACTGTCTCTTGAGATCCCGCACAAACTCCTCGTAGGAATCGAGTCGGTAGGTGCCCCGCTCGATCTCAGCACACTTCCTTCGCCACCACAACATAGCATTATCAGTAAGGTAATCAGAAGCAGTGCGTACCTTAGTTTCTTCATCCGTGATGTGCATCCCATCGAAGTATCGCTTCATTCGCCATAGAAAGTTGTCGAGTTCTTTGGCATCCCGCACGCCCTTGAACTCCATTGGCCTCGGACAATCAACCCTCGGCTTGGCTGAAGGCGTGTTAGTCTCCCCGCTAGCAACGGCCTTCTTGCAGATGGCGATATCCTCGCGCATCGTGCTTAAGATCTCCTCGATCATGTCTAGGCGATCATTGATTTTGCCTTGACTCTCCCAGCAGCCTTTGACGTCCTCCTTGACATCCTCGACCTCGCCGAGTACATGTTCTTCCAATGTCTTGAATGAGAGTTCGACCCGCTCGAACCGCTCGGAGAATTCCGCCACAACAAGGTCCATATTCGGCCCCTTGCTACTGTCGCGTTTCTTCTTCGTTGCAGGATTGGCAAATGGCTCCCGACCACGTTCGCCATCCCCCGGTGGAATAATCTCGCTTTCACCTGTCTTCACCATCGTAGCAACGTCTTAAACTTCGGCTCTGATACCACTTGTCACGGACTTTTCCCCTTGAAGAGTCCCGTGCGGCACTCGACTAGTCAAACACCCCGTGTGTTGATCGAGTTCAGCCTTCAACCTCGAATCCCGACGATGCTAAGGCAATGGAAAAGCTTTAGAACAACGAAAGACAAGGACAATGGAAGAAAAGCTTATATTGCTTAGTAAAAGGCTTAAGTATTCTGAGTGATTTACAAATGAGGGGAAGACCCCTTTATATACTACTCTATGTACAATAATGGGCCAAACCCATGTTCCAGAATATTCCTAGTAATGAGCCAAGCCCAATATCTAGAATATTCCATACTCTTCTTGTAAACCCTGGAAGGTGGGCTTACTCCTGTTGGACTTGGGTCGCCTATCTTGTGGACTTGTGCGGCCCAATGGACTGGATAATGATGTAGCCAATAAATGTGGGCCCAAATGCTCTCCAAGAAGATTATTAGCCTCCATCACGTGACCCACAATGCAGCCCAATTGACGGGGCGTGACAAGTAGTTCGCATAACAATGTAGTTCATGCTATGATATCATGGATCTACCATAGATCGATTCTAATAAGACTCACTTATGTGTTTTCGATGAATTATGCGGTAGATTTTGGTAAGGAAAATGCAAAAACCTCATATCTAAGAATGGATTGTGGACGGTAGATTCTGAACTCGACTTCTTTCAAGAAGCAAGAACGAGAATAGAATGTCTTTAGCAAGTTTTTCTTGAAAATAAAGTTTGTTTTTCCTTAGAAATCCGTGCAAGATTTTTTTTAGTTAATGTTAATTACAATATTAATTATGAGAATTACATAATATTTAATAAATACTCCCTCTGTCCCAGAGCACGCTAACTTTTTTTGACCGTCCAATACGTATGATAATCGGTATACAAAAATTATGAAAAAATAACTAAAATAAAATTTAACAGAAGCCTCGTTAATTCCATACTAACTAAACTAGAAGCCCTTTAAACCATAAAACAATTCATCGCTTAAAACCATAAAAGGAGCATTAAATGAACAATTATTTTGGTTTTTCATTTTCAGGGGAAGATCAATATGTGATTCAGAGTAGCTGGCAACTTCTTAGAAAAAAACATAAACAAAATGGACTATAGAGTATAGATGCACACCTATGTCACAGGACAAGCTTGAATCCAGATGATAGAAAATCATCCCTGCAAAAAGTGGAAAAGCGGACTGGTCATAAACCAGTTGTTTTACACAATAGAACAAAATATAACACAACTCCATACATGACTAAACAATAACAAGTATAGAAGTGACAAAAGAGAGATTATTTTTTTATTAGACCTTTTGTTGTTGTTGTTGTTGTTGTTGTTGTTCTTCTTCTTCTTCTTCTTCATCACCTCTTTCTTCCCCTTCTTGTTCTGTTTCTTAGTGAAGCTGTTTTTCTTGTCATTTGTCTTGTTCCAACAATTTGGCGAGATAAGTGTCTCAACACAAAGTCTAGGCGCAAACGTGAAAGGAACATCGATCTTCTTAACAGTATTCGTCTTTGAACCAAACACTGTGAGCGTCGTTTCTATAATATTGATTACAACCGTTTCACGCTCCTTGGGATAAACAAACGGACGCACAAACTGATTTGGATCACCTGGAAATGATAGAAGTACTTTCCAAGATTCCTTGACTCCATACTCCTCCATCACCCACATGACAAAACTGCAACCGTAATTACATACTAATGCAAGACATCCATTAAACACCTCGAGAAAACAAAAATCAAGACCCGTCATTTCAACCTCTGGCAACGGCACCTCATAATCCTCTTCCGTCTCAACACTATAACACATTAGTATAATCTCGTCTACACGCCCGGTGTGAATCAGTGTGTGAAGAACTCCATTAACATGAGTAGGCCACGGTCCCTTGATATGTCTGGTACTGTTAATTCTCCTCCAGTAATCAGATTTAAACCCATAAATATATTCCTCAGTATACACAAAAGTAGGGTGTCCCTGACCCTCAGTATACACAGAAGTAAGGGGTTGCTTGCGCATGATAGTCTTAATGACCTTATAGTCCTCACTTTTCGAATCATACCCAAACCCGTACGAAATTTTGATCGGATCAGTAGGGTGAAAATCAAGACTCGGACAGTTGGGCAAAACCTTGTACTCTCTCGTGAAAGGATTAAACAGGATAAGAGGCTCAGGGTCTCTCTTCACAACAAACATACCATCTATGGAGTTTGAAACTGCAAAATTATCTCGGTCGTTGTATTTAAAATCCAGATCCATAGACTCCAGCTCGTCAACCGAATCCAGACCTGTCCGGTAGAATCCACGGATACCGGAGATGAGGTGGCGGTTGGAATTCGTCTGCAAAGAGCGGCGCAGGTGCGTCTTCGCAAACTTCTCGCTGTCGATCAGAGAACGCCATGATTTCTCGACGGCGCGGAATCGTTTCAGAGACTTCACCGGGAGGCAGACGAGGATTAGCTCGAACGGCAAAGATTTGCCGTTCGCGATTTCGGAAGGAACAGCAGAAGACATTCTTCGGAAATTTCTCGACTACTTAGGGTTTCAAAGTTTTGGGGGCTAGGGTTATGCTCTCTCTCTCTTGGCTCAGGGTTTTAGTGCGGAAACCCACAGTGAATGGGTTTGTTCCGAAGAACGCCGTTGAAAAATACACTACGGCCGGCGTTGTAACTTGAAGAACGCCGTTTGAATGACACGGTTTTTATTTAATTTGTACATTATAGATTATGGAAATTACACTCATCTCATGTCACTAAGTTTCAGAAAATTAAAAGTATACCCAAAAACTATTGTATGTCCCATTCTTTTATCATCTTGTTTTAATTGTTTAATTCAAAATACAAAAGTAGTACTTATTTTATGATTTTAAAACATGATTTTACTTTATACTCAATCTAAATTACAAAAATTTGAGCACATTCATATTTTAGTTGTCTCTTAAAAGTTTACTCATCATAAATAATTTTCTTTTTTTTTATAAATTTATCCTTTCAATACTTATCTATTTATATTAATATTATTACTTTTTCTTATTCTAAAATTTTCCTTAATATTATTACTTTTTCAACTAATTTGTTCATTACTTACACAAAAGAATAATAATTATTGTCAAACTCATTTATGTTACTACTTTCTTTAAATGAATATCTCACAATAATAAGACTTTTCCAAAAAATTAATACATATTTTTTTTTCACTTTAAAATAAAATATTACATTTATTTTATTTACATACTTTTTTAACTTTACTCAGAATTACTAACGAGTCTTATAGTTATGAAAGAAATGTAATAATAATTTTTGTAAATTGTTAAATATTTATAGAAAAATATTAATAATATTTTAGCATTAACTAGACTGTATATCTTAAATTGTTGATTCATATTATTTTAATGTATTTTGAAACGAATTTAATGGAAACTAAATGAATCAAAATAAATGATAAATGAACTGAATTGAACTAAAATTAAATTTAAAAATAAACAAGTGTTTACTCCTTTTGTACGCTAGTATCGTATGCATAAAAATGAATAATTATATTTCACCCATTACAAAAAATAGGTAGAAATTGATGATAAATAATAATTATAAAAATGAGATAGAAATTGATGATAAATAATAATTATACGTGATATGTTGTGTACTTGTATTTTTAAGTACCTGAGATGATTGTCTTCATATTTTTTAGAAAAAACTTTCATTTGAAAATGGCAGATAATGAATGAAAAGACGTACTACAATTTGTGATACTTTAAGCACACCGTTTTGAGATCAATTCTTCTGGTGAAATGAAATAACGCAATCAAACAGAAATGTTAATCTCTTCCCCTTCTCGTTGTTGTTACTCAAACCAGCAGTTCCCAATTTCGATTCCATTTAGTTTCAATACTCTCAGAGCTACAGAAGGTACTCATCATATCACCGGCAAAGTCGGCTCAAATTATCCCCGCCGCCGCCTTATTACTTTCTCATCCCTCCGAGTATCCTCGGCAGTTAAGTCCGCCGGCGGTGATGACGCGTTCAATTATCCGGCGAAAGAACTCCGTCGACTTCTCGACTCTCCGGGAATTCATCTCGGCCCGGCTTGTTTTGACGCCTTGAGTGCGAAGCTTGTCGAGAGAGCTGGCTTCGATTTCTGCTTCACTACTGGTACTTGGTTTTTTTCGATTTTATTTTTATTCCTTGTATCGTGTGTTCTTCTAATTGACCGTGTTGGACAACGTAATATCATTGAATTAAAACGAAATTTGCGAATTTCACGTCTCCATCATCAGCTTCTCGTGCAGTATCAGAATGACTCGTTTCATGAATTCTTAGGGTTTGGAATATCGGCTGCTCGGTTGGGCTTGCCGGACACGGGGCTTATATCTTATGGAGAGATGGTGGATCAAGGACGGCAAATAACTGCAGCTGCGTCCATCCCCATCATTGGTGATGGAGATAATGGATATGGTAATGCTATGAATGTGAAGAGAACTGTCAGAGGATATATAAGAGCTGGTTTCGCAGGAATAATTATTGAGGATCAGGTTTTTTTTCCTGCTGATTAATCATATTTCCCCCTTGTAGAAGTCTTGTTTCAAATACATATTTTTGTAAAATTTGGTTGCTCTGGCCTGTGTACATATGCATTTTAGTGGAAAGAATTGTTAATTTATGCGATATAATGCCACCTCTTGTGGAGCATTTGTACGCAGGTTGATGCATCTTATTGCGGTCATCCCCAATTCAATGCGCTGTCAGTTGTTTATACATGGATTCCTAATTAAGGATTGTACTCCCTTTTGTCCAATGTTGATAGTTCCATAACTCACCTTTCTTTGTCCAAAATGATAGCCCCTTTTCTTTTGTAAGTTTGAGGTGTGTTGACTATTTTATTCTTTTATATTCATATCAATGAGAGGCAATGATCCATCTTTCAAAGTAGTGTGGTATTTGATTAGTAAGGGTATAATTAAAATGATAAACGGAATTGTCAAAATGGGATTGAGGGTGTACTATGTTTAATATTCAGATATCAACTGTACTATGTTTAATATTCAGATATATCTATTCTTCCATCTCTTATTATTGGATATTTTGAAGGTTTCTCCCAAAGCTTGTGGGCATACATCAGGGAGGAAGGTTGTTTCTAGAGAGGAGGCTGTAATGAGAATAAAAGCAGCTGTTGATGCTCGTAAAGAGTGTGGTTCTGACATTGTCATTGTGGCACGGACTGATTCCCGTCAAGCTGTGTCCTTAGAAGAATCACTTTGGAGGACACGGGCTTTCGCTAATGCTGGAGCTGATGTTTTATTTATCGATGCCCTTGCTTCAAAAGAAGAGATGAAAGCCTTCTGTGAAGTGTCTCCCCTGCTTCCCAAAATGGTAAATGCACCTTCCTTTCTAGTTATGAATCTCGGAACATCCTATATTCCTATATATTTGTTATGGAGATTGGAGAATAGTTTGTATTTCATCTTCAGTTTTGAATTCTTATTGCGAATTTAAATTTGTCATTGGAACATTGTAGAAATAGATATTAATCATGTTTAAAGAATTACATGGGGTATTCACCAATAGTGTTGGTGATAGAAACAGAAATCCCCAAAATCAACGGAAAATTCCGTTGCCCAAAGCCGACAGGCTATTCTTAATATTATTGATAATTGATTGAATTAAACCCTAAGTAAGGACTTATATAGAGTCCTGATAAAATAGAAAACCCTAATGAAATAGAAACAAAATAAAAATCTAAATAATAAAAGGAAATAAAATATTAATTAATTTAAACTCCCTAGCCCACGAATAGTGGACTCAAGCCCGTTTCCGCTCCATATCAATTCCAACCTCCTTCGAAATAACCTTGTCCTCAAGGTTGAAGTTTGATCCCGACAGCCCTGAATATGATCTCAAAAACTGCCCGGACAGACTCGAGTTTGATCCCGGAGACTGCCTCTCTCCTTTAGAAAGCCCACCGATATATCCTAGCACACAACCGCTCCCTGCAGACGCATTACCTCCCCCGAACAGCCTCGCAAAATTGCTCGGATGCATCCTTGAACCACTAAAAGTTTGGCTTCCTCGCCCACCATCATGAAAGGATATATTATCCTCAATATCCCTGGCTAGTTCCATTGATGCCTCCAAATTATTAGGACGAAGGAGGCGTAATGAGCCTCGAATCGAACCCTTCAACCCAGTCATGAAATAGCAGTCGAAATGGTGTGCTTCACTCCGTCCCGGAACCTGATCTGTCGATTGAACAAATACCAAAATATTATCCATGATTTCGATCTGCTTGACTCCGGACAACGGCTCAACTTTGCTGCCCTTAAATCGTGTGTCAAAACGCGCCACCAGCGCTTGGGTGAACTCGTCCCATGACATACCCGACTTTCGCTCTCTCATCCACGCCAACCAGTGCAACGCAGATCCATCCATGGCAACTCCAGCTGCTACCACCTTCCTCTCCGACGGAGTACAGTTCAATTCAAACTGTTGCTCGGCCCTTGCTATCCACCCGATCGGATCCTCCCCCTCAAACGATGGTAGAAGCGCCAAGGTAGCGCCGCTACTCGTCTGATTGTCCGCGGGCTTCTGGGGTGTCGCACTAGCCATCGAGTGCCCTTGTGACGACGATGGCATAATTAACTTTGATAACACGGCCAAAGAAGTCGTGATCTCAGCCAATTTAGATCCCTGCTTGTTCAATTGCTCTTTCACCTCTGCCTGATTGGCCTCCAGCCTCTCCAAACGATCGACGAATCTCGTCATTCCGGCGGAAACGGGATCCGGCAGGTCGGACCAATTGATAGAAACAGAAATCCCCAAAATCAACGGACGTTGCCCAAAGCCGACAGGCTATTCTTAATATTATTGATAATTGATTGAATTAAACCCTAAGTAAGGACTTATATAGAGTCCTGATAACTCTGCCTATTAAGGAATAGTGGACTCAAGCCCGTTTCCGCTCCATATCAGTTGGATCTCAATGACCAGACAAATACATGTTGAACTCGTGAATATGTTTAGGATTCTAACTTGGACTCTCTAGTTTATGAACTCCAAAGCAAGATTTAATATCTTATTTTATTGTGAGTTTTCATTGAGCTCTGTTTTGGTTATTATGTTTAAAAAAATTCTTTGTCCATTGCTACTTTTCGTTACTGTGAAAACTCTGCCTATTAAGGAAAATCTATTTCTGATGGATGATTCAAGATGGTTCTACGACAGTATTTCATTCAGTACGAATCCTAATGGTTAGTAATCGAAGAGTACAAATCCCCAAGCCACTTTTTTCAGAATTTATTTTGGGCTAAATAATGTATGCACTGGTCATGGAAAACTCAAGATTTATTTATTTTAGTATGTCTTAATGTGTTAGGAATGCTAGCATCCTACACATGATTCTGTCTGGGTTCTATTCTTCTAGTCTGGGCTAATGGAAGTGACAAACAATCACCCAAATTCTTAGAATAAATTAGTGCAACCTCAAGTAACCTCTTACGGAAAAGTGATTAACAATCCAATAAAATTATGTTGTAAAGTTGATGCAAAACTTTAGCATAAGCTATCATGCTCTGAGCTGTCAACTAGATGGAAGGTCCTTTTACTTTAAAAACAGTGAGTTATTTGAAAAATCATGATAAAACGTCAGCTCTTCAAGAATAATTAACAAATTTTTATTTTTGTTCATGATATTTTAATAATCGTTTCTCCTATAAATTTAGTTTAGTCATTTATATTTGCATTGACATAATTTTGGCAAATTTAGGAATGGTTTACCTGACTTTTTTTTTTTATCAATTGTCATTACTGCTATTTCATCGCATTAAACTACGAAATTCCATCACCCTTTCACTTGAAATCTTGAATTCATTACATTGAGTGTTACAATTGCACCTTCACGTCACATCCAATCACTTCACACCCTAGTAATGTGTGCTTTATTTCTGTTTCAAAAGTAAATTTTACACTTTCCCTAGTTAGCTATGACTTATTCTTTTGAATTACTGGTCTGTGGCTGTAAAAGATTCATGCTGCACAAATGATATTTGCTGTGTTCTTTTTGGTATGACATGTTTTTTGTTGATTTAAGCTGTTTCAAATGTACCTTGATGTTATTTAATCACATTTGTTCCTTAATTTATTCATGTTCATATTCAGAAAAACTAAATAAGCATAAGCCAGCTATTGAAGGTTAGCGGTCAACACTGTTCTCATAATTTAGTTTTCTAATATTTAGGGAAAATCTTAAATACATGGTCATCGCTAGCTTAGATGTTGGTCTTGTAATGTTTAACCGTTAGCGATGTAATTTATTCAACACTTAAATTTTTTATTCCTTTTCTCCTCGGGTTGCTGAGTAGTCAGTGGATGTGATTCTGGTTACTTAAATTATAATATATACCAGCATGTGGTGACTGCCTGACTGGTGGAATTTTGAATTTGTCATAGCTGAAGATCTTGCTTGAAAACCTGTCCAGGGGATTTTGTCTCATACAGCCATTTGTACTATTGTACTGGTTTTCGTGTCCAAGTATTGTCCATTGATCACTATAACTAATTATCATTGTTTTGTCCCAGGACCCAGACTGAGTTTCTTAGAAAGCTGTATATTGTACTCACATATTGAGTAAATATTGTGCAGGCCAATATGCTTGAAGGGGGCGGAAGAACTCCAATACTCAGTCCTATTGAACTCGCTGATGTTGGATACAAAGTTGTGGCATATCCATTGTCATTGTTAGGTGTATCAATTCGTGCAATGCAGGTAATCAATCCTATTTTCCTTTTGAACGCAGGGTATACTGCTTTTTTCTTAACTGACGTGGAGTGAGGTTTGAGTATCCTTAGTAAACTCTAGGGAATATACTTTTTGCTTGAGTAGAATTGAACCATTTAGTTGTTCCAAGGGGCAAGTTTACAAGGAGTTAATTGTTTTCTGCAAATTTTAAAGTTCATATATAATATGTGTGCGTGTGTGTGTGTCATTATTATTGTTGTTTTAGAAAACATTATCAAGGTGTTTATTCTGTTTATCTGACTATATGATTTACATTATTAAACACCTTTTCTTAGCCACATCCTAAGAAACTGAAAGTGTGAAATTTCCTATTCTAGTTGAGTAGTAGTAGTAGTGCACAACTTTATAACGTTGAAACTTTTTGACAGTTAAAAGTGGTGCTTCTATATATCTTCATTATATTAATAATACAATTTATCTCTTCGTAATTGTAACCAAATAAGAATCGTTGCGTATATAGTTATATTTGCAAATGCAATACTACAAATTTGAAGTTACACACACATATTGCATTAGTATGAGATTATCTCAGTTTTTCTAATTTTTGCTATCCTTATTTACCTTGTATGTATCTGGAAAATATGTATATGTTTTAGGATAGAGTTACCTGTACCAATGGGATTGCATTAGCCCTGGTGTAAATAAATGAACAAGGTGAGAGGGTCACTCCCAGTAATATTAACCATCAAAATTATCTTTTTGTATCTTACATTGAAACTTGTATCAGTCTGTCCCTTCATTCTCTGTGTCTCGCAGATCAAGCCTCGGGAAGTATGGCCATGTGTTGACTTGACCCCGTTATTTTTTTGTTGACCTGGTTGCATTTGGTTTGGGGTTTCTGTCCCAACTAAACTAGCTTGAACTTTTCTTTTCACGGGCTATTTAACTTTCATGATTTTATGGCTGATAGGATGCATTGTTGGCTATTAAAGGAGGTCGCATACCTTCTCCTGGAAGCTTGCCACCTTTCGAAGAAATTAAAGAAATCTTAGGTTTTAATAGCTATTATGAAGAAGAGATGCAGTATATTACCAAGACCATTCAACCTATTCTTGATAAAGGCAAGTAAAGTGACCAATTATTGTTGACTCCCTGTTTGGTTTGGATTCAAATGAACAATGCTTTTCTAGAGTCTAGAGGATATCCAATATCAGGAATTTTATCTCATTTTCAGTTCTGTATGTGTTGTTTGCTGCTACTTAGCTTATAAGTTCGTGATGGTGAAGAATCACATTGTGATAATTTGTAATAAATTGTCTCACATATTGAAAAGTTAGGGTGTAAGAATAGACATATAAAAAGTCTGATACTGTTAATAATATACATTATTTGTTACAATTTGCTTTAATTCGTCTTCAGATTCTCGGATTCACTGTGAAATTTACCATAGGCAAATGATAGTTCATTACTCATAGTGGAAACTGGTGTTCAGCATTGGCACTCATGGAAACATATTTACTTGCTATTAAAAATGTCATATTGTTCCCCTACAAATTAACTCTTCTAATAGTGTACAAACATAGTTCTCCAGATGACCCAGAAATGAGAAACCAGAGCACAAAAGATCCTGCAGTGGAATTAGTGATCCCTGAGATTTACAGTGACAATGTTGCAGATGGTTCGAGTGGTCTTTTCAATGGAATTTGGTCCCGAAAACTGCGAATCAGAATAACTGGACGAGATGGATTTGAAAAACTTGATGTTCGGGTACCTGTAAGTCATTTGTGTTCCTCAGTGAATCTTATAGTAGTAAACAAGTAATTTGCTTAAACATATTGATATTCCCCGCAAAATGAACAGGGAAATTTAAATTGTGGAAATTTGAGTTCTTGGAATTTGGTCTTCAGAACAGAATTAAAGCACTTAAAAACGGAAAAATAGAAAAACAGAAAATAAATAGACAAGTTAGGAATGTTCTATCCTTGATATCGGTTTAATATAGTTGCTTCTCATGAAGCCATGAGTTAAATCTTTTAAGAATCTTAGAGATCTGTTATTTGTAGACTTTGCAAGATGTCACAGAGTTGGTTACTAAAAAAATCTTTCTGAATTGGTTATTTGAATAGTTTTATCTACTACTTCTTTAGCATGAAAATCGTGTTATATGTGGTGCTGTTTCTGATCTTTTGGCAATACATAGCTATTGTAGATGCAAGGTTTAATAATTTATTCAAGATTTTGAGTCTCAAGTTATGTTTCTTAGCAATTTATGTATTTTCTATGGGCAGTTAGTTAGTTTAAACAATTGTCTTATCTGATAAAACTTATTTTATTGAGTCAAGTTTTATTTAGTGCCAATTTATTTTGATTACAAATTGTTTTTCATTATATATATTTTTGAAAGTGCTTGAATTTAATTTACAATTCCGCCTAGTTTATATATATTGCTTATGGAATTACTTTATTACTTCTTTATACAAGAACTTGTGTCTTCTAGTTTCTTTTGTAAAAGTCCAATTCTCCACATGTTTTGGAGCTATAGTAAAGTAGGATGTACAACTTACTGGTATACTGCTATGCTATTGCCTCACGTACGAAGTCAATCTACTTATGTAACTGCTTTAATGTAATATATTAATAATGTCACCTTGTACTTTGATGTCTTTGTCAGTTTGACCAAATGTGAAATTCTGAAAATGAGGTAATATGAGGAAGGCAAAGTTCTCTCCATAGTTGCCTTAATCAATGAACTTGGGGTTTGTGCCTTGCTACATAATCTTTATAATAATAATTGGCTCTTACATTTTCATAAACTTATCAGACATACACCGTCGGAAAAGTTCTGAAGTCTGTCTTAAATTTCATGGCAGAACAGTGTCTTTTTATATGATATCAACAGTATTCTCTTTTCTAAAAACGACAACTTTCTTTCTATTTAAACTTTGAAGTGATACATTTTTGTTGATTTGCATACATATTTGGCCACTTGAACTTCATTACTCGGTTCGATACCGTAGTGTTTGCCAACAACATGTAAGATGTTCCCACCAATTTGACTTTTTACAATAACATTTCTTGTTCAGTCTTGTGTAATTGTAAGATATTGAATGGTAAAAAATATGATATCAGACGTGTGTACGACCAATTAAGATGTTCCCACCAATTTGATTTTTTATATCATATACTTTTGATACTTGTAACTATACGAGTGAATTGGGACCAATTAAGATGTTCCCACCAATTTGATTTTTTATATCATATACTTTTGATACTTGTAACTATACGAGTGAATTGGGCCGTAATAATCCTTCAGCAATGATGGTTTCTAGGCGTTGCTGCAGTTTCGAGTATATTCATATTTTTTTTCTTAGTCCGCCACGTTTGTTTGGGTATTAATGTCTTATTTTCTTGTTCTTTCTTAGGCTGGTTTTCTGGAAGGAATAACCAATATTGTTCCAGGTACATTGTGTTAATGAGAGTTTAATACATTATATTTGCCGACAGATAAATATCTGAATATGATCATGTTTTATTGAGCACAGCATTAGGTGGCATCAACATCAAGTCATTGTTGGACGATGCAGCCTTGGGAGAGGGAGGCAAGCAGTTACTGGATTTTAATGATACAATGGGTGATAGGATTCAAGTGTTTCTGGAATAGATTATTATGGTAGGTTAATGTACTTCCCTCAGAGCAGTACAAATCGGACTAATTGTGAAGGTCCTATATTCAGGCACTTATACAAGACAAATAGAACATAATGTTACGTGCTCTGTGACTAATGAAACTCGGTGAATCCTATCAAATAAATGTTGAAAAATGATTTTATAGTACAAGAGCATCAACCATAAACCAATCATTTTCTATCACTGATAACTCAAATAACATTTTCTATCAGAGTAGTAATATTTTAACACTCACATTCATTTAGTTTTAACTTTACATTCATTGGCGTTATATTTTTATATTTTTATTTTAACTAACATGAAATTTTAAAATAGTAGTAAATTTTAGAATTCATTTTTTATAACTAAAATTCTTGATTTTTCTTCCCAAATGTCCTATGAGTCTTGATTCATTTTTCAGTGTCGTTCAATAATGAGCCTCTGAACCAAGTTCCTTGTTAACATACACTTGTCTTAGAGATGATTTGTTTCACTCATTTTTATTATACTTTGTTATTCTTATAAATATAACAGTATAATATTTTAAAATAAACTTATACAAACACTTTTCTCTCGGCTCTTTAATCCTTCAACTTAAAGGCAACGTAATGTTTTCACAAACATAACATCCTAAAAATCAAATCATCCTGTTGCATTTTCATCGTAATTACGTTTCTAAAGTTCAAACAATAAAACTCGAGCAAACAAATGATGATGTTGCATTAAGGATGCATGATGTTCAAGCCATGAAACAAAATTAAGTAAACCACATTCTGACCATTGAATATCATAGTCCCACAAAAGAACTGAATATTCTAGACATCACATGAATAAAAGAACAAAAGAACCCTTAACCAAACAAACTAGAAACAAATAAACTGCCTAGTACATCTCATATCATGTTTTTTTAATACCTAAAAAGGACTATAACCAAAAGTCACCAAGCTACAGAACCTCACGTAGATTCAGGGGCAAAAACAACTGTCGGCATCTCAAACAAGCACTGTGGTACCAATAAGTCTAGTTATTTGAGGATGCATCAGAGCCATGGTCTTTCTGCATAGAAGGCGGCATAGAACTCCTGAGGTTCACGTTTCCAGCATGCTGCTGTTCTTGCTGCTGCTGCTGCTGGTGGTGGTGGTGGTGCTGCAGCTGCTGCTGCTGGAACTGGTGGGGCTGGTGCTGCTGGAACTGCTGCTGCTTCTGAGAATGTATTTGGAGCTGCTGCAGCTGTTGTGCCGTTAGTAATGTGTGCATCGCTTGGTTGTTGCCATAATATTGCTGCTGATTAGACCAGTAGGGTGCTTGTACATTCATCATGGTTCCACCATTGGCGATCGTCTGTCCAGTCAGCACTTTGAGATGCTGGATCTCTTCTTTCAGAGCATCATTCAGAGCTGTATTTGATTGAGTTTAGAGGAAATCCGTAAAAATATGTGCATTATTTTGAGTTGCAATGTAATATGATTTCCCTACTGAACTCGGGTTATTGCAATGGTGATAACTAAGTTCCATTAAATCTTTTTCCTTTAAAAAGCGGAATAGATAATACACCCTGCTACTATTCTTGATTTAAAATTGAAGGAAAACTAAGAAAGAAAGTTGTTGGTGTTTTTGGCCGCATTCAAAGATAGTGTTCAAGAAATGGAAAATGGATGAAAAGCAAATGGAGCTTCAGCACACAATAGATTCTTACCGTCTTGCAAGTGAACTTGTTGTTCCATTGTTTGCAAGCGTAATTTGAGTTCGCTATTTTCAGCTGTGAGACCATTTGTATCTCTCTGTTTTAGAAAACGAAGAAACAATCAATAGAATGCTTGGTCGATATAGGATTGATGTAGCAGAAGAGAATTACTCAGGAAAATAAAACAGTAAAAAAGTTAAATTAAATGTCATGATAAAAATAGTTTAGCAGAAAATGTATGTGTTCGATTCGTGAGAAAACAAAATCTGTAAGAAATAAAGTATTGTAGTATCATCTTTCTCACTAAACAAAAATGACGCTAATCTTTTACTATAACTTAAACTAAAATTATAAGAAAATCAAAAAACTTAAATACCGAAACAAAAGCATTTCATCCAACTATCTCACCAAATGGGAATGACAACTTTTTCAGCAGTCAGTAGATAATTCCTGGAATACTAAGATATAAAAAAACGCCAAAACCATTTTAAAATGCGAACGAATATCCTGCATCTAGGTCTTTTTATATGTGCTTCCTCCTGATTATTCATTAGTTAACTAATTTACTGTTCAAAGATCGTCCGAGAATTCACGTGTTCTTAATTTCATTACACTTGGTAGTGCAGGAATTAGGATGAGGGGTTTGCAACTTGAAGCCACCTCATCGTGAATTAATAATTACCAAAAGAAAACGGGTTACCAACTTACCTGAAGTAAGGTTAACTGCGCAGACAAGGAAGTTGCTTCTGTCTGCAAAGTCTGGACCTTCCTTTCAAGCTCAGCAATATACCTCATCTTCCGTTCCTTTGATCTCGCCGCTGACTGTCTATTTGCCCAAATCCTGAAGAAAAAAAGTGTTTTTAAACTTTATTTTCAATAACCTAACAGGAAAAATGCACAAGCAGATGTTTGAGACATGATATGCAATAATCATAATATCAGTAACTGAGAGTAAAACAATAATATCATTACTACCAAGCTTAATTCTTAATACAGTCTTCAAAATACATCCAGTGATTATACTGTAATATACAGTGTTTACTCATTTAATTCTATTTAATGGGACAAACATTGATTGCAACTAGAAACCATTGCATATGGAGAATATCAAATTCATAATACAGTGTATGACTTGTTTAAGTGCATATAAGCCCTTAAAATATGCGGTAATTTCTTTTAAGAAATCTTATAAACTCCACAGAAAAGATGTAAAGAGAGCTTATAGGCTCCCAAAAGGGTACTTTAACCCCGTTCTTTTTAAAAGATTATGAGCTCCATGATTTTATACATTTGAAAAGCCAAAACAGATTATAACTCATAACCATATTAATACGTATATGTCATCCTCCAAACAACTTATATCTCAAATAATGTTTAACATCTTATCGGCTCCTAAAACAGTTTATCAGATGTATGAGCTTATAAGATGTTCTACGAAAGTTAGACAAACACCCTCTACGTTGTTTCCGCTTTCTCCCCCAACTAAAAACTAAATAAGACTGTTGGGTAAAGTCTTCAACATACAGATCAGGCATGTTTAAATATCTAATCAGATGCATCTCATTCATAGATTTATTCACATCAGTAAAGGGATCAGTAAGGACTAAGGAGGAATCATCTAGAAATTTTCCCTGCACTAGCATATCCATCTTTACAGAAATATTTTTAAATTGTGATTGTTTCTCCCTCATATATCTATTGCTTTCCAACTCAATTAGAATGTTGGTTACTTTCAATGAAGTACCACAAAACAGTTACTAAGATGAAGCAGGTATCAAAGGCGATCTAGCTCAAGTGACTCAACAATATGAATATGTTAGTATGGTTTTTCCCAAATCACTATTGAATGAGAAGACGACTGCATCTTCTACCTAATTACTAAGAATTACTAGAAAAATATTCCTTTGGATTCAACACCCCTCTTAACTTTCAAGTCTTAAGACATTGAGAAACTCAATTCAGTCTTCATTTTTTTGCCTGATCTTTGAGATATTTTACATTGACGTGTCACACACACTCTGAGTGTGCTAAATGATGCGCAAGTAACCATATAAGTATGCACTACAAACTTAGTATGACGAGTAGAATATCTTTTTGTTTTTTTTATTCTTATCCAAAAATTGGAGTTCAGAGGGCACGTTGTTTTGCTTCTTATCAGGAAGAAAAATGTCTGATGACTACAATCATACCTGGCAGCCAGATATGAATATCCATGAATAAAGCGAATTTTTTTATGCGAAGCACCTGATCATGCCTATCAACTACCTGAGCAGGAACCAAACATGAAACATTGGAAACTACAGAACCTCTTGATATTGATATAGCAGATCGCTAAATGAAGGGCATGTGTGCACGCATAACTTTACGAATCCACAGCTCAGCGAAATCAACAAGTGAAAAATGGGGAGAACAAATGTTCATGCCAGCTCTTACGAATTCTCAATTACAACAAATTGGTTAGGAGGAAACACATAAAAAATGACAGTGAACAAAACAATTTTGATTCGTAACTCATAGCATTCCCCACTCCTTCAAAATTATTTGGAATGAAAATGGAAAAGAACCCAAACACCAAACAATTGGCATGCAATCGGTAGAAGATATTGTAGTGCTTAACTAACCAGGTTTGGCACCAAGAATATAGACAAAAAGAACAAAAAGAATAAATTATGGCAACATAATGCTATGTAAAAATGAAAAGCTCTACCTCTTAGCACGCTTTGGATCAATAAGAGCAAGTTCGGCAAGCTTAGCAGCAGAGATAGCTTTCTTAGAATCCCCTGAGGATGGATCTTCAGTGAGCATCTCTGGTTTGATAGTAGTCGACCCATCCATGGACTGGCTATGCTGATGCCTAATCCTCGGCTTCTCACTTAAAGCTGCACCCACAGTATCAGTTGATTGATTGCCTAATGGCGATGGATGAGCAGAAGAAGAACCAGGGTCTGTTGCTAGCAAAGAAGATGACTCGCCACCCATTTGGTTCCCAGAAGTAGCAGAAGTCGAATTGAACTTATCCATATCAAGATACATTGATAGCAAATCCTCTTCGGTTTCATCAGAAAATGATGGCCCATCGAATCCACCCACAACACCTAGGTCACTATCAAAGCTAATGTCGTCGGGAAGGGTGAGAATCTCAGAGTGGGCTCGTCTGTGACCCATATTCTTGGGCGGGTTATCAGGCATCCGGCTTAGGTCATGACTAAATCGGTTATTATCAGACGCCATGCCATGACCAAACTGGCTCTGTTCTGAGGAGCTGCCTGGAGCTAAGGGGGGCAGATTGGATGCTCCAGATTGCTCAGGCTTCATGTTGAAGCCGCTATTCGGTGGCGAGAAAACAGAATACCTACCCGAAGGAGGAAGTAAACTCCCACTAGCATGGTGAGACTTATCCTTATCCATCAATATCCAGAGCCCAATGCTTCCACTCCTGAAATGTAGCGAAAACCTAGAATTTATTGATGGGTTTTCAGTAATGGGTTATTAATTGAACACACGCACAGGAATTCAATGAAATCAATGACTATGTTCAACAAACCTTTTCTCCTAAATGGAAGGCCGCTGGGATTGAAACCCTAGATAGAAAAATAAAGCCCGCAAAGAGAACAATCAGAGAAGGTAAACAAAAGATCCGATTATTCAATAACCTATCGAATAAATTCAAGAAGATTATTGCATAAAATAATGAATTAAATAATTAAAGAAAGAAAGAAACATCAAAAATTCAAACTCAAAACAGTATCCATACGCGGCGTGCAAAAATGTCAAAAATCGAAACAGGAATGTGATAAATTACCAATTAAAAAATGGCGATACAGAAACAGAACGATGGGAACAAAAATAAATAAATAAATAAACGAAAAAAAATACTTACAGGTTAAGTTTTATTTATAAATTCGGTGTTATTTTCTTCTTTCTTTCTCGCAGTCGGATTGCGAATAGATCTTCGGAGAATGGAATTGAGAGAATCGAACAGCAAATTTGTGAAGACGAATCACATTTCACATGGTGACGTTAGGAAGCTTCAACGAGACGATGAGTGGATGACAAATATATACAGTATGTGTGTATATATGTATACACACGGAGAGAGACGCGCATACAGTGAATGTGTCTTCAGTGTGTGTGCAAGTAAACTCCAAATAAAATACTACTGTAGATAATTGCTTCCAAGTATTAAAAAAAAAACAATTAAACGTGGAATCCCTTTTTTAACCTTTGTTATAAATAAGGGTTAATTTTTTATAGGGTCAAATATAATACAAATATTAAATTCACTTCCATTATTTTTTGTACTTAAAAATTAAGGACTTCTTGTCATTTTTACCCTTTGGTAGTTATATTATATTATTTATATATTAAATTAGTTTAAAATACAGATTTATGGAGGTATGGATTTATATATTAAACTAATTTAAATTACAGATTGAATGTTTTCTATGAATTACGTAGAAATATAATCATCCACACACTATGCAATTTTATAAAAAAAATATTAAATTAATTTAAAATACAAATTTATGAAGGTATGAACTCATATATTAAACTAATTTAAAATACAGATTTATGGAGGTTTTCTATGAATTATCGCAATAATCAATTTTATAAAATAATAATAATAATAAATTACACATGTAGTATAAAAACAAAAAAGGGTATTATAGTCTAAATTAATTTCAAAACCTACTGCTATAAAAATTAATTAAAAAAAATTGGGAGTTCTATTTAATTTAATAAATTTAAACGCCTTTTTATTTAAAATTACCTATAAATAAAGGTTAATTATTGCATAGCTATTTTGGAAATAAATTGAATTGTATTGAATGTACAAATTTCAGTGTTAGGACATTAATTTTATAAAAAAGTTAATTTAATAAATTACGAATGTAAGTATAAAAACAACAAAAGGGTATTATAGTCTAAACTAATTTAAAAAACTACTGCTAAATAATTTTTAAATATACGTAATACGTGCAAACGCAAAAATAAATACTCCCTCCGTCCCAAAATTGTTTGCTTAATCTCTCTTGGCAACCCGGTAAGTTCCTTGCGTTGGCTTCCAATCATGCATGGAACTGAATCGTCCCGTAGGTAGGATATTGGAAGATTTCAGTAGTAGACGATGGAAATGTAACAATTTTTTATGCTACTGGAGTGGGTGGGAATTCGCGGCTACTAGACCAGGTAGCTGCGAGATTCCTTGCATTGGCCCTCTCATGTAAGGAATTACGCCTCACAAGGGAAGAGGCATTGAGGGCAGCCAGTAAAAGACGCTACTGGTGTTACGAGCGCACGTAGTAGCAGACGATCGTATCCTAATAACATTGTGATAAATTCTAGTTTGAAGGTATTGGACATATAATGACCCTATAATATACGGCTATCTGCACCACGATTTTTGACCGGCGAGCTCCAATAGCGATCCCATTTGATTGGAATCTACTACATGGAACAACTCGCGAGACACTTCGTTTCAGGTGGATGTTGTTGACCCCCGAGCATATTGTTGTCCTCATACTAGAAAAATTCGAGTTTGTTCGATATTGTTAGGACTCTTGATGCTACTATGTCAAGGATGCGATAAGTTGTGGGATAATTTCGAGTTCGATGGTATTAGAAAGGCAATGACCCTAAAATATGTGGTAATGTGCATCGTAGAACTGACCAATGAGTGAAATTTAGTAGCGCACTTGTTTTTTGCGTGGGCACGTTTAATCTAGTAGCTCTTCCAAAAAAAAGTGGGCGGTGGATGCTAGTGTCACGGTTTCAATTTGACTAGACTAGTGATGATGGACGGGTGCGTGATGGTTGCTTATAATTTGTACAAAACTGCTGCGTGCTACTGGGGATGTATGAATTTGTGCGTTGTTGCATGAGCACGTTTAATCTAGTAGCTCTTTCGGTCAAAAGAATTGTCCCCGGTGATTTAATAGTCCGAGTACAATTCGACTGAACTAGTGAAAGGATAGACGGGTGCGTAACGTTTGCTATGAATTTGTGCAGAACCGTTGTAGTATGCTAAATGGGATGTATGGATTTAGGCTTTGTCGCATGAGCACGTTTAATCTATGTAGCTATAGTCAAAAGAATTGGAAGGCGATGCTATAGTGTCTCAAGTACATTGCTTTGATTGGAATTGTGAATGATGGGCGAGTGCTTGTGACTTTGGCTATGAATCTGTGCAAATTTACGACTATGAAAATACCAAAAAAAATACAAGCCATGTGGCACGTTAAATCTAGTAGCTCTTCCAAAAAAAAAAAAAAAATTGGCGGTGGATGCTATAGTGTCACGGTTTTAATTTGACTAGACTAGTGAAATGATGGACGCGTGCGTGATGGTTGCTTATAATTTTTTCAAAACTGCTGCGTGCTATTGGGGATGTATGGATTTGTGCTTTGTTGCATGAGCACGTTTAATCTAGTAGCTCTTTCGGTCAAAAGAATTGTCCCCGGTGTTTTAATGGCCCGAGTACAACTCGACTGAACTAGTGAAAGGATAGACGGGTGCGTAACGTTTGCTATGAATTTGTGCAGAACCGTTGTAGTATGCTAAATGGGATGTATGGATTTAGGCTTTGTCGCATGAGCACGTTTAATCTAATTAGCTATAGTCAAAAGAATTGGAAGGCGATGCTATAGTGTCTCAAGTACATTGCTTTGATTGGAATTGTGAATGATGGACGAGTGCTTGTGACTTTGGCTATGAATTTGTGCAAATTTACGACTATGAAAATACCAAAAAAATTACAAGCCATGTGGGAAATTTTTGCAAAAGTAGTCTTACTCATAATGATGCTATTGTGTGTTTGAGAGAATCGTGCCTAAATGGGTTGTACTCGGGATCACATATTAATGTTTTGGTGCCTACCAAGGGCCAATGCTCTTTCATGTGTGTTTTGAGTATTTCTTGGATAAGCACGTGAGCAGCGATTGTTTTGTACGACAATGTTGGATCCCCGCTCGAGCAGCGACAATGTTGTTTGCATTCCCACTTCGGTTGTCGGTTTTAAGTAGCCTTGCCCGTATTCGGTTTTTTTGCGTTGGGTTTCTATGTTGTAGGCATTCGTTGGAATAATCGGTTATTCTGGAAAATTTTCACGTCCCTCTTTTGGAAAATCGCCCAAGTTTGGGTATTTTTGCACTCAAATTCCCTCCTAGCCTACACCGCACTCCATAGATCGAGAGGTTTAAGTGCTAGTCGTCACACCGAGCTTCGAAAATTAACCAAGTGAAAAGATGGGCGAGAGGAGACGTGTCTCGAGCGATGTCTATGTAATCGGATTACATCGCTGGGAGCACTTGAAATTTTACAAGTAAATGAGGACGCGACTGGGTCTGGGTGGTTGGTTCCATCGTCGAGTAATTTCCAAGTAATTTTTATTGCACCAACGCTCGTCAAGTGTCCGACGAAATGTTCTAATGAGGTTCGGTCCAAGAAATGGATTCGATACTCGCTCGATCCTAACCACGGACGTTGCAATGCTACAAATATTGCAATCGGACAACTTGATCGGTACATTAATCAACGATATCGGTAAACGGTCGCAATCGAAAGAGATGTAGTTGAAGAAGAACAACGAATAATGTTTCAAAAGTATAAATGTGCATCAATGTGTACATAAATCTCGAAAAACATCACCAAAGGACAAACAAATCGGTTGGGGTTTGGTCGTTATGTCATTCGGCACGCCGTAGTTCACGTCATTTCGATCAATTTCGAGTTCACGTTATTTTTTAGCATTTTATTTTGATTTTTTGTGATTTATTTGGTTTATTTTAATTATTTTTTAATTATTTTTATTATTTATTATTTTATTATTTATTTTATTTTTTTATTATTTTTTTATTATTTTTCATATTTCGAAGTCGAAAACGCGAGTCGCTACGGGATTGCTACGGAAACTCTCGCATCGCCCCGTAGCAGGGGGGTGTGTAAAAATCCATAGGGCTGATGTCTACTGCCGTCACTACTGAAATATTTGTAGTATCTACTATAGGGGGGACGGTTTTCAGCTTGAAACGCTGCGGGAGTACTACGGGAAAACCCGTAGCATCCCGAAGCGCTCTCGTAGCAACTCGTAGCATTGGACAGGGATGCCTAAGAATCGATGGATACGGATGAGTAGACCCCCCTCTACTCATAATCTCGCACTATGTGCGAGAGTTTACGAGAGCGATGCGAGAAAACTCGCATCGCCTCGCAGCGATTGGCAACCGCTGCGGGAAATTCCCGTAGCGATGCGAGTTTTCTCGCATCGCCTCGCAGCGATTGGCAACCGTTGCGGGAACTACGGGACCGATACGAGAGATTGTGAAATTTCTCGTAGCGGGTCGCATCGTTTCTCATATTTTCTCGCATTGTGGAGGGTGTGTTAAAATTTGGGGGGTTGATGTCTACTGCCGTCACTTCCGAAATATTTGTAGTATCTACTATAGGGGGGATGGTGTTCAACGTGCGACGCTGCGGGAGTGCGACGGGAGTGCTATGGGAAAACCCGTAGCATCGGTAAACGGTCGCAATCGAAAGAGATGTAGTTGAAGAAGAACAACGAATAATGTTTCAAAAGTATAAATGTGCATCAATGTGTACATCAATCTCGAAAAACATCACCAAAGGACAAACAAATCGGTTGGGGTTTGGTCGTTATGTCATTCGGCACGCCGTAGTTCACGTCATTTCGATCAATTTCGAGTTCACGTTATTTTTTAGCATTTTATTTTGATTTTTTGTGATTTTTTTGGATTTTTTGTGATTTTTTTGGTTTATTTTAATTATTTTTATTATTTATTATTTTATTATTTTTTTTTATTATTTTTTATATTTCGAAGTCGAAAACGCGAGTCGCTACGGGATTGCTACGGAAACTAAGTAGCGACGGCAAAATTGATGGAAACTAAGTAGCGACGGCAAAATCGGTGAATACTAAGTATCGATGGCAAATTCGATGGATACAAACTCCATGGATACTAAGTAGCGATGCATACCCAGTAGCCTTAGTAGCTTCCATGGATGGATACTAAGTAGCGATGCATACCCAGTAGCCTTAGTAGCGACGGCAAAATCGATGGAAACTAAGTAGCGACGGCAAAATCGATGGAAACTAAGTAGCGACGGCAAAATCGGTGGAAACTAAGTAGCGATGGCAAAATCGGTGGAAACTAAGTAGCGACGGCAAAATCGGTGAATACTAAGTATCGATGGCAAAATCGGTGGATACTAAGTAGCGATGGAAAATTCGATGCATACCCAGTAGCGATGGCAAATTCGATGCATACCCAGTAGCCTTAGTAGCGAGACGGCAAAATCGATGGAAACTAAGTAGCGACGGCAAAATCGATGGAAACTAAGTTGCGACGGCAAAATCGGTGGAAACTAAGTATCGATGGCAAAATTGGTGGATACTAAGTAGCGACGGCAAAATCGAAATCGATGGAATCTAAGTAGCGACGTCAAAATCGGTGGAAACTAAGTAGCGACGGCAAAATCGAAATCGATGGAAACTAAGTATCGATGGCAAAATCGGTGGAAACTTAAGTATCGATGGCAAAATCGGTGGATACTAAGTATCGATGGATACTAAGTATCGATGGCAAATTCGATGGATACTAAGTAGCGATGCATACCCAGTAGCCTTAGTAGTGTTGGTTTTCGGTATTCCGATCCGATCGATATACCGTGTGTGCGGAAGCGTGTAAAGCAATAGATCTACTATGCTATGATCTTAGTGCACACAAATATGTATAGACACACATATATTTATATATATATATATACATCCAATATATATATATAGAGAGATATCAACGAAATCTTACTTTTGGTGACGAAGTGATTCGTTGATGTCGTTGAGGTGGTGTTGAGTCGATTGAACCACCTCAAATGGATCAGTCTCTCGAAGCTCTTCTTGTGAATGACCTCGTCACTCCTTTAGATCGTCCAGATGTTGAAGCCGCACAAATGGCCCGGTCTCTACGTGTTGCACACGAACCCGGAATTGAACTTGCTTGCTTGTTCTTGAGTGATTCTCTCACTCTTTTCTCTCTTCTTGTGTGGAATTTCGTGGCTGATCAAAAGTTGTGTGAAAACACATGTTTTCATCACTATATTGATCACCATTAACCTCCCTTGTAACCCCCACCTTAATGTGCATCATAATGCACAAGTAATGGTGGATAATGGGGAGGTGAAGGGTCATTTCCACATCACCATGCCAAATGGCATTAGATGTGGTCCCCTTGTTTGTTTGGCATGACATGTCACACCATGTGACATGCATCCATGCAAGCCATGCATCTCATGCATGCCATGCATCCTATGCATGTGAAAATCCATACGTATTGATTCTAAATCAATATAACAAGCAACTTAATTCCGACTCGTGTGTGACCCTGTAGGTATGATTTATCGATCAATATTATATTGTTCCCAACAATTAATATTATCGAATAATCATTTAACATCCATAGACGACCTTATGACTTTATCGATTGCACACGTAGGATCGAAGGACATATCCCAACAATCTCCCACTTGGCCTTCAGAGCCAGTGTGCTCCCAACTTCCTGTTGTCACTTTATGTCTAAGTTTGAACTTGAGGCAAGACTCGAGTCATCCTCAATCGGTTCAAACCTTTCTTGGACTTTGAGACAGACTGTAAAACCAGATTTATCACTATGATACGAATCTGGACGTGGCCACGTATTTTCCACAGTCTCGACTCTCCAAGTGGCCGGTAAGACATGTATCCCATTATAAAATGGAGGACAATCCCATCTTGTCAATCCAAGCTCTCCCACTTGCTTCCTGATATACCTAATAACAAGTTTTATAACCTCCATTTACGAAAGGCGTTTACTTGCATCAAAGTACACCATTTCACAATGGAATCACTCTGGACTACTCAGGTCAGAGGAAATTGCTCGACAGTCAATGAAATAGTATTATGACTCGAAATCTCAAATACTATTTCAGTCGGGTCTGTTCGATCATTAGCTCCCAACTAATATCTATGCAACTGTACTTGACGTCCCACGTCACTAGCCCATGAAGTGGCGCTATAGTACACATTGCAATCTAGTTCATTGTATTATCGGTTTGTCCGTACTCGATGATACGAACCAGGAACAATCATATGATTCAAGTATATCAGTTCAACTATTGGGACTTCATTATGCGGTAAGTCGACCTCATAACCCAATTGATATCACTTAATCATTTGGACAATTCATATAAATTAAACCATATTTATATGAAGAAATATGTATTATACATATGAGTAAATGTTTACCAAATCTCCAAAAGTATCTAATACAGTAATAGAAATCACAACCCATCTCTAAGATGTCTGATATCTATTGCAGTCGTGAAAGCCTCAAGCTTAAACTGCTAGAGAGGTTTAGAAAACGGGTTTGCAACCTTACCAAAAGTTGCAACTTTATTATCTTGATGTCTCCACAAAACTATCTCCCAGATAATGTGGAACTTCCTGAGCACCAGTTTTAGACTTGCTGTGCTTCCTAGCTCATTGGCTTGTGCGATAACTCTACTATAAATAGAGAACTATCGGATGGGCTGAGCTAGTTACGCCACCTAGTTCATTCAAGAACCTTCAAATCTTAACTGCCAACATTATTGCATCCAATGCAATACTGTGCTCAGCTTCTGTAGTTTAATCAGCTATATTGCATTGCATGGAACTATTCCAGCAAATTTCACCTCTAACCAGACAAAAGATATAACCAGATTAAAATCGGAAATTATCTTAGTCTGTTTTGAAGTTAGCATTAAAACAGCTTGTTAATATCAACTCTTTTTGTCTTCCAAAGACAACAAAATATTCTTTAGTCCATCTAAGGTACATAAGAATATTATTGGCCGCAGTCTAATGCGCCTCACCTGGATTTCCTTGAAACTGACTCGTCATGCTCAAAGCATACGATACGTCCGGTCGTGTACATATCATGGCGTACATTATAGACCCTATTGCCGAAGCATAAGGAATGTTTTCCATCCTCTTTTGCTCATCAAGTCCCGTAGGGCCTTGCATCTTGCTAAGAGATGTGCCATGACTCATTGGAATGAGACCCTTTTTGGCGTCTTTCATTCTGAACTTATCAAGTACCTTATAGGTCACTTGACTAAGTCCAAACATCATTTTCGATCTGTTCCGACAGATCTTGATGCCCAATATGTACTGTGCATCTCCAAGATCCTTTATTGAAAACAATTTCCAAGCCATTCTTTAATAGAATTAAGCATAGAAACATTGTTTCCAATAAGGAGTATGTCATCGACATACAACACAACGTATACAACGTAACTCCCACTGTTCTTCTTGTAAAACAATTACGAGTTCCTCTGAAATCTAAAACCCAGTATGGATTCATTGAACTGAAGACTGCTACTCCGATATGCTTTGCTTTATTCCATAATGGAATTATAAGATTGCATAATTTCTCAGCCTTATTAGGATCGATAAAACTCTTTGGCTGTGTCAAAACACATTCTCTTCTAGAATCCAATTCAAGAAGTTAGTTTTAGCATCCAATATTACCATAACTCATTATCAAGATGAGTAGTAATGGCTAAGATAATCTGAATGATTTAATCAAAGCAACTGGTGAAAGTTTTTCCATAATCCACCTCGTGAATAAAACTTTTACCATCAACCTTGCTTTGAAAACCCTAGGTTTTCCATCTGTCTGTTTAGATCTTAAAGATCTATTAGCATTCATTGGGTCTAACCCCGTGATGCAAATATATCAAGTTCAAAACTTGATTATCAGATATTGATATCATCTCAGATTTCAGGGCACCATGCCAATTTTAAGTAGCTGGACTCGTCATAGCATGAATATAGGTCGAAGGTTCATCGCTTTCCAAAAGCATGAATTCATATCTCTCATTGATCACAATATCTAAGTATTTGAATAATAGAGATCTATGCATTTCTGGACCTACGAGGGCTGGTATGGTTTCCAAAACCATAAGAATACTCTCAACCCAGTCTTGAAATTCATCATTAGTTGTTCCACTTGAACCTCGTTCAAGACAACCAAGCTCCCACTGACTTTCTAGGAAAGATAACTCTTTTCAAGAAAATCACTATCTCGAGCAACAAAATATTGTTCTCAAATAGATCGTAGAAGTTGTACCCTCGAGTTTCTTATGGACATATCATAAGGAAACTTTTATCCCATTTGAGTTCAAGCTTTATAGAGATAAATCTCGTCAGAGAAGCTTTTAGAACCTCAAATCTTGATGAAAACAATTTAGGGACCCTCCCTTTCCATACCTAGTATGGTGTCTTATCAACAGCTTTTGACAGCGTCCTATTCAGAGTATAAGTTGAAGTCTAGAATTGTGTGTTCCCAAAAGAGACCAGTAGTTCATTTAGACCTCTCATCGAATGGTCGAAATATATCTAATATAGTTTGTTTTCTCTTTTCCGAAACATAACCTTCATGTGCTTGTGAACTACTAGGTTCAACATACATTAGTATGGATCATCCCTAATTACTCACATGTTCTCCTTTCTCCAAGAAAGATGACATTGTTATTTTTTCAATCACACATCATTCACATGTATCAAATGACTCCAAGTCAAATGATTCTAAAGTTCCTTCTAAAAGAAGCTTCGTTACATGTTTAGATTTTGATTTGATCTAATCAACAATGTTTCAGTTATGTCTCATCGATACTTATTCGATTTGGCCTTTGGTCTTAATGATATATATGATTTGTCAAGTTAAAAGTATACATAAACAATATAATAATCGTACCAAAACAAAGAATAATTCACAATTAAAATAGTTACCAAACTATTTAATAGTGAAAAAACTAATCCATCAGTATCTAATACTGAACCAATATTCATTGTTTATTGAAGGTACGAAATTACATAGTTATAATACTAAAACAAGGCCCTAAGGCAAAAAATCATATGATCATACGGCTAATGCAGCGACCTTCGCTCCATTTCTTGCCCGTAGATCGACATCTCTATTCACCAAACTTATACTTCTATGTAGTTCCTCCACATAAAATGTGAGAACCACATTTGGCATCCAATACCCAAGAAGTAGAATTTGGGAAGTTTAATGTCTATATCATTAATACTTGAAGATGAAGCAACCCCGTTCTTCACATCTTCTTTGAACTTTGGGCAAATTCAATTATTCCCAATAATTGAGTCTCATTCAAATTTCCCATTCAAAATTAATACAATGTCAAAACGTGATAAATCGTAAGTGAAAAATCGAAGTTTTCTAACCAGCGATATTATCATGCAATTGAAGCCCTATCTCTCATAAAATATGAGGGAGCCAACCAGACAATCGTTTCACGCCATCCAATGGCTCGAAAGTCTCTAATTTGTGTCATTGATGAACTTAAGTGTTTTGGATTAAATCACTCCCCGAGGTGTAAATAATCCTAACCTTATAATCCATCAAATGAAAGACAAATTAGGCATTTGTTTTGAAATTGAATAAAATACGAAATTTTTATATGTTTGCAAGTAGTGTCCAACACTTTTGCAGTAGACGCATTGAGATTCCCTAGGAACCCTAGTAGCCTTCTTGCCCATGCTCTTTTGAATACCATATCCTCTATCATAAGAATTTCCCTCTTAGGGTCTTTATCTATCGCCGGCTCAGCAGCCTTGAGCATCCCTTGGAGCTCACGAAGCGATTTCTTCAAATCATTCATGTGGAAATTTTAGCCTAAAGGCATTATAACCATCATGAGATTGAAGTATGAAATCGGTTGCCAAATAATCATCATAGGAAAAATCTAGGTGGTCACTTGAAGCAAATAATCCAATCATTTGTTGCACATGTGATTCCATAGATTTCCATTTTTCCAGCCTAGCTGAAGCGATTACCCTGGTCATACCGAACCGCTCAATCTTAGCATATTCCCCGAACATGCTATTGAGTTGTTCAATGATATCTTAGGATGTGGTCATTTAACACATTTTCATTGTCTTCGTATTTGAGGACCATTCTCAAATTACATTGTGAATCAAGAAAATTTATGTTGTTCAATTTTTCATAATCAAGAATTGAACCAAACTTGAATCGAGTTGAAATTAACATGATAAACTACAAAAGAAAGATAAATAAAGTATGTAAACATTCACAAAGCGGTAAACAAATAAGGTTGTCTAACAAGCTACTTATTTATTCCATTTTGTTCAATCGATATCTAATATCTTTGTTCCCTTGAACAAAACAATCCCAAGACCCTCATCTTGCAAATTCTTAAGCCGACTGAGTCCGCACTTAAGAAGTCCAAGATAGGTAGACATTTCATGTCAATGACATCTAATGTCACTCTCGGTCGATGAGAGTCCCATTCTCATCTCATGTCTCGATAGCCACGCCTGCAGTGGATCTATCGATGAGAAAACCAAACTCACATGTAAAGGTCTAACCTTTACTCCCACTTATCCCAAGATAACAAGTAGTACCCCGCTGAGGCGGACCTACCAACTTATGATCGAGGGCTTCATGAGTGTGATGTTTTTGGACAAGACATTATACTCATTATTTTGGGAACTTGCATGCATAGGTGTTTATATGTAAGTTGAACATTTATAACATAAAACATCCTATAACTAGCAAAGCAATTAAATACGTAATCGAAAGGCCCCTAGAACCTCACAACTCTCAAACGAAAAGATTAAAAGCATTAAAATAGGCCTTGAACATCTTCTGGACTGGTCCACGCCCGCCGTTTCAGTTCCGCGCCCGCCGATTTAGGTCAACCTTAGTCCGTACCCCAAAAACCACGAACGGCGCCCGCCGTTTCACAAACGGCGGTCGCCGAACACCTCTGGCGGTCGCCGTTTCCAAAACGGCGCCCGCCAAAAGGGTACAGAAGGGGGCAGAACCTAAATCAGCCTTTCGGCGGTCGCCGTTTCCAAAACGGCGCCCGCCGAATCCATTCGGCGCCCGCCGGAGCACAAACGGCGCCCGCCGTTTTGCTCCAGCAGCCCGGTTTTTGCCCGTTTCGCTTCGTTTTGCTTCGTTTCTTCTCGTTTTCGCCGGAGAGCCGATATCCAATGTCGATCCATGGATTCAATCCATTGTTTACACATTGAACAATACATTTTTGAATAGAAAAAACTTATCTATTACAAAAGATTCCAAGGGACGCAGCCCTCCAAAACTATGGCCAATCGTACGTAAAAAACGACAATTTCATTCACCCGACCACTAACGGTGGCCGGCCTTATATCTAAACACATAATAACATAATCACAATTAAGCCATTTATGTTGATTTAAACATATTGTGTCCAACACAAAAGTGTGCACGAGCCCTAGGCTCTGATACCAATTGTTGGTTTTCGGTATTCCGATCCGATCGATATACCGTGTGTGCGGAAGCGTGTAAAGCAATAGATCTACTATGCTATGATCTTAGTGCACACAAATATGTATAGACACACATATATTTATATATATATATATATATACATCCAATATATATATATAGAGAGATATCAACGAAATCTTACTTTTGGTGACGAAGTGATTCGTTGATGTCGTTGAGGTGGTGTTGAGTCGATTGAACCACCTCAAATGGATCAGTCTCTCGAAGCTCTTCTTGTGAATGACCTCGTCACTCCTTTAGATCGTCCAGATGTTGAAGCCGCACAAATGGCCCGGTCTCTACGTGTTGCACACGAACCCGGAATTGAACTTGCTTGCTTGTTCTTGAGTGATTCTCTCACTCTTTTCTCTCTTCTTGTGTGGAATTTCGTGGCTGATCAAAAGTTGTGTGAAAACACATGTTTTCATCACTATATTGATCACCATTAACCTCCCTTGTAACCCCCACCTTAATGTGCATCATAATGCACAAGTAATGGTGGATAATGGGGAGGTGAAGGGTCATTTCCACATCACCATGCCAAATGGCATTAGATGTGGTCCCCTTGTTTGTTTGGCATGACATGTCACACCATGTGACATGCATCCATGCAAGCCATGCATCTCATGCATGCCATGCATCCTATGCATGTGAAAATCCATACGTATTGATTCTAAATCAATATAACAAGCAACTTAATTCCGACTCGTGTGTGACCCTGTAGGTATGATTTATCGATCAATATTATATTGTTCCCAACAATTAATATTATCGAATAATCATTTAACATCCATAGACGACCTTATGACTTTATCGATTGCACACGTAGGATCGAAGGACATATCCCAACAAGTAGCGACGGCAAAATAATTGGAAACTAAGTAGCGACGGCAAAATCGGTGGAAACTAAGTAGCGACGGCAAAATCGGTGAATATTAAGTATCGATGGGAAATTCGATGGATATTAAGTATCGATGGCAAATTCGGTGGATACTAAGTATCGATGGCAAAATCGATGGAAACTAAGTAGCGACGGCAAAATCGATGGAAACTAAGTAGCGACGGAAAAATCGGTGGAAACAAAGTAGCGACGGTAAAATCGATGGAAACTAAGTAGCGACGGTAAAATCGATGGAAACTAAGTAGCGATGGGAAAATCGATGGGAACTAAGTAGCGATGGCACAATCGATGGATACTAACTAAGTAAAAGATAAAAATGTAACAATTTTTTGATGATACTGGAGTGGGTGGGAATTCGCAGCTACTAGACCAGGTAGCTGCGAGATTCTTTGCATTGGCCCTCTCATGTAAAGAAGGAAATACGCCTCACAAGGGAAGAGGCATTGAGGGCTTCCAGTAAAAGACGCTACTTGTGGTAGAGGGCACGTAGTAGCAGACGATGGTATCCTAATAACATTGTGATAAATTCTAGTTCGAAGGTAATGGACATACAATGACCCTATAATATACGACTATCTGCACCACGATTTTTGACCGGCGAGCTCCAATAGCGATCCCATTTGACTGGAAGCTACTACATGGAACAACTCGCGAGGCACTTCGTTTCAGGTGTGGGGATGTCGTTGACCCGAGCATATTGTTGTCCTAATACTAGAAAAATTCGAGTTTGTTCAATTTTGTTAGGACTCTTGATGCTACTATGTCAAGGATGCGATTTTGTTAGTAGCGCACTTGTTTGTATGGAATTACCCATTGTTGCGTGGGCACGTTAAATCTAGTAGCTCTTCCAAAAAAAAAAAAAAAAAATTGGTGGTGGATGCTATAGTGTCACGGTTTTAATTTGACTAGACTAGTGAAATGATGGACGGGTGCGTGATGGTTGCTTATAATTTGTGCAAAACTGCTGCGTGCTATTGGGGATGTATGGATTTGTGCTTTGTTGCATGAGAACGTTTAATCTAGTAGCTCTTTCGGTCAAAAGAATTGTCCCTGGTGTTTTAATGGCCCGAGTACAACTCGACTGAACTAGTGAAAGGATAGACGGGTGCGTAACGTTTGCTATGAATTTGTGCAGAACCGTTGTAGTATGCTAAATGGGATGTATGGATTTAGGCTTTGTCGCATGAGCACGTTTAATCTAAGTAGCTATAGTCAAAAGAATTGGAAGGCGATGCTATAGTGTCTCAAGTACATTGCTTTGATTGGAATTGTGAATGATGGACGAGTGCTTGTGACTTTGCCTATGAATTTGTGCAAATTTACGACTATGAAAATACTAAAAAAAATACAAGCCATGTGGGACATTTTTGCAAAAGTAGTCTTTACTCATAATGATGCTATTGTGTGTTTGAGAGAATCGTGCCTAAATGGGTTGTACTCGGGATCACATATTAATGTTTTGGTGCCTACCAAGGGCCAATGCTCTTTCATGTGTGTTTTGAGTATTTCTTGGATAAGCACGTGAGCAGCGATTGTTTTGTACGACAATGTTGGATCCCCGCTCGAGCAGCGACAATGTTGTTTGCATTCCCACTTCGGTTGTCGGTTTTAAGTAGCCTTGCCTGTATTCGGTTTTTTGCGTTGGGTTCCTATGTTGTAGGCATTCGTTGGAATAATCGATTATTCTGGAAAATTTTCACGTCCCTCTTTTGGAAAATCGCCCAAGTTTGGGTATTCTTGCACTCAAATTCCCTCCTAGCCTACACCGCACTCCATAGATCGAGAGGTTTAAGTGCTAGTCGTCACACCGAGCTTCGAAAATTAACCAAGTGAAAAGATGGGCGAGAGGAGACGTGTCTCGAGCGATGTCTATGTAATCGGATTACATCGCTGGGAGCACGTGAAATTTTACAAGTAAATGAGGACGCGACTGGGTCTGGGTGGTTGGTGTTGTAATTCTGGGTTAACTGAAAGATGTAGAGGCTTGGATATTTATTGAATCGCGTAGCACGCTTTCCTTAAAGAGTATTTCGACCCTATTTAGCCTGGGTATCACGAAATCCCTCGCAGGATAAGACAATAACGACACTCGAGTCTTAGGCTTAGAACACGAGCAACTTATGGAACTTTATGTGTTATTTGTTGTTCCAAAGCTCTCAATTTCGTAGGTGATGTTGTGTGTATTCAGAAAATGAATTTCACTCCCTTATATAGGTTTTAGACACCCCTTCCTTTGAACATAAGCACCCTTTAGTTGAATAGGTACCTTTTAGTGAACACACCCTTTCACTAAGCACCTATTCATGTTGTTTTTCATGTCTATTCATGCAATTTCGAATTTGCATACAATATATGATATTAAATCATTACTTAGCCATGCAAACCATGCAACTACGAGATTAAACTCGACATGCATCAACATGCTTATTCAAAGTATTAATCCGTATCAATTTTATATGAACGTGTACTCCACACTTCTCCAAATTCATATTCTATTGACTAGGATTAATCCGAAGCCTTGAATGATTCCAACTACATTAAACGGACAATGATTTCACTTAAATCATCAACATTCCTCCCCCATTTAAGTGTAATCCTTGAATCATACAAATTCAACAAATAAAACCAAACTAGTGCATAAAATGAAAATGTCCTGAAGATTGAATTTTCATCTTAGTGAATTATACTTTACAAATATTCGAGAATCACGGTGTCTTAAAGATTGAACCGTTCAACCCATCTGAATACATGAAGACAAAACACACACAAGTTTATTACAATTCCATAAGGAAAACCGACACAAAATTAGGCCTTGTGTCCCTATCCATTCTTGAGCGTATATAGAGCTTAGCCACGACTCTTGAAGCTGCCACACTTCCCACTCATATAGGTGAATCTTTTCTTCGTGCACCTGCACAATGCACTTTGTCAAAAGACTCATTAAGAATTAAATTCAACCTTAACATGCAGGTTCAAACACATACCTTTGGGATAATTTCCATGTGTTTCAATCTCAAATATAGGCTTCCCAATTGAATTCTGGTTCTAATGCAATTAGAAATGAATTTGGTATCCCATATTTGAAGATTCAGAGAGGCTTAAGACCCATCCCAGTTACCGACTTTGCTACCAAGTCCCTCGCTAATCCCTTGGTCAAATGATCAGCGAGATTATGTTGAGATCTCACAAAATCTATTGAGATTACTCCATGAGTGATCAGCTCACGGATCGCGCTATGTCTAACGCCCAAGTGCCTTGACTTGCCATTGTATACTTGACTGTATGCCTTAGCCAAAGTGGCTGCACTGTCACAATGAATAGAAAATGCCGAAATAGGCTTCGGCCACAAAGGAATTTCATACACCAAATTCCTTAGCCATTCAGCTTCTTTACCAGCTGCCGCGAGTGCTATAAATTCCGATTCCATAGTGGAACTCGTAATACAAGTTTGCTTCTTTGAAGCCCAACTTATAGCACCGCCTCCGAGTAAGAAAACCCAACCAGTAGTAGAAGAATGATCCTCTATATTGGTTATCCAACTCGCATCAGAATACCCTTCTAGTACCGAAGGATATCCGACATATGTCAAACCAAGGTCTTTGGTTCCCTTTAAGTATTTCAATACACGCCTAACAGCCTGCCAATGATGCGTGCTAGGATTACTTGTGTATCTACTTAGTTTGCCTACAGCAAATGCAATGTCCGGCCTTGTGCTAGTCATAGCATACATAAGACACCCGATTACCTTGGAGTATTCCAACTGGGACACCGCAACACCCGTATTAGGCATAAGTTTCACACTTGGATCATAAGGGGTGCTAACCGGAGAGTAGTCATCGCAATGAAATTTCTTCAACACTTTCTCAATGTAATGAGATTGTGTTAAAGTAATAGCATTGTTCTCACGTTTGATTTTTATTCCCAAAATCACATCCGCCTCCCCCATGTCCTTCATGTCAAAGCTTGATGATAAAAATGCCTTAGTAAGGTCCACTTGTCTTTGGTCAGTACCAAAGATAAGCATATCATCAACATATAGACAAATGATGACTCCTTTACCAAAGTCATCGAATTTGCTATACACACACTTGTCCGATTGATTTAAATTAAATCCATTCGACAAGATTACTTCATCAAATTTTTGATGCCACTGCTTAGGTGCTTGTTTCAATCCATACAAGGATTTAACGAGTTTACATACTTTATGCTCATTACCAGGCATAATGAACCCTTCGGGTTGTTTCATGTAAATCTCTTCCTCTAACTCGCCGTTAAGGAATGCCGTTTTTACATCCATTTGATGGATCACTAGATTATTTATTGCAGCCAAAGCTATCAATAATCTAATCGTAGTTATTCTCGCAACAGGGGCATAAGTATCGAAATAATCAATGCCTTCCTTTTGCCTAAAGCCTTGAATGACCAATCGGGCTTTATACTTGTCGATTGAACCATCGACTTTCATCTTCTTCTTGAAGATCCACTTGCATCCTAATGGTTTACAACCGTTAGGTAAATCAGCAAGAACCCAAGTGTTGTTTCCCATAATGGAATCCATCTCATCATTGATGGCTTCTTTCCAAAATGCAACATCTTGTGATTTCATGACTTCATCGTATGTTTTAGGCTCATCATCAACATGATAACAATACGAGTATTGGAAGCCAACTTCGTCCCTTGATCCTTCAACCAAAAAGGTCTGGAAATCGGGACCGAACGATTTCTTAGTCCTTATCCTCGTGCCTCGACGAGGTTCAAGCGACTCAGGCTGGGGCAAGGTTAAATCCGAATTTTCAGCCACCTTAGGCACCAGATCCTTGGGCCTAACCATTGATGTAAATCGAGTTTCATCAAATATTGCATCCCTCGATTCTATGATAGAATGAATCGCCACTGACTCATTCGGTTCAATCACGTAGAATCGATACGCCTTGGAATGCACCGCATATCCAACAAAGATGCAATCAATGCCTCTTTCTCCCAAAGTTTTCTTTTTGGGATCCGGTAGTCTTACGACAGCCCGACAGCCCCAAACCTTAAGATAATTCAGGTTAGGCTTCTTTTTGTACCAAAGTTCATAGGGAGTAACCTTGTTCCTTTTGTTAGGAACCCTATTTAATAAATAGCAAGCCGTTAACACGGCTTCTCCCCAGAATCCACTATTCAAACCCGAATAGGATAACATGGAATTCACCATTTCCTTTAGTACACGGTTCTTCCTTTCGGATATACCGTTTTGTTGAGGAGTATAGGGCGCAGTTATTTCATGAATAATACCACATGATTCAAACAAAACAGGATCATAATATTCACCTCCCCTATCGGTTCTCAACTTTTTAATCATGCACTCTTGTTGTAGTTCAACTTCAGTTTTAAATACTTTAAACTTTTCTAGCGCTTCATCTTTAGTACTTAGCAGAAATACATAGCAAAATCTAGAATAATCATCTATGAAAGTTACTAAGTATTTCTTATTCCCCAACGAAGGTGTAGCATGGAAATCACATAAGTCGCTATGCACAAGTTCAAGCATACAAGATTCACGTTGAACATCTTTAAAAGGATGCCTAACAATTTTAGTTAGCATGCATGTATTACACTTATCTTCTTCTAAGTTCATGGCAGGAATTAGATCAAGTTTAGACATTTCAATCATACGCTTATAATGAACATGTCCTAGTCTAGCATGCCATAGTAATGAATCATTAACATTAGAAGAAATCATAAGCACCGAATCAGAATTTTTATTTATAATATTAAGCATGAACATCCCATTACATTGATATCCAAAGCCGACAAACACACCGTTTTTAGTCAATACATATTTATTAGATTCATACACTTGTTTATATCCGTACTTGGATAAAACACTACCGGATACAAGGTTTTTCCTTATTCCGGGTACATGTAATACATCTAATAATACTAAGGACTTTCCGGAACTAAATTCCAACAACACTTCTCCGCGACCAAGAATAGGGGCAGTTGACTCGTTTCCCATGTAAAGCACCGATCCATCTTTAACCGGTTCATACTTCTGAAACCAATGACGATCTTTGCATACATGTTTGGTTGCACCCGAGTCAATCCACCATGCCACCGAATCATCCTGCATATAAAATGCTTCAGAAACTATAGGCACATAATTTATATCAACAACTAAATTATGAGTCTTAGTCTCACCTTGATTGGTGTTCGGACCCTGGTCATTAGACCTTTGTCCCGAGCGATTGTTCATCGTTCCCTTCTTGTTCTTGTTTGCACGACAATCACTTTTAAAGTGACCCGCTTTTCCGCATATCCAGCAAGCGCCCTTAGGCTTCTTACTCCCAGCATTATTGCTGCTGTTGTTGTTGTTGTTGTAGGGACGCTTTGTCCCTCGGTTCTTATACGAACTCTCCCCTGCTTCCATCATATTGATAGTTGCAGACCTTATAGGTTCCTTGTCCTTGGGTTTTTCACCCTCTTGCGCCCTTAGAGATTCCTCTATGCGCAAGTGACTACCGAGTTGTACTAAAGACAACTCTTCCTTTTTATGCTTCAGGGTGTGTTTGAAGTCTTTCCACGACGGCGGTAATTTGTCTATAATACTAGACACCGAGATGGACTCATCCATCTTCATATTATGTTGGGTAAATTGACCCAATATCCGCAGCAATTCATTATATTGCTCCATTACCGGCCTTCCGTCGCACATTTTGTAATTCATAAAATTACCAACCAGGAACTTCTTACTAGAAGCGTCCTCGTCAATGTACTTAGATTCAAGACTATCCCATAGTTCTTTAGCAGATTCAACGTTTTGATAGATGTCAAAGAGTGAGTCAGACATACCGTTTAATATATGCCCACGACATATATAATCGTCGTTCTCCCACTTGCACCGTTTCCGAGTTTCCTCCGGCGTTTCGTTGTCCTTTGCTTCTGGTTGTGGAGTGCTTAGCACGTACACCACTTTCAACGTTGTTAGCATAAAATGCATCTTCTTTTGCCACCTTCTAAAATCTACGCCTTCAAATTTCTCCAACTTTCCAAACTTGCTGGTCATCTCTCGAACCGCTTCCATCTTTCAGTATATGCAAATACTCTTTAAGAATGTTGTAATTCTGGGTTAACTGAAAGATGTAGAGGCTTGGATATTTATTGAATCGCGTAGCACGCTTTCCTTAAAGAGTATTTCGACCCTATTTAGCCTGGGTATCACGAAATCCCTCGCAGGATAAGACAATAACGACACTCGAGTCTTAGGCTTAGAACACGAGCAACTTATGGAACTTTATGTGTTATTTGTTGTTCCAAAGCTCTCAATTTCGTAGGTGATGTTGTGTGTATTCAGAAAATGAATTTCACTCCCTTATATAGGTTTTAGACACCCCTTCCTTTGAACATAAGCACCCTTTAGTTGAATAGGTACCTTTTAGTGAACACACCCTTTCACTAAGCACCTATTCATGTTGTTTTTCATGTCTATTCATGCAATTTCGAATTTGCATACAATATATGATATTAAATCATTACTTAGCCATGCAAACCATGCAACTACGAGATTAAACTCGACATGCATCAACATGCTTATTCAAAGTATTAATCCGTATCAATTTTATATGAACGTGTACTCCACACTTCTCCAAATTCATATTCTATTGACTAGGATTAATCCGAAGCCTTGAATGATTCCAACTACATTAAACGGACAATGATTTCACTTAAATCATCAACAGTTGGTTCCATCGTCGAGTAATTTCCAAGTAATTTTTATTGCACCAACGCTCGTCAAGTGTCCGACGAAATGTTCTAATGAGGTTCGCTCCAAGAAATGGATTCGATACTCGCTCGATCCTAACCACGGACGTTGCAATGCTACAAATATTGCAATCGGACAACTTGATCGGTACATTAATCAACGATATCGGTAAACGGTCGCAATCGAAAGAGATGTAGTTGAAGAAGAACAACGAATAATGTTTCAAAAGTATAAATGTGCATCAATGTGTACATCAATCTCGAAAAACATCACCAAAGGACAAACAAATCGGTTGGGGTTTGGTCGTTATGTCATTCGGCACGCCGTAGTTCACGTCATTTCGATCAATTTCGAGTTCACGTTATTTTTTAGCATTTTATTTTGATTTTTTGTGATTTTTTTGGTTTATTTTAATTATTTTAATTATTTATTATTTTTTTATTTTATTTTTATTTTTTATATTTCGAAGTCGAAAACGCGAGTCGCTACGGGATTGCTACGGAAACTAAGTAGCGACGGCAAAATTGATGGAAACTAAGTAGCGACGGCAAAATCGGTGAATACTAAGTATCGATGGCAAATTCGATGGATACAAACTCCATGGATACTAAGTAGCGATGCATACCCAGTAGCATTAGTAGCTTCCATGGATACTAAGTAGCGATGCATACCCAGTAGCCTTAGTAGCGACGGCAAAATCGATGAAAACTAAGTAGCGACGACAAAATCGATGGAAACTAAGTAGCGACGGCAAAATCGGTGGAAACTAAGTAGCGATGGCAAAATCGGTGGAAACTAAGTAGCGACGGCAAAATCGGTGAATACTAAGTATCGATGGCAAAATCGGTGGATACTAAGTAGCGATGGAAAATTCGATGCATACCCAGTAGCGATGGCAAATTCGATGCATACCCAGTAGCCTTAGTAGCGAGACGGCAAAATCGATGGAAACTAAGTAGCGACGGCAAAATCGATGGAAACTAAGTTGCGACGGCAAAATCGGTGGAAACTAAGTATCGATGGCAAAATTGGTGGATACTAAGTAGCGACGGCAAAATCGAAATCGATGGAATCTAAGTAGCGACATCAAAATCGGTGGAAACTAAGTAGCGACGGCAAAATCGAAATCGATGGAAACTAAGTATCGATGGCAAAATCGGTGGAAACTTAAGTATCGATGGCAAAATCGGTGGATACTAAGTATCTATGGCAATTTCGATGGATACTAAGTATCGATGGCAAATTCGATGGATACTAAGTAGCGATGCATACCCAGTAGCCTTAGTAGCGACGGCAAAATAATTGGAAACTAAGTAGCGACGGCAAAATCGGTGGAAACTAAGTAGCGACGGCAAAATCGGTGAATATTAAGTATCGATGGGAAATTCGATGGATATTAAGTATCGATGGCAAATTCGGTGGATACTAAGTATCGATGGCAAAATCGATGGAAACTAAGTAGCGACGGCAAAATCGATTGAAACTAAGTAGCGACGGAAAAATCGGTGGAAACAAAGTAGCGACGGTAAAATCGATGGAAACTAAGTAGCCACGGTAAAATCGATGGAAACTAAGTAGCGATGGGAAAATCGATGGGAACTAAGTAGAGATGGCACAATCGATGGATACTAACTAAGTAAAAGATGGAAATGTAACAATTTTTTGATGATACTGGAGTGGGTGGGAATTCGCAGCTACTAGACCAGGTAGCTGCGAGATTCTTTGCATTGACCCTCTCATGTAAGGAAGGAAATACGCCTCACAAGGGAAGAGGCATTGAGGGCTTCCAGTAAAAGACGCTACTTGTGGTAGAGGGCACGTAGTAGCAGACGATGGTATCCTAATAACATTGTGATAAATTCTAGTTCGAAGGTAATGGACATACAATGACCCTATAATATACGACTATCTGCACCACGATTTTTGACCGGCGAGCTCCAATAGCGATCCCATTTGACTGGAAGCTACTACATGGAACAACTCGCGAGGCACTTCGTTTCAGGTGTGGGGATGTCGTTGACCCGAGCATATTTTTGTCCTAATACTAGAAAAATTCGAGTTTGTTCAATTTTGTTAGGACTCTTGATGCTACTATGTCAAGGATGCGATTTTGTTAGTAGCGCACTTGTTTGTATGGAATTACCCATTGTTGCGTGAGCACGTTAAATCTAGTAGCTCTTCAAAAAAAAAAAAAAATTGGTGGTGGATGCTATAGTGTCACGGTTTTAATTTGACTAGACTAGTGAAATGATGGACGGGTGCGTGATGGTTGCTTATAATTTGTGCAAAACTGCTGCGTGCTATTGGGGATGTATGGATTTGTGCTTTGTTGCATGAGCACGTTTAATCTAGTAGCTCTTTCGGTCAAAAGAATTGTCCCCGGTGTTTTAATGGCCTGAGTACAACTCGACTGAACTAGTGAAAGGATAGACGGGTGCGTAACGTTTGCTATGAATTTGTGCAGAACCGTTGTAGTATGCTAAATGGGATGTATGGATTTAGGCTTTGTCGCATGAGCACGTTTAATCTAGTAGCTATAGTCAAAAGAATTGGAAGGCGATGCTATAGTGTCTCAAGTACATTGCTTTGATTGGAATTGTGAATGATGGACGAGTGCTTGTGACTTTGGCTATGAATTTGTGCAAATTTACGACTATGAAAATGTTGGGATATGTCCTTCGATCCTACGTGTGCAATCGATAAAGTCATGAGGTCGTCTTTGGATGTTAAATGATTATTCGATAATATTAATTGTTGGGAACAATATAATATGGATCGATAAATCATACCTACAGGGTCACACACGGACTCGTAGATGATGTACAATGCTTGTTAATTATATTGATTTAGAATCAATATTTACGTGAATTTATATGCATGCATGGGATGCATTGCATGGCTTGCATGGATGCATGTCACATAGTGTGACATGGCATGCCACACAAGCAAGAGGGACCACATCTTATGCCATTGTGTCATAATGATGTGTACATGACCTTTCACCTCCCCATTAACCACCCATTATGTGATATAATGGTGCATATTCAATATGGGGGTTACAAGGGAGTGATGGAGGTGGTAATGAAGGTGTTAAGTAGTGAAAATCTGATTTTCACAATGACTTGATCACCAATTTCGAGATTCACACAAAAGAGAGAAAGGAGAGAGTGTTCTTGGAGAACCGACTCAAGCAAGCAAAGTGTTCGTCATCCGGGTTCGTGTGCAACACGTAGAGGCCGGGCCATTTGTGCGGCTTCAACATCCGGGCGATCTAGACAAGAAGAGTGACGAGGTCATTCACAAGGAGAGCATCTAGTGACTGATCCATGAAGGTGGTTCAATCGACTCAACACCACCTTCATCAACATCAACGAGGCACGCTACACCGGTTGTAAGTGTTCTCGTTAATCCCTATATATATATATATATTGGATGTATATATAAAAACGTGTCTATACATATAATGTGTGCCTAGATCTTCATGTTGTTCGTGTTCTATTGTTTTACACGCTTCCGCACACACGAACAAGGTAATCGAGCGATTGGATCGGCATCGAAAACCTTCAATTGGTATCAGAGCCTAGGGCTCGTGCACATGTTTTGTGTTGGACACAATTTTAAACAACATAATTGCTCTTATGTGCTTCTTTGTTGTGGTGTTGATTGCTTGTCTTAGATGTAAGGCCAACCACAGATAGTGGTTGGGTGAATGCAATCATGTTTTTTACGTACCGAATGGCTTTAGTTTTGAGGCCTGCGTGCCTTGGAATCAGTTGTAATTTGGAGGACTGCGTGCCTTGGAATCATTTGTAATAGATAGGTTTCTTTTACATATGTATTGTACAACTTGTAAGCTGTGGATTTGATCCACGGATCGACCTTGGATCTCGAAGCACCGACGAAAACGAAGAGAAACGAAGCAAGAAGAAGTGTTTTTTCAGCTTCTGGAGCAGGTAGCGGTCGCTACCCTGGGGGTAGCGGTCGCTACCCCGAGCGCTAGGCGCAACGCTCCTCGATCGCTGCCCGGACCAAAATACCTCCTGGAATGAGGTAGCGGTCGCTACCCTAGGGGTAGCGGTCGCTACCCCCTCAAAAACCAGCTTGGCGACGTTTCGGTGTACGGGGCGCTACTCATGGAGTTTTGCTTATTTTTCGTTCGTTCCTTTTTCTGTGTGTTGTGAGGTTTAGGGGCCATTCGAGTATGTATTGCTTGTTGTGCTAGTTCTAGGTTTATATATGTTATAAATGTTCAACCAACATACATACAACCTTAAACATGCATGTTCCCAGAATAATGAGTATAATGTCTTGTCCAAAGCATCACACTCATGAAGCCCTCGATCATAAGTTGGTAGGTCCACCTCAGCGGGGTACTACTTGTTATCTTGGGATAAGTGGGAGTAAAGGTTAGACCTTTACACGTGAGTTTGGTTTTCTCATCGATAGATCCACTGCAGGCGTGGCTATCGAGACATGAGATGAGAATGGGATTCTCATCGACCGAGAGTGATATTAGATATCATTGACATGGGTATGTCTACCTATCTTGAAATACTTAAGTGCGGACTCAGTCGGCTTAAAGATTTTCAAGATGAGGATCTCGGGATCGTTTTGTTCTAAGGGACAATGATATTGGATATCAATTGAACAAAATGAAATAAATAAGTACTATTGTTAGACAACCTTATTTGTTTACCGCTTTGTGGATGTTTACAAACTTTAGTTATCTTACTTTTATAGTTTATCATGTCAAATATCAACTCAATTCAAGTTTGGTTCAATTCTTGATTATGAAAAATTGAACAAATTTTCTTGATTTACAACGTAATTTGAGGATGGTCCTCAAATATGAAGACAAGAAAAATGTGTTAGATAACCACATCCTAAGATATCATTGAACAACTCAATAGCATGTTCGGGGAATATGCTAAGATTGAGCGGTTCGGTATGACCAGGGTCATCGCTTCAGCTAGGCTGGAAAAATGGAAATCTATGGAATCACATGTGCAACAAATGATTGGATTATTTGTTTCAAGTGACCGCTTAGCTTTTTTCTATGATGATTATTTGGCAACCGATTTCATACTTCAATCTCATGATGGTTATAATGTCTTTAGGCTAAATTTTCCATATGAATGGTTTGAAGAAATCGCTTCGTGAGCTCCACGGGATGCTCAAGGCTGCTGGGCCGGCGATAGAGAAGGACCCTAAGAGGGAAATTCTTATGATATAGGATAGGGTATTCAAAAGAGCATGGGCAAGAAGGCTACTAGGGTTCCTAGGGAATCTCAATGCGTATACTGCAAAAGTGTTGGACACTACTTGCAAACTTATAAAAGTTCATATTTTATTCAATTTCAGAACAAATGCCTAATTTGTCTTTCATTTGATGGATTATAAGGTTATGATTATTTACACCTCGGGGAGTGATTTAATCCAAAACACTTAAGTTCATCAATGGCACAAATTAGAGACTTTCGAGCCACTGGATGGCGTGAATCGATTGTCTGGTTGGCTCCCTCATATTTTATGAGAGATAGGGCTTCAATTGCATGATAATATCGCTGGTTAGAAAACTTCGATTTTTCACTTACGATTTATCACGTTTTGACATTGAGATAATTTTGAATGGGAAATTCGAATAAGAGTCAATTATTGAGAATAATTGAACTTGCCCAAAGTTCAAAGAAGATGTGAAGAGCGGGGTTGCTTCATCTTCAGGTATTAATGTTATAGACATTAAACTTCACAAATTCTACTTCTTGGGTATTGGATGCCAAACGTAGTTCTCACATTTGTATGTGGAGGAACTACATAGAAGTATAAGTTTGGTGAGTAGAGATGTCGATCTACGGGCGAGAAATGGAGCGAAGGTCGCTGCATTAGCCGTATGATCATATGATATTGTTTTGCCTTAGGGCCTTGTTTTAGTATTATAACTATGTAATTTCGTACCTTCAATAAACAATGAATATTGGTTCAGTATTGGATACTGATGGATTAGTTTTTCACTAATTAAATAGTTTGATAACTATTTTAATTGTGAACTATTCTTTGTTTTGGTACGATTATTACATTATTTATGTATACTTTAAACTCAACAAATCATATATAACATTAACACAAAAGTCCAAATCGAATAAGTCTCAATGAGACATAACTGTAACATTGTTGATTAGATCAAAATCTAAACATGTAACGAATCTTCTTTTAGAAGGCATTCTAGAATCATTTGACTTGGAGTCATTTGATACATGTGAATGATGTTTGATGGACAAAGATAACAATGTCATCTTTCTTGGAGAAAGGAGAACATGTGAGTGATTAATTAGGGATGATCCATACTGATGTATGTGGAACCTATCAGTTCACAAGCACATGAAGGTTATGTTTCGAAAAAAAGAAAACAAATTATATTAGATATAGTTCGACCATTCGATGAGAGGTCTAAATGAACTACTGGTCTCTTTTGGGAACACACAATTCTTGACTTCAACTTATACACTGAATAGGACACCGTCAAAAGCTATTGATAAGACACCATACGAGGTATGGAAAGGGAAGGTCCCTAACTTGTCTTATATCAAGGTTTAGGGATGTGAAGCTTATGTGAAGAGAAATATCTCTACAAAGCTTGAACCCAAATCGGATAAATGTTTCTTTGTTGGTTATCCAAAAGAAACACGAGGGTACCACTTTTACAACCAATCCGAGAACAAAGTTTTTGTTGCTCGAGATAGTGATTTCTTGAAAAGAGTTATCTTTCCTAGAAATTCAGTGGGAGATCGGTTGTCTTGAACGAGGTTCAAGTGAAACAACCAATGATGAATACTCAATACTAGGTTGAGAGTATTCTTATGGTTTTGGAAGCCATACCAGCCCTCGTAGGTCCGAAAGGAATAAATCTATCTCTATTATTCAAATACTTAGATATTGTGACCAATGAGAGATATGAATTCATGCTTTTGGAAAGCGGTGAACCTTCGACCTAATTCCAAGCTATGACGAGTCCAGCTACTGAAAATTGGCATGGTGCCATGAAATCTGAGATGATATCAATATCTGATAATCAAGTTTGGAACTTGATCACGGGGTTAGACCCAATGAATGCTAATAGATCTTTAAGATCTAAACAGACAAATGGAAAACCTAGGGTTTTCAAAGCAAGTTTGATGGTAAAAGTTTTATTCACGAGGTGGATTATGGAAAAACTTTCACCAGTTGCTTTGATTAAATCATTCAGATTATCTTAGCCATTGCTACTCATCTTGATAATGAGTTATGGTAATATTGGATGTTAAAACTAACTTCTTGAATTGGATTCTAGAAGAGAATGTGTTTTGACACAGCCAAAGAGTTTTATCGATCCTAATAAGGCTGAGAAATTATGCAATCTTATAATTCCATTTATGGAATAAAGCAAAGCATATCGGAGTAGCAATCTTCAGTTCAATGAATTCATACTGGGATTTGGATTTCAGAGGAACTCAGAAGAGTCTTGTTTTACAAGAAGATCAGTGGGAGTTACGTTGTATTAATTGTGTTGTATGTCGGTGACATACTCCTTATTGGAAACAATGTTTCTATGCTTAATTCTATTAAAGAATGGCTTGAAAATTGTTTTTCAATAAAGGATCTTGGAGAAGCACAGTACATATTGGGCATCAAGATCTGTCGGAACAGATCGAAAAGGATGTTTGGACTTAGTAAAGCGACCTATATTGATAAGGTGCTTGATAAGTTCAGAATGAAAGACGACAAAAAGGGTCTCATTCCAATGAGTCATGGCACATCTCTTAGCAAGATGCAAGGCCCTACGGGACTTGATGAGCAAAAGATGATGGAAAACATTCCTTATGCTTCGGCAATAGGGTCTATAATGTATGTCATGATATGTACACGACCGGACGTATCGTATGCTTTGAGCATGACGAGTCAGTTTCAAGGAAATCCAGGTGAGGCGCGTTAGACTGCGACCAAGAATATTCTTATGTACCTTAGATGGACAAAAGAATTTTATTGTCTTTGGAAGACAAAAAGAGTTGATATTAACAAGCTGTTTGAATGCTAACTTCAAAACAGACTAAGATAATTTCCGATTTTAATCTGGTTATATCTTTTGTCTTTTTTGAGGTGATATTTGCTGGAATAGTTCCATGCAATGCAATATAGCTGATTAAACTGCAAAAACTGAGCACATTATTGCATTGGATGCATAAATGTTGGCATTTAAGATTTGAAAGTTCTTGAATGAACTAGGTGGCGTAACTAGCTCAGCCCATCCGATAGTTCTCTATTTATAGTAGATCTATCGCGCAAGCTTATGAGCCTAGGGAGCACTACAAATCTAAAGCTGGTGCTCAGGATGTTCCACATTATCTGGGAGATATTTTTGTGGAGACATCGAGATAATAAAGTTGCAACTTTTGGTAAGGTTGCAAACCCGCTTTCTAAACATCTCCAGCAGTTTAAGCTTGAGGCTTTCACGACTGCAATAGAGATCAGACATCTTAGAGATGGGTTGTGATTTCTATTACTGTATTAGATACTTTTGGAGATTTGGTAAATACTCACTCATATGTATAATACATATTTCTTCATATAAATATGGTTTAATTTATATGAATTGTCCAAATGATTAAGTGATATCAATTGGGTTATGAGGTCGACTTACCGCATAATGAAGTCCCAATGGTTGAACTGATATACTTGAATCTTATAGTTGTTCCTGGTTCGTATAATCGAGTACGGACAAACCGATAATACAATGAACTAGTTTGTAATGTGTACTATAGCGCCGCTTCATGGGCTAGTGATGTGGGACATCAAGTACAATTACATAGATATTAGCTGGGAGCTAATGATCGAACAGACCCGACTGAAATAGTATTTGAGATTTCGAGTCATAATACTATTTCATTGACTGTCGAGCAATTTCCTCTGACCTGAGTAGTCCAGAGTGATTCCATTGTGAAATGGTGTACTTTGATACAAGTAAACGCCTTTCGTAAAAGGAGGTTATAAAACTTGTTATTGGGTATATCAGGAAGCAAGTGGGAGAGCTTGGATTGACAAGATGGGATTGTCCTCCATTTCATAATGGGATACATGTCTTACCGGCCACTTGGAGAGTCGAGACTGTGGAAAATACGTGGCCACGTTCAGATTCGTATCATAGTGATAAATCTGGTTTTACAGTCTGCCTCATAGTCCAAGAAAGGTTTGAGCCGATTGAGGATGACTCGAGTCTTACCTCAAGTTCAAACTTAGACATAAAGAGACAACAGGAAATTGGCAGCACACTGGCTCTGAAGGCCAAGTGGGAGATTGTTGGGATATGTCCTTCGATCCTACGTGTGCAATCGATAAAGTCATGAGGTCGTCTTTGGATGTTAAATGATTATTCGATAATATTAATTGTTGGGAACAATATAATATGGATCGATAAATCATACCTACAGGGTCACACACGGACTCGTAGATGATGTACAATGCTTGTTAATTATATTGATTTAGAATCAATATTTACGTGAATTTATATGCATGCATGGGATGCATTGCATGGCTTGCATGGATGCATGTCACATAGTGTGACATGGCATGCCACACAAGCAAGAGGGACCACATCTTATGCCATTGTGTCATAATGATGTGTACATGACCTTTCACCTCCCCATTAACCACCCATTATGTGATATAATGGTGCATATTCAATATGGGGGTTACAAGGGAGTGATGGAGGTGGTAATGAAGGTGTTAAGTAGTGAAAATCTGATTTTCACAATGACTTGATCACCAATTTCGAGATTCACACAAAAGAGAGAAAGGAGAGAGTGTTCTTGGAGAACCGACTCAAGCAAGCAAAGTGTTCGTCATCCGGGTTCGTGTGCAACACGTAGAGGCCGGGCCATTTGTGCGGCTTCAACATCCGGGCGATCTAGACAAGAAGAGTGACGAGGTCATTCACAAGGAGAGCATCTAGTGACTGATCCATGAAGGTGGTTCAATCGACTCAACACCACCTTCATCAACATCAACGAGGCACGCTACACCGGTTGTAAGTGTTCTCGTTAATCCCTATATATATATATATTGGATGTATATATAAAAACGTGTCTATACATATAATGTGTGCCTAGATCTTCATGTTGTTCGTGTTCTATTGTTTTACACGCTTCCGCACACACGAACAAGGTAATCGAGCGATTGGATCGGCATCGAAAACCTTCAGAAAATACCAAAAAAAATACAAGCCATGTGGGACATTTTTACAAAAGTAGTCTTTTCTCATAATGATGCTATTGTGTGTTTGAGAGAAGCGTGCCTAAATGGGTTGTACTCGGGATCACATATTAATGTTTTGGTGCCTACTAAGGGCCAATGCTCTTTCATGTGTGTTTCGAGTATTTCTTGGATAAGCACGTGAGCAGCGATTGTTTTGTACGACAATGTTGGATCCCCGCTCGAGCAGCGACAATGTTGTTTGCATTCCCACTTTGGTTGTCGGTTTTAAGTAACCTTTTGCACGTATTTGGTTTGGTTTTTTCTGCGTACAAATGCCTATGTTGTAGGCATTCTTTGGAATAATAGGTTATTCTGGAAAATTTTCAAGTCCCTCTTTTGGAAAATCGCCCAAGTTTGGGTATTCTTGCACTCAAATTCCCTCCTAGCCTACACCGCACTCCATAAATCGCCCAAGTTCTAATGAGGTTCGCTCCAAGAAATGGATTCGATACTCGCTCGATCCTAACCACGGACGTTGCAATGCTACAAATATTGCAATCGGACAACTTGATCGGTACATTAATCAACGATATCGATGAACGGTCGCAATCGAAAGAGATGTAGTTGAAGAAGAACAACGAATAATGTTTCAAGAGTATAAATGTGCATCAATGTGTACATTAATCTCGAAAAACATCACCAAAGGACAAACAAATCGGTTGGAGTTTGGTCGTTATGTCATTCGGCACGCCATAGTTCACGTCATTTCGATCAATTTCGAGTTCACGTTATTTTTTAGCAATTTATTTTGATTTTTTGTGATTTTTTTGGTTTATTTTAATTATTAAAAATTATTTTTAATTATTTTTTAATTATTTTTATTATTTATTATTTTTTTTATTTTTTTTATTATTTTTTATATTACGAAGTCGAAAACGCGAGTCGCTACAGAATTGCTACGGGAACTCTCGCATCGCCCTGTAGCAGGGGTGTGTGTAAAAATCCATGGGGCTGATGTCTACTGCCGTCACTTCTGAAATATTTGTAGTATCTACTATAGCGGGGACGGTTTTCAGCTTGAGACGCTGCGGGAGTACTACGGGAAAACCCGTAGCATCACGCAGCGCTCTCGTAGCAACTCGTAGCGTTGGATAGGGATGCCTAAGAATCGATGGATACGGATGAGTAGACCCCCCTCTACTCATAATCTCGCACTATGTGCGAGAGTTTACGGGAGCGATGCGAGAAAACTCGCATCGCTCTCGCAGCGATTGGCAACCGCTGCGGGAAATTCCCGTAGCGATGCGAGTTTTCTCGCATCGCCTCGCAGCGATTGGCAACCGCTGCGGGAACTACGGGACCGATACGAGAGATTGTGAAATTTCTCGTAGCGGCTCGCATCGTTTCTCATATTTTCTCGCATTGTTGAGTGTGTGTAAAAATTTGGGGGGTTGATGTCTACTGCCGTCACTTCCGAAATATTTGTAGTATCTACTATAGGGGGGATGGTGTTCAACGTGCGACGCTGCGGTAGTGCTACGGGAGTGCTATGGGAAAACCCGTAGCATTCCACAGCGCTCTCGTAGCAACTCGTAGCGTTGGACTGGGATGCCTAGGAATCGATGGATACGGATGAGTAGACCCCCCTCTACTCATAATCTCGCACTATTTGCGGGAGTTTACGGGAGCGATGCGAGAAAACTCGCATCGCCTCGCAGCGATTGGCATCCGCAGCGGGAAATTCCCGTAGCGATGCGAGTTTTCTCGCAGCGATTTACCACCGCTGCGGGAACTACAGGAATGATGCGAACTACTTTGGGAAATTCCCGTAGCGATGCGAGAAAACTTGCATCACCTCGCATCGACACTAGTTGCTGTGGGGAACTACAGGAACTATGCTAGCCGTTGCGGGAAAATCCCGCAGCGATGCGAGAAAACTCGCATCACCTCGCAGCTACACTAGTTGCTTCGTGGATGTTCGGGTGTGATGCGAACCGCTCTGTGAAATTCCCGTAGCAATGCGAGAAAACTCGCATCACCTCGCTCCCACACTAGTTGCTGCGGGGAACTACGGGAGCGATGCGAACCGCTGCGGGAAATTCTCGTAGCGGTGCGATATTTTTCGCATAACCTCGCAGCGCTTGGCAACTGCTACGAAAATTTCAGAAGCGATACGAGAAATGATGAAATTCCTTGTAGCGACTAGTGTTGCTGCGGGGAATTAAGGGATCGATACAAGAGATTGTTAAATTTCTCGTAGCGGCTCCATCAAATCTCATATTTTCTCATATGGTGGAGGGTGTGTAAAAATTTGGCGGGTTGATGTCTACTGCCGTCACTTCCGAAATATTTGTAGTATTTACTATAGGGGGGGACCCTTTTGGAGAAGGTTAATGAGTAATGAGGCGCAGCAGTACCCTGGGTCCCTATAGACGCTTAGTAGTGATGGGAACTAAGTGCGAAGGCACAATCGATGGGAACTAAGTAAATCGATGAATACTAAGTACCGATGGCACAATCGATGGATATTAAGTTGCGATGCATACGCAGTAGCCTTAATAGTGACGGCAAAATCGATGGAAACTAAGTAGCGATGGCACAATCGATGGAAACGACGGAAACTAAGTATCGATGGCAAATTCGACGGAAACTAAGTATCGATGGCAAATTCGACGGATACTAAGTATCGATGGCAAATTCAACGGATACTAAGTATCGATGGTAAATTCGATGGATACTAAGTATCGATGCATACCCAATAGCCTTAGTAGCGACGGCAAAATTGATGGAAACTAAGCAGCGACGGCAAAATTGATGGAAACTAAGCAGCGACGGCAAAATTGATGGAAACTAAGTAGCGACGGCAAAATCGATGGAAACTAAGTAGCGACGGCAAAATCGGTGGAAACTAAGTATTGACGGCAAAATCTTTGGAAACTAAGTAGCGACGGCAAAATTGGTGGATACTAAGTATCGATGCATACCCGACAAAGTAGCGATGGCAAAATCGATGGACACTAAGTTGCGATGCATACGCAGTAGCCTTAATAGCGACGGCAAAATCGATGGAAACTAAGTAGCAATGGCACAATCGATGGAAACGATGGAAATTAAGTAGCGATGGCAAATTCGATGGGAACTAAGTATCGATGGAAAAAACGATGGAAACTAAGTATCGATGGCAAATTCGATGGAAACTAAGTATTGATGGCAAATTCGACGGATACTAAGTATCGATGCATACCCAGTAGCTTTAGTAGCGACGGCAAAATCGATGGAAACTAAGTAGCGACGGCAAAATCGATGGAAACTAAGTAGCGACGGCAAAATCGGTGGATACTAAGTATCGACGGAAAATTTGATGGATACTAAGTATCGATGGATACTAAGTAGCGATGGCAAATTCGATGGATACTAAGTATCGATGGCAAATTCGATGGATACTAAGTAGCGATGCATACCCAGTAGCTTTAGTAGCTACGGCAAAATCGATGGAAACTAAGTAGCGACGGCAAAATCGATGGAAACTAAGTAGCGATGGGAAAATCGATGGGAACTAAGTAAAAGATGGAAATGTAACAATTTTTTGATGATACTGGAGTGGGTGGGAATTCGCAGCTACTAGACCAGGTAGCTGCGAGAATCTTTGCATTGACCCTCTCATGTAAGGAAGGAATTACGCCACACAAGGGAAGAGGCATTGAGGGCTTCCAGTAAAAGACGCTACTGGTGGTAGAGGGCACGTAGTAGTAGAAGATTGTATCCTAATAACATTGTGATAAATTCTAGTTCGAAGGTATTGGACATACAATGACCCTGTAATATACGGCTATCTGCACCACGATTTTTGACCGGCGAGCTCCAATAGCGATCCCATTTGACTGGAAGCTACTACATGGAACAACTCGCGAGGCACTTCGTTTCAGGTGTGGGGATGTCGTTGACCCGAGCATATTGTTGTCCTAATACTAGAAAAATTCGAGTTTGTTCGATTTTGTTAGGACTCTTGATGCTACTATGTTAAGGATGCGATTTTGTTAGTAGCGCACTTGTTTGTATGGAATTACCCATTGTTGCGTGGGCACGTTAAATCTAGTAGCTCTTCCAAAAAATAAAAAATTGGCGGTGGATGCTATAGTGTCACGGTTTTAATTTGACTAGACTAGTGAAATGATGGACGGGTGCGTGATTGTTGCTTATAATTTGTGCAAAACTGTTGCGTGCTACTGGGATGTATGGATTTGTGCTTTTTTGCATGAGCACGTTTAATCTAGTAGCTCTTTCGGTCAAAAGAATTGTCCCCGGTGATTTAATGGCCCGAGTACAACTCGACTGAACTAGTGAAATGATAGACGGGTGCGTAACGTTTGCTATGAATTTGTGCAGAACCGTTGTAGTATGCTAAATGGGATGTATGGATTTAGGCTTTGTCGCATGTCCACGTTTAATCTAGTAGCTATAGTCAAAAGAATTGGAAGGCGATGATATAGTGTCTCACGTACATTGCTTTGATTGGAATTGTGAATGATGGACGAGTGCCTGTGACTTTGGCTATGAATTTGTGCAAATTTACGACTATGAAAATACCAAAAAAAATACAAGCCATGTGGGACATTTTTACAAAAGTAGTCTTTTCTCATAATGATGCTATTGTGTGTTTGAGAGAAGCGTGCCTAAATGGGTTGTACTCGGGATCACATATTAATGTTTTGGTGCCTACTAAGGGCCAATGCTCTTTCATGTGTGTTTCGAGTATTTCTTGGATAAGCACGTGAGCAGCGATTGTTTTGTACGACAATGTTGGATCCCCGCTCGAGCAGCGACAATGTTGTTTGCATTCCCACTTCGGTTGTCGGTTTTAAGTAGCCTTTTGCACGTATTTGGTTTGGTTTTTTCTGCGTACAAATGCCTATGTTGTAGGCATTCTTTGGAATAATCGGTTATTATGGAAAATTTTCAAGTCCCTCTTTTGGAAAATCGCCCAAGTTTGGGTATTCTTGCACTCAAATTCCCTCCTAGCCTACACCGCACTCCATAGATCGAGAGGTTTAAGTGCTAGTCGTCACACCGAGCTTCGAAAATTAACCAAGTGAAAAGATGGGCGAGAGGAGACGTGTCTCGAGCGATGTCTATGTAATCGGATTACATCGCTGGGAGCACGTGAAATTTTACAAGTAAATGAGGACGCGACTGGGTCTGGGTGGTTGGTTCCATCGTCGAGTAATTTCCAAGTAATTTTTATTGCACCAACGCTCGTCAAGTGTCCGACGAAATGTTCTAATGAGGTTCGCTCCAAGAAATGGATTCGATACTCGCTCGATCCTAACCACGGACGTTGCAATGCTACAAATATTGCAATCGAACAACTTGATCGGTACATTAATCAACGATATCGATGAACGATCGCAATCGAAAGAGATGCAGTTGAAGAAGAACAACGAATAATGTTTCAAGAGTATAAATGTGCATCAATGTGTACATCAATCTCGAAAAACATCACCAAAGGACAAACAAATCGGTTGGGGTTTGGTCGTTATGTCACTCGGCACGCCATAGTTCACGTCATTTCGATCAATTTCGAGTTCACGTTATTTTTTAGCAATTTATTTTGATTTTTTGTGATTTTTTTGGTTTATTTTAATTATTAAAAATTATTTTTAATTATTTTTTAATTATTTTTATTATTTTTTTTATTTTTTATTTTTATTTTTTATATTACGAAGTCGAAAACGCGAGTCGCTACAGGATTGCTACGGGAACTCTCGCATCGCCCTGTAGCAGGGGGGGTGTGTAAAAATCCATGGGGCTGATGTCTACTGCCGTCACTTCTGAAATATTTGTAGTATCTACTATAGGGGGACGGTTTTCAGCTTGAGACGCTGCGGGATTACTACGGGAAAACCCGTAGCATCACGCAGCGCTCTCGTAGCAACTCGTAGCGTTGGATAGGGATGCCTAAGAATCGATGGATACGGATGAGTAGACCCCCCTCTACTCATAATCTCGCACTATGTGCGAGAGTTTACGGGAGCGATGCGAGAAAACTCGCATCGCCTCGCAGCGATTGGCAACCGCTGCGAGAAATTCCCGTAGCGATGCGAGTTTTCTCGCATCGCCTCGCAGCGATTGGCAACCGCTGCGGGAACTACGGGACCGATACGAGAGATTGTGAAATTTCTCGTAGCGGCTCGCATCGTTTCTCATATTTTCTCGCATTGTTGAGTGTGTGTAAAAATTTGGGGGGTTGATGTCTACTGCCGTCACTTCCGAAATATTTGTAGTATCTACTATAGGGGGGATGGTGTTCAACGTGGGACGCTGCGGGAGTGCTACGGGAGTGCCATGGGAAACCTGTAGCATTCCGCAGCGCTCTCGTAGCAACTCGTAGCGTTGGACTGGGATGCCTAGGAATCGATGGATACGGATGAGTAGACCCCCCTCTACTCATAATCTCGCACTATTTGCGGGAGTTTACGGGAGCGATGCGAGAAAACTCGCATCGCCTCGCAGCGATTGGCATCCGCAGCGGGAAATTCCCGTAGCGATGCGAGTTTTCTCGCAGCGATTTACCACCGCTGCGGGAACTACAGGAACGATGCGAACTACTTCGGGAAATTCCCGTAGCGATGCGAGAAAACTTGCATCACCTCGCATCGACACTAGTTGCTGTGGGGAACTACAGGAACTATGCTAGCCGTTGCGGGAAAATCCCGCAGCGATGCGAGAAAACTCGCATCACCTCGCAGCTACACTAGTTGCTTCGTGGATGTTCGGGTGTGATGCGAACCGCTCTGTGAAATTCCCGTAGCAATGCGAGAAAATGATAGAAACCCTGACTCGATCACCGAGTCACGACTCGAGACATGGTTCGAGGACGTGTACGAGCAAGTCAGATTGGAGTTTCTAGGCCACCCTGAGCCTATGGGAATGAGTATTGAGCCTACTAATGGACCTATTATGGATCCCCAAATCAAGGCTAATGCAATACTCGAGCCTAGTGCGAGCTCATACGAGAAAGCACTAGAGGACGCGGTTGAATCCGTAGTGAACGCGGTATTCAAACCGGAGGTTTACGAGTCACCTCGTACGTTAAGTGATACTTCACTTAACTATGCTAGCAGCGAAGCTACTGTTGAGTCACCACTCATGGACGAGGACGAATTAACACTTAGTGAAGTGGAATTCGCGAAGCACCTCGAAGAAGTACTCACAGAAATGGACGAGCCATCTCGTACAGCTCTCGCAGCAGTGGTCGAGGAGATTACGAGGCCAATTAAGGCGTCCCGTAGCGGAGCACCAGCGCACGGAGATGCTATGGATGCGTACGGGTTTGCTATAACCGCGTACGAGGGAATACGAGAACCACTCGTAGAGGCTCGCAGTGATGCATCGCCCGATACGAGGATTCCCGTAGCGATCCGCATGGAGGTTCGCGAGCCACGAAGCGTACACGAGGAATTACTGAATCCGTACGAGGGCTACGCGAGCGATTCAGCGTCACCTCGCATGAACCCCGCATCACCGGCGACTCTCTCGGCGATAGTTCCGGCGATCCATCATGGCACGGCGGCAGGAGGCGGTTGACGGCTGGCCGGCGACGGCGAAGGCAGCGGACGGCTGGGAAGTTGCGTCCGACCTATCCGTTAATTAGTATTTTAATTAATACTAATTAATATTTATTTTATTATTTAGTTTAGTTATTTAATTAATTAGTAATTTTATTTAATTAAGTAATTAGGGAAAATAGTATCTAAGAGATCTTGGATTCTATTTAGTCTGGGTCGTGATAGAGTTTCCAAATGTTGGGATTCTCTTATCATTTATTTATTATTTTCTTTACTTGTTGGACAAGTCTTGAGCTCTATAAATTAGAGGCTCCGCATTGTAATTCATTATGCTGAGACATCAATAGAAAAAGACTGAGTTCTTTTTAAAGCCTTCGTGCTTTTGTGTTTTGAGTTATCATAAACTCTATGGTCGATTACAAGACTATCTAAATTGTTCAGTGGCTGTGTAATTGCGAGGCAATTATTCACAAGGGTCAAAGTTTAATTGTAATAATTAACTTTGAAGGGATTCGCGGGTTGACTAATAATCCCCGTTGAATAGACGTGTACAACGGCGTAGTGCCTGAGTATTCGTGCGAACAACTCGATAATACCGGTTGTATTCGTAAAACAAGGCGTGCGGAACGAGAAGTGACGAACTCATAAACCTCCGTAGCCAAATTGAGCCATTACCGCGCAAGCGCCTTGGACTCTATTTGATTTCGGTATTTGTGATTCGGGATTGAAACCGGGGTCCCCATCATAAATTGGTGCTCTCATTGAGAGGGGTTAAAGGAAGTTAATTTCCAATAACCCCACGCTGGGATTCTTTGAACGTCATATTCAAAGTCTCTCAACGAGTTGTTCGCAACTCTCGTGAAGAGGTTGAGTAAAGCTTACACCGAGGCTTACCACTTGCGTAGTGCGAGACGATGAGCAACGGCAAGAAGCAACAAGCAAGGTTCGAGAACCTTGAGAGGGCCACGGCCGAGACAAGGGCAGGGATGCTACGAGTCAAAGCTACGGTCGAGATGGTGCAAGAAACCACGAGGATCCAGACCAAGATGGTCGACGAGATGCGAGAGAACGTGCAAGCCATCCTAGCACACTTAGCCGCAGGCAAGGTGGGCCAAGAAGATGCGAGGGATCGTGATGATTCCCGTAGCAACACGGAGGCACGTAGCAACGCACCGGGACGCTCGCAAGGGCGGATCGAGTCGAGAGGTGTGGTGATCGAAAGGTGGTTGAACACCGGGGATGATGATCAAGTCACCAGTGGGCGGCATGGATTCATAAAGCCAAGGCATGACGGGGCGAGTACCAGCCATCAACGCCAAAGCATGAAGCCGCGAAGTGACGAAGTCACCATCGTGCGAAGTGGCCACGCGCGAGCGGAGTCACCAAGCAAGGGAACCGGACATGACGACTCCAAGGGGACGAGTGCAAGGGACGCTACAAGGGGCCATCAACTCTCTATTAGAGAAGTCGAGACCGAGCCGTCGCACAACACCCAAGTTCATGGAGCACATGAGTCCGTGAAGGAGGCTGTGGGGCCAGAGGAATTGGGTCACCCAATCCAATCCAAAGGCGGCAGCGAAGCTGATGATGAGGATCACCATCGATCCAAAGGGAAGCGGGTATGCGTACTCCCAACCATCGAAGAAGGCACTGAGTCTGATTCGAGCAGTGTAGGCACGGCACGTTGCCAAGCACTCGTTGCGGAGATTAGAGAAGCTGTCATGGCGACTCCACACGCAAAGACCACGTACCAAGGACCTGGCGAGGCGCGTCGGCAGTCACTCGAGCGTAAGAACCCAACCAAAGGTTCGAAGCTAAGTGCGAGGCGTACCAGACAAGGTAACTGGGGACGAACGAGCCCTAAGGAATCAAGTGTACGAGACATCATTGATGACTCCTACATTGGTGATGAGTGTGGTGGAATCTACCGAGACCATGGATACTACTACTCAAGGCGCAATGGGGGACGCGAGTCACCAAGGCGAGTGAGAAGCAAGTCACCACGGAGGGTCCGTGAGAGATCACCAAGACACAAGAGGTGGAAGATGCGATTGGAGGCATCTGAACCCGAGGTCAAGTATGACTACTACGAGTCATACGGGGATAGATTCCCACGAGCTTCAATGGAAGGCGTCGAGCACCATGGTGAGGAAAAGCCAAAGGAACCGATGCTGGAAGAGAATATACTTGGGGGCAAGTATATTTTTAAAGGAAGGGGGAGTGATAGAAACCCTGACTCGATCACCGAGTCACGACTCGAGACATGGTTCGAGGACGTGTACGAGCAAGTCAGATTGGAGTTTCTAGGCCACCCTGAGCCTATGGGAATGAGTATTGAGCCTACTAATGGACCTATTATGGATCCCCAAATCAAGGCTAATGCAATACTCGAGCCTAGTGCGAGCTCATACGAGAAAGCACTAGAGGACGCGGTTGAATCCGTAGTGAACGCGGTATTCAAACCGGAGGTTTACGAGTCACCTCGTACGTTAAGTGATACTTCACTTAACTATGCTAGCAGCGAAGCTACTGTTGAGTCACCACTCATGGACGAGGACGAATTAACACTTAGTGAAGTGGAATTCGCGAAGCACCTCGAAGAAGTACTCACAGAAATGGACGAGCCATCTCGTACAGCTCTCGCAGCAGTGGTCGAGGAGATTACGAGGCCAATTAAGGCGTCCCGTAGCGGAGCACCAGCGCACGGAGATGCTATGGATGCGTACGGGTTTGCTATAACCGCGTACGAGGGAATACGAGAACCACTCGTAGAGGCTCGCAGTGATGCATCGCCCGATACGAGGATTCCCGTAGCGATCCGCATGGAGGTTCGCGAGCCACGAAGCGTACACGAGGAATTACTGAATCCGTACGAGGGCTACGCGAGCGATTCAGCGTCACCTCGCATGAACCCCGCATCACCGGCGACTCTCTCGGCGATAGTTCCGGCGATCCATCATGGCACGGCGGCAGGAGGCGGTTGACGGCTGGCCGGCGACGGCGAAGGCAGCGGACGGCTGGGAAGTTGCGTCCGACCTATCCGTTAATTAGTATTTTAATTAATACTAATTAATATTTATTTTATTATTTAGTTTAGTTATTTAATTAATTAGTAATTTTATTTAATTAAGTAATTAGGGAAAATAGTATCTAAGAGATCTTGGATTCTATTTAGTTTGGGTCGTGATAGAGTTTCCAAATGTTGGGATTCTCTTATCATTTATTTATTATTTTCTGTACTTGTTGGACAAGTCTTGAGCTCTATAAATTAGAGGCTCCGCATTGTAATTCATTATGCTGAGACATCAATAGAAAAAGACTGAGTTCTTTTTAAAGCCTTCGTGCTTTTGTGTTTTGAGTTATCATAAACTCTATGGTCGATTACAAGACTATCTAAATTGTTCAGTGGCTGTGTAATTGCGAGGCAATTATTCACAAGGGTCAAAGTTTAATTGTAATAATTAACTTTGAAGGGATTCGCGGGTTGACTAATAATCCCCGTTGAATAGACGTGTACAACGGCGTAGTGCCTGAGTATTCGTGCGAACAACTCGATAATACCGGTTGTATTCGTAAAACAAGGCGTGCGGAACGAGAAGTGACGAACTCATAAACCTCCGTAGCCAAATTGAGCCATTACCGCGCAAGCGCCTTGGACTCTATTTGATTTCGGTATTTGTGATTCGGGATTGAAACCGGGGTCCCCATCAGAAAACTCGCATCACCTCGCTCCCACACTAGTTGCTGCGGGGAACTACGGGAGCGATGCCAACCGCTGCGGGAAATTCTCGTAGCGGTGCGATATTTTTCGCATAACCTCGCAGCGCTTGGCAACTGCTACGAAAATTTCAGAAGCGATACGAGAAATGATGAAATTCCTTGTAGCGACTAGTGTTGCTGCGGGGAATTAAGGGATCGATACAAGAGATTGTTAAATTTCTCGTAGCGGCTCCATCAATTCTCATATTTTCTCATATGGTGGAGGGTGTGTAAAAATTTGGCGGGTTGATGTCTACTGCCGTCACTTCCGAAATATTTGTAGTATTTACTATAGGGGGGGACCCTTTTGGAGAAGGTTAATGAGTTATGAGGCGCAGCAGTACCCTGGGTCCCTATAGACGCTTAGTAGTGATGGGAACTAAGTGCGAAGGCACAATCGATGGGAACTAAGTAGCGATGGCAAAATCGATGAATACTAAGTACCGATGGCACAATCGATGGATATTAAGTTGCGATGCATACGCAGTAGCCTTAATAGTGACGGCAAAATCGATGGAAACTAAGTAGCGATGGCACAATCGATGGAAACGACGGAAACTAAGTATCGATGGCAAATTCGACGGAAACTAAGTATCGATGGCAAATTCGACGGATACTAAGTATCGATGGCAAATTCAACGGATACTAAGTATCGATGGTAAATTCGATGGATACTAAGTATCGATGCATACCCAATAGCCTTAGCAGCGACGGCAAAATTGATGGAAACTAAGCAGCGACGGCAAAATTGATGGAAACTAAGTAGCGACGGCAAAATCGGTGGAAACTAAGTATTGACGGCAAAATCTTTGGAAACTAAGTAGCAACGGCAAAATTGGTGGATACTAAGTATCGATGCATACCCGACTAAGTAGCGATGGCAAAATCGATGGACACTAAGTTGCGATGCATACGCAGTAGCCTTAATAGCGACGGCAAAATCGATGGAAACTAAGTAGCAATGGCACAATCGATGGAAACGATGGAAACTAAGTAGCGATGGCAAATTCGATGGGAACTAAGTAGCGATGGAAAAAACGATGGAAACTAAGTATTGATGGCAAATTCGACGGATACTAAGTATCGATGCATACCCAGTAGCTTTAGTAGCGACGGCAAAATCGATGGAAACTAAGTAGCGACGGCAAAATCGGTGGATACTAAGTATCGACGGAAAATTCGATGGATACTAAGTATCGATGGATACTAAGTAGCGATGGCAAATTCGATGGATACTAAGTATCGATGGCAAATTCGATGGATACTAAGTAGCGATGCATACCCAGTAGCTTTAGTAGCTACGGCAAAATCGATGGAAACTAAGTAGCGACGGCAAAATCGATGGAAACTAAGTAGCGATGGGAAAATCGATGGGAACTAAGTAAAAGATGGAAATGTAACAATTTTTTGATGATACTGGAGTGGGTGGGAATTCGCAGCTACTAGACCAGGTAGCTGCGAGAATCTTTGCATTGATGACCCTCTCATGTAAGGAAGGAATTACGCCACACAAGGGAAGAGGCATTGAGGGCTTCCAGTAAAAGACGCTACTGGTGGTAGAGGGCACGTAGTAGTAGAAGATTGTATCCTAATAACATTGTGATAAATTCTAGTTCGAAGGTATTGGACATACAATGACCCTGTAATATACGGCTATCTGCACCACGATTTTTGACCGGCGAGCTCCAATAGTGATCCCATTTGACTGGAAGCTACTACATGGAACAACTCGCGAGGCACTTCGTTTCAGGTGTGGGGATGTCGTTGACCCGAGCATATTGTTGTCCTAATACTAGAAAAATTCGAGTTTGTTCGATTTTGTTAGGACTCTTGATGCTACTATGTTAAGGATGCGATTTTGTTAGTAGCGCACTTGTTTGTATGGAATTACCCATTGTTGCGTGGGCACGTTAAATCTAGTAGCTCTTCCAAAAAATAAAAAATTGGCGGTGGATGCTATAGTGTCACGGTTTTAATTTGACTAGACTAGTGAAATGATGGACGGGTGCGTGATGGTTGCTTATAATTTGTGCAAAACTGTTGCGTGCTACTGGGATGTATGGATTTGTGCTTTGTTGCATGAGCACGTTTAATCTAGTAGCTCTTTCGGTCAAAAGAATTGTCCCCGGTGATTTAATGGCCCGAGTACAACTCGACTGAACTAGTGAAATGATAGACGGGTGCGTAACGTTTGCTATGAATTTGTGCAGAACCGTTGTAGTATGCTAAATGGGATGTATGGATTTAGGCTTTGTCGCATGTCAACGTTTAATCTAGTAGCTATAGTCAAAAGAATTGGAAGGCGATGATATAGTGTCTCACGTACATTGCTTTGATTGGAATTGTGAATGATGGACGAGTGCCTGTGACTTTGGCTATGAATTTGTGCAAATTTACGACTATGAAAATATCAAAAAAAATACAAGCCATGTGGGACATTTTTACAAAAGTAGTCTTTTCTCATAATGATGCTATTGTGTGTTTGAGAGAAGCGTGTGCCTAAATGGGTTGTACTCGGGATCACATATTAATGTTTTGGTGCCTACTAAGGGCCAATGCTCTTTCATGTGTGTTTCGAGTACTTCTTGGATAAGCACGTGAGCAGCGATTGTTTTGTACGACAATGTTGGATCCCCGCTCGAGCAGCGACAATGTTGTTTGCATTCCCACTTCGGTTGTCGGTTTTAAGTAGCCTTTTGCACGTATTTGGTTTGGTTTTTTCTGCGTACAAATGCCTATGTTGTAGGCATTCTTTGGAATAATCCGTTATTCTGGAAAATTTTCAAGTCCCTCTTTTGGAAAATCGCCCAAGTTTGGGTATTCTTGCACTCAAATTCCCTCCTAGCCTACACCGCACTCCATAGATCGAGAGGTTTAAGTGCTAGTCGTCACACCGAGCTTCGAAAATTAACCAAGTGAAAAGATGGGCGAGAGGAGACGTGTCTCGAGCGATGTCTATGTAATCGGATTACATCGCTGGGAGCACGTGAAATTTTACAAGTAAATGAGGACGCGACTGGGTCTGGGTGGTTGGTTCCATCGTCGAGTAATTTCCAAGTAATTTTTATTGCACCAACGCTCGTCAAGTGTCCGACGAAATGTTCTAATGAGGTTCGCTCCAAGAAATGGATTCGATACTCGCTCGATCCTAACCACGGACGTTGCAATGCTACAAATATTGCAATCGAACAACTTGATCGGTACATTAATCAACGATATCGATGAACGATCGCAATCGAAAGAGATGCAGTTGAAGAAGAACAACGAATAATGTTTCAAGAGTATAAATGTGCATCAATGTGTACATCAATCTCGAAAAACATCACCAAAGGACAAACAAATCGGTTGGGGTTTGGTCGTTATGTCACTCGGCACGCCATAGTTCACGTCATTTCGATCAATTTCGAGTTCACGTTATTTTTTAGCAATTTATTTTGATTTTTTGTGATTTTTTTGGTTTATTTTAATTAGTAAAATTTTTTTTTAATTATTTTTTAATTATTTTTATTATTTTTTATTTTTTTATTTTTTATTTTTATTTTTTATATTACGAAGTCGAAAACGCGAGTCGCTACAGGATTGCTACGGGAACTCTCGCATCGCCCTGTAGCAGGGGGGGTGTGTAAAAATCCATGGGGCTGATGTCTACTGCCGTCACTTCTGAAATATTTGTAGTATCTACTATAGGGGGGACGGTTTTCAGCTTGAGACGCTGCGGGATTACTACGGGAAAACCCGTAGCATCACGCAGCGCTCTCGTAGCAACTCGTAGCGTTGGATAGGGATGCCTAAGAATCGATGGATACGGATGAGTAGACCCTCCTCTACTCATAATCTCGCACTATGTGCGAGAGTTTACGGGAGCGATGCGAGAAAACTCGCATCGCCTCGCAGCGATTGGCAACCGCTGCGAGAAATTCCCGTAGCGATGCGAGTTTTCTCGCATCGCCTCGCAGCGATTGGCAACCGCTGCGGGAACTACGGGACCGATACGAGAGATTGTGAAATTTCTCGTAGCGGCTCGCATCGTTTCTCATATTTTCTCGCATTGTTGAGTGTGTGTAAAAATTTGGGGGGTTGATGTCTACTGCCGTCACTTCCGAAATATTTGTAGTATCTACTATAGGGGGGATGGTGTTCAACGTGGGACGCTGCGGGAGTGCTACGGGAGTGCTATGGGAAACCCGTAGCATTCCGCAGCGCTCTCGTAGCAACTCGTAGCGTTGGACTGGGATGCCTAGGAATCGATGGATACGGATGAGTAGACCCCCCTCTACTCATAATCTCGCACTATTTGCGGGAGTTTACGGGAGCGATGCGAGAAAACTCGCATCGCCTCGCAGCGATTGGCATCCGCAGCGGGAAATTCCCGTAGCGATGCGAGTTTTCTCGCAGCGATTTACCACCGCTGCGGGAACTACAGGAACGATGCGAACTACTTCGGGAAATTCCCGTAGCGATGCGAGAAAACTTGCATCACCTCGCATCGACACTAGTTGCTGTGGGGAACTACAGGAACTATGCTAGCCGTTGCGGGAAAATCCCGCAGCGATGCGAGAAAACTCGCATCACCTCGCAGCTACACTAGTTGCTTCGTGGATGTTCGGGTGTGATGCGAACCGCTCTGTGAAATTCCCGTAGCAATGCGAGAAAACTCGCATCACCTCGCTCCCACACTAGTTGCTGCGGGGAACTACGGGAGCGATGCCAACCGCTGCGGGAAATTCTCGTAGCGGTGCGATATTTTTCGCATAACCTCGCAGCGCTTGGCAACTGCTATGAAAATTTCAGAAGCGATACGAGAAATGATGAAATTCCTTGTAGCGACTAGTGTTGCTGCGGGGAATTAAGGGATCGATACAAGAGATTGTTAAATTTCTCGTAGCGGCTCCATCAATTCTCATATTTTCTCATATGGTGGAGGGTGTGTAAAAATTTGGCGGGTTGATGTCTACTGCCGTCACTTCCGAAATATTTGTAGTATTTACTATAGGGGGGGACCCTTTTGGAGAAGGTTAATGAGTAATGAGGCGCAGCAGTACCCTGGGTCCCTATAGACGCTTAGTAGTGATGGGAACTAAGTGCGAAGGCACAATCGATGGGAACTAAGTAGCAATGGCAAAATCGATGAATACTAAGTACCGATGGCACAATCGATGGATATTAAGTTGCGATGCATACGCAGTAGCCTTAATAGTGACGGCAAAATCGATGGAAACTAAGTAGCGATGGCACAATTGATGGAAACGACGGAAACTAAGTATCGATGGCAAATTCGACGGAAACTAAGTATCGATGGCAAATTCGACGGATACTAAGTATCGATGGCAAATTCGACGGATACTAAGTATCGATGGCAAATTCAACGGATACTAAGTATCGATGGTAAATTCGATGGATACTAAGTATCGATGCATACCCAATAGCCTTAGTAGCGACGGCAAAATTGATGGAAACTAAGCAGCGACGGCAAAATTGATGGAAACTAAGTAGCGACGGCAAAATCGGTGGAAACTAAGTATTGACGGCAAAATCTTTGGAAACTAAGTAGCGACGGCAAAATTGGTGGATACTAAGTATCGATGCATACCCGACTAAGTAGCGATGGCAAAATCGATGGACACTAAGTTGCGATGCATACGCAGTAGCCTTAATAGCGACGGCAAAATCGATGGAAACTAAGTAGCAATGGCACAATCGATGGAAACGATGGAAACCAAGTAGCGATGGCAAATTTGATGGGAACTAAGTAGCGATGGAAAAAACGATGGAAACTAAGTATCGATGGCAAATTCGATGGAAACTAAGTATTGATGGCAAATTCGACGGATACTAAGTATCGATGCATACCCAGTAGCTTTAGTAGCGACGGCAAAATCGATGGAAACTAAGTAGCGACGGCAAAATCGGTGGATACTAAGTATCGACGGAAAATTCGATGGATACTAAGTATCGATGGATACTAAGTAGCGATGGCAAATTCGATGGATACTAAGTATCGATGGCAAATTCGATGGATACTAAGTAGCGATGCATACCCAGTAGCTTTAGTAGCTACGGCAAAATCGATGGAAACTAAGTAGCGACGGCAAAATCGATGGAAACTAAGTAGCGATGGGAAAATCGATGGGAACTAAGTAAAAGATGGAAATGTAACAATTTTTTGATGATACTGGAGTGGGTGGGAATTCGCAGCTACTAGACCAGGTAGCTGCGAGAATCTTTGCATTGACCCTCTCATGTAAGGAAGGAATTACGCCACACAAGGGAAGAGGCATTGAGGGCTTCCAGTAAAAGACGCTACTGGTGGTAGAGGGCACGTAGTAGTAGAAGATTGTATCCTAATAACATTGTGATAAATTCTAGTTCGAAGGTATTGGACATACAATGACCCTGTAATATACGGCTATCTGCACCACGATTTTTGACCGGCGAGCTCCAATAGCGATCCCATTTGACTGGAAGCTACTACATGGAACAACTCGCGAGGCACTTCGTTTCAGGTGTGGGGATGTCGTTGACCCGAGCATATTGTTGTCCTAATACTAGAAAAATTCGAGTTTGTTCGATTTTGTTAGGACTCTTGATGCTACTATGTTAAGGATGCGATTTTGTTAGTAGCGCACTTGTTTGTATGGAATTACCCATTGTTGCGTGGGCACGTTAAATCTAGTAGCTCTTCCAAAAAATAAAAAATTGGCGGTGGATGCTATAGTGTCACGGTTTTAATTTGACTAGACTAGTGAAATGATGGACGGGTGCGTGATGGTTGCTTATAATTTGTGCAAAACTGTTGCGTGCTACTGGAATGTATGGATTTGTGCTTTGTTGCATGAGCACGTTTAATCTAGTAGCTCTTTCGGTCAAAAGAATTGTCCCCGGTGATTTAATGGCCCGAGTACAACTCGACTGAACTAGTGAAATGATAGACGGGTGCGTAACGTTTGCTATGAATTTGTGCAGAACCGTTGTAGTATGCTAAATGGGATGTATGGATTTAGGCTTTGTCGCATGTCCACGTTTAATCTAGTAGCTATAGTCAAAAGAATTGGAAGGCGATGATATAGTGTCTCACGTACATTGCTTTGATTGGAATTGTGAATGATGGACGAGTGCCTGTGACTTTGGCTATGAATTTGTGCAAATTTACGACTATGAAAATACCAAAAAAAATACAAGCCATGTGGGACATTTTTACAAAAGTAGTCTTTTCTCATAATGATGCTATTGTGTGTTTGAGAGAAGCGTGCCTAAATGGGTTGTACTCGGGATCACATATTAATGTTTTGGTGCCTACTAAGGGCCAATGCTCTTTCATGTGTGTTTCGAGTACTTCTTGGATAAGCACGTGAGCAGCGATTGTTTTGTACGACAATGTTGGATCCCCGCTCGAGCAGCGACAATGTTGTTTGCATTCCCACTTCGGTTGTCGGTTTTAAGTAGCCTTTTGCACGTATTTGGTTTGGTTTTTTCTGCGTACAAATGCCTATGTTGTAGGCATTCTTTGGAATAATCCGTTATTTTGGAAAATTTTCAAGTCCCTCTTTTGGAAAATCGCCCAAGTTTGGGTATTCTTGCACTCAAATTCCCTCCTAGCCTACACCGCACTCCATAGATCGAGAGGTTTAAGTGCTAGTCGTCACACCTAGCTTCGAAAATTAACCAAGTGAAAAGATGGGCGAGAGGAGACGTGTCTCGAGCGATGTCTATGTAATCGGATTACATCGCTGGGAGCACGTGAAATTTTACAAGTAAATGAGGACGCGACTGGGTCTGGGTGGTTGGTTCCATCGTCGAGTAATTTCCAAGTAATTTTTATTGCACCAACGCTCGTCAAGTGTCCGACGAAATGTTCTAATGAGGTTCGCTCCAAGAAATGGATTCGATACTCGCTCGATCCTAACCACGGACGTTGCAATGCTACAAATATTGCAATCGAACAACTTGATCGGTACATTAATCAACGATATCGATGAACGATCGCAATCGAAAGAGATGCAGTTGAAGAAGAACAACGAATAATGTTTCAAGAGTATAAATGTGCATCAATGTGTACATCAATCTCGAAAAACATCACCAAAGGACAAACAAATCGGTTGGGGTTTGGTCGTTATGTCACTCGGCACGCCATAGTTCACGTCATTTCGATCAATTTCGAGTTCACGTTATTTTTTAGCAATTTATTTTGATTTTTTGTGATTTTTTTGGTTTATTTTAATTATTAAAAATTATTTTTAATTATTTTTTAATTATTTTTATTATTTTTTTTATTTTTTATTTTTATTTTTTATATTACGAAGTCGAAAACGCGAGTCGCTACAGGATTGCTACGGGAACTCTCGCATCGCCCTGTAGCAGGGGGGGGGTGTAAAAATCCATGGGGCTGATGTCTACTGCCGTCACTTCTGAAATATTTGTAGTATCTACTATAGGGGGGACGGTTTTCAGCTTGAGACGCTGCGGGATTACTACGGGAAAACCCGTAGCATCACGCAGCGCTCTCGTAGCAACTCGTAGCGTTGGATAGGGATGCCTAAGAATCGATGGATACGGATGAGTAGACCCCCCTCTACTCATAATCTCGCACTATGTGCGAGAGTTTACGGGAGCGATGCGAGAAAACTCGCATCGCCTCGCAGCGATTGGCAACCGCTGCGAGAAATTCCCGTAGCGATGCGAGTTTTCTCGCATCGCCTCGCAGCGATTGGCAACCGCTGCGGGAACTACGGGACCGATACGAGAGATTGTGAAATTTCTCGTAGCGGCTCGCATCGTTTCTCATATTTTCTCGCATTGTTGAGTGTGTGTAAAAATTTGGGGGGTTGATGTCTACTGCCGTCACTTCCGAAATATTTGTAGTATCTACTATAGGGGGGATGGTGTTCAACGTGGGACGCTGCGGGAGTGCTACGGGAGTGCTATGGGAAACCCGTAGCATTCCGCAGCGCTCTCGTAGCAACTCGTAGCGTTGGACTGGGATGCCTAGGAATCGATGGATACGGATGAGTAGACCCCCCTCTACTCATAATCTCGCACTATTTGCGGGAGTTTACGGGAGCGATGCGAGAAAACTCGCATCGCCTCGCAGCGATTGGCATCCGCAGCGGGAAATTCCCGTAGCGATGCGAGTTTTCTCGCAGCGATTTACCACCGCTGCGGGAACTACAGGAACGATGCGAACTACTTCGGGAAATTCCCGTAGCGATGCGAGAAAACTTGCATCACCTCGCATCGACACTAGTTGCTGTGGGGAACTACAGGAACTATGCTAGCCGTTGCGGGAAAATCCCGCAGCGATGCGAGAAAACTCGCATCACCTCGCAGCTACACTAGTTGCTTCGTGGATGTTCGGGTGTGATGCGAACCGCTCTGTGAAATTCCCGTAGCAATGCGAGAAAACTCGCATCACCTCGCTCCCACACTAGTTGCTGCGGGGAACTACGGGAGCGATGCCAACCGCTGCGGGAAATTCTCGTAGCGGTGCGATATTTTTCGCATAACCTCGCAGCGCTTGGCAACTGCTACGAAAATTTCAGAAGCGATACGAGAAATGATGAAATTCCTTGTAGCGACTAGTGTTGCTGCGGGGAATTAAGGGATCGATACAAGAGATTGTTAAATTTCTCGTAGCGGCTCCATCAATTCTCATATTTTCTCATATGGTGGAGGGTGTGTAAAAATTTGGCGGGTTGATGTCTACTGCCGTCACTTCCGAAATATTTGTAGTATTTACTATAGGGGGGGACCCTTTTGGAGAAGGTTAATGAGTAATGAGGCGCAGCAGTACCCTGGGTCCCTATAGACGCTTAGTAGTGATGGGAACTAAGTGCGAAGGCACAATCGATGGGAACTAAGTAGCGATGGCAAAATCGATGAATACTAAGTACCGATGGCACAATCGATGGATATTAAGTTGCGATGCATACGCAGTAGCCTTAATAGTGACGGCAAAATCGATGGAAACTAAGTAGCGATGGCACAATCGATGGAAACGACGGAAACTAAGTATCGATGGCAAATTCGACGGAAACTAAGTATCGATGGCAAATTCGACGGATACTAAGTATCGATGGCAAATTCAACGGATACTAAGTATCGATGGTAAATTCGATGGATACTAAGTATCGATGCATACCCAATAGCCTTAGTAGCGACGGCAAAATTGATGGAAACTAAGCAGCGACGGCAAAATTGATGGAAACTAAGTAGCGACGGCAAAATCGGTGGAAACTAAGTATTGACGGCAAAATCTTTGGAAACTAAGTAGCGACGGCAAAATTGGTGGATACTAAGTATCGATGCATACCCGACTAAGTAGCGATGGCAAAATCGATGGACACTAAGTTGCGATGCATACGCAGTAGCCTTAATAGCGACGGCAAAATCGATGGAAACTAAGTAGCAATGGCACAATCGATGGAAACGATGGAAACTAAGTAGCGATGGCAAATTCGATGGGAACTAAGTAGCGATGGAAAAAACGATGGAAACTAAGTATCGATGGCAAATTCGATGGAAACTAAGTATTGATGGCAAATTCGACGGATACTAAGTATCGATGCATACCCAGTAGCTTTAGTAGCGACGGCAAAATCGATGGAAACTAAGTAGCGACGGCAAAATCGGTGGATACTAAGTATCGACGGAAAATTCGATGGATACTAAGTATCGATGGATACTAAGTAGCGATGGCAAATTCGATGGATACTAAGTATCGATGGCAAATTCGATGGATACTAAGTAGCGATGCATACCCAGTAGCTTTAGTAGCTACGGCAAAATCGATGGAAACTAAGTAGCGACGGCAAAATCGATGGAAACTAAGTAGCGATGGGAAAATCGATGGGAACTAAGTAAAAGATGGAAATGTAACAATTTTTTGATGATACTGGAGTGGGTGGGAATTTGCAGCTACTAGACCAGGTAGCTGCGAGAATCTTTGCATTGACCCTCTCATGTAAGGAAGGAATTACGCCACACAAGGGAAGAGGCATTGAGGGCTTCCAGTAAAAGACGCTACTGGTGGTAGAGGGCACGTAGTAGTAGAAGATTGTATCCTAATAACATTGTGATAAATTCTAGTTCGAAGGTATTGGACATACAATGACCCTGTAATATACGGCTATCTGCACCACGATTTTTGACCGGCGAGCTCCAATAGCGATCCCATTTGACTGGAAGCTACTACATGGAACAACTCGCGAGGCACTTCGTTTCAGGTGTGGGGATGTCGTTGACCCGAGCATATTGTTGTCCTAATACTAGAAAAATTCGAGTTTGTTCGATTTTGTTAGGACTCTTGATGCTACTATGTTAAGGATGCGATTTTGTTAGTAGCGCACTTGTTTGTATGGAATTACCCATTGTTGCGTGGGCACGTTAAATCTAGTAGCTCTTCCAAAAAATAAAAAATTGGCGGTGGATGCTATAGTGTCACGGTTTTAATTTGACTAGACTAGTGAAATGATGGACGGGTGCGTGATGGTTGCTTATAATTTGTGCAAAACTGTTGCGTGCTACTGGAATGTATGGATTTGTGCTTTGTTGCATGAGCACGTTTAATCTAGTAGCTCTTTCGGTCAAAAGAATTGTCCCCGGTGATTTAATGGCCCTAGTACAACTCGACTGAACTAGTGAAATGATAGACGGGTGCGTAACGTTTGCTATGAATTTGTGCAGAACCGTTGTAGTATGCTAAATGGGATGTATGGATTTAGGCTTTGTCGCATGTCCACGTTTAATCTAGTAGCTATAGTCAAAAGAATTGGAAGGCGATGATATAGTGTCTCACGTACATTGCTTTGATTGGAATTGTGAATGATGGACGAGTGCCTGTGACTTTGGCTATGAATTTGTGCAAATTTACGACTATGAAAATACCAAAAAAAATACAAGCCATGTGGGACATTTTTACAAAAGTAGTCTTTTCTCATAATGATGCTATTGTGTGTTTGAGAGAAGCGTGCCTAAATGGGTTGTACTCGGGATCACATATTAATGTTTTGGTGCCTACTAAGGGCCAATGCTCTTTCATGTGTGTTTCGAGTACTTCTTGGATAAGCACGTGAGCAGCGATTGTTTTGTACGACAATGTTGGATCCCCGCTCGAGCAGCGACAATGTTGTTTGCATTCCCACTTCGGTTGTCGGTTTTAAGTAGCCTTTTGCACGTATTTGGTTTGGTTTTTTCTGCGTACAAATGCCTATGTTGTAGGCATTCTTTGGAATAATCCGTTATTTTGGAAAATTTTCAAGTCCCTCTTTTGGAAAATCGCCCAAGTTTGGGTATTCTTGCACTCAAATTCCCTCCTAGCCTACACCGCACTCCATAGATCGAGAGGTTTAAGTGCTAGTCGTCACACCTAGCTTCGAAAATTAACCAAGTGAAAAGATGGGCGAGAGGAGACGTGTCTCGAGCGATGTCTATGTAATCGGATTACATCGCTGGGAGCACGTGAAATTTTACAAGTAAATGAGGACGCGACTGGGTCTGGGTGGTTGGTTCCATCGTCGAGTAATTTCCAAGTAATTTTTATTGCACCAACGCTCGTCAAGTGTCCGACGAAATGTTCTAATGAGGTTCGCTCCAAGAAATGGATTCGATACTCGCTCGATCCTAACCACGGACGTTGCAATGCTACAAATATTGCAATCGAACAACTTGATCGGTACATTAATCAACGATATCGATGAACGATCGCAATCGAAAGAGATGCAGTTGAAGAAGAACAACGAATAATGTTTCAAGAGTATAAATGTGCATCAATGTGTACATCAATCTCGAAAAACATCACCAAAGGACAAACAAATCGGTTGGGGTTTGGTCGTTATGTCACTCGGCACGCCATAGTTCACCTCATTTCGATCAATTTCGAGTTCACGTTATTTTTTAGCAATTTATTTTGATTTTTTGTGATTTTTTTGGTTTATTTTAATTATTAAAAATTATTTTTAATTATTTTTTAATTATTTTTATTATTTTTTATTTTTTATTTTTATTTTTTATATTACGAAGTCGAAAACGCGAGTCGCTACAGGATTGCTACGGGAACTCTCGCATCGCCCTGTAGCAGGGGGGGTGTGTAAAAATCCATGGGGCTGATGTCTACTGCCGTCACTTCTGAAATATTTGTAGTATCTACTATAGGGGGGACGGTTTTCAGCTTGAGACGCTGCGGGATTACTACGGGAAAACCCGTAGCATCACGCAGCGCTCTCGTAGCAACTCGTAGCGTTGGATAGGGATGCCTAAGAATCGATGGATACGGATGAGTAGACCCCCCTCTACTCATAATCTCGCACTATGTGCGAGAGTTTACGGGAGCGATGCGAGAAAACTCGCATCGCCTCGCAGCGATTGGCAACCGCTGCGAGAAATTCCCGTAGCGATGCGAGTTTTCTCGCATCGCCTCGCAGCGATTGGCAACCGCTGCGGGAACTACGGGACCGATACGAGAGATTGTGAAATTTCTCGTAGCGGCTCGCATCGTTTCTCATATTTTCTCGCATTGTTGAGTGTGTGTAAAAATTTGGGGGGTTGATGTCTACTGCCGTCACTTCCGAAATATTTGTAGTATCTACTATAGGGGGGATGGTGTTCAACGTGGGACGCTGCGGGAGTGCTACGGGAGTGCTATGGGAAACCCGTAGCATTCCGCAGCGCTCTCGTAGCAACTCGTAGCGTTGGACTGGGATGCCTAGGAATCGATGGATACGGATGAGTAGACCCCCCTCTACTCATAATCTCGCACTATTTGCGGGAGTTTACGGGAGCGATGCGAGAAAACTCGCATCGCCTCGCAGCGATTGGCATCCGCAGCGGGAAATTCCCGTAGTGATGCGAGTTTTCTCGCAGCGATTTACCACCGCTGCGGGAACTACAGGAACGATGCGAACTACTTCGGGAAATTCCCGTAGCGATGCGAGAAAACTTGCATCACCTCGCATCGACACTAGTTGCTGTGGGGAACTACAGGAACTATGCTAGCCGTTGCGGGAAAATCCCGCAGCGATGCGAGAAAACTCGCATCACCTCGCAGCTACACTAGTTGCTTCGTGGATGTTCGGGTGTGATGCGAACCGCTCTGTGAAATTCCCGTAGCAATGCGAGAAAACTCGCATCACCTCGCTCCCACACTAGTTGCTGCGGGGAACTACGGGAGCGATGCCAACCGCTGCGGGAAATTCTCGTAGCGGTGCGATATTTTTCGCATAACCTCGCAGCGCTTGGCAACTGCTACGAAAATTTCAGAAGCGATACGAGAAATGATGAAATTCCTTGTAGCGACTAGTGTTGCTGCGGGGAATTAAGGGATCGATACAAGAGATTGTTAAATTTCTCGTAGCGGCTCCATCAATTCTCATATTTTCTCATATGGTGGAGGGTGTGTAAAAATTTGGCGGGTTGATGTCTACTGCCGTCACTTCCGAAATATTTGTAGTATTTACTATAGGGGGGGACCCTTTTGGAGAAGGTTAATGAGTAATGAGGCGCAGCAGTACCCTGGGTCCCTATAGACGCTTAGTAGTGATGGGAACTAAGTGCGAAGGCACAATCGATGGGAACTAAGTAGCGATGGCAAAATCGATGAATACTAAGTACCGATGGCACAATCGATGGATATTAAGTTGCGATGCATACGCAGTAGCCTTAATAGTGACGGCAAAATCGATGGAAACTAAGTAGCGATGGCACAATCGATGGAAACGACGGAAACTAAGTATCGATGGCAAATTCGACGGAAACTAAGTATCGATGGCAAATTCGACGGATACTAAGTATCGATGGCAAATTCAACGGATACTAAGTATCGATGGTAAATTCGATGGATACTAAGTATCGATGCATACCCAATAGCCTTAGTAGCGACGGCAAAATTGATGGAAACTAAGCAGCGACGGCAAAATTGATGGAAACTAAGTAGCGACGGCAAAATCGGTGGAAACTAAGTATTGACGGCAAAATCTTTGGAAACTAAGTAGCGACGGCAAAATTGGTGGATACTAAGTATCGACGGCAAAATCTTTGGAAACTAAGTAGCGACGGCAAAATTGGTGGATACTAAGTATCGATGCATACCCGACTAAGTAGCGATGGCAAAATCGATGGAAACTAAGTAGCAATGGCACAATCGATGGAAACGATGGAAACTAAGTAGCGATGGCAAATTCGATGGGAACTAAGTAGCGATGGAAAAAACGATGGAAACTAAGTATCGATGGCAAATTCGATGGAAACTAAGTATTGATGGCAAATTCGACGGATACTAAGTATCGATGCATACCCAGTAGCTTTAGTAGCGACGGCAAAATCGATGGAAACTAAGTAGCGACGGCAAAATCGGTGGATACTAAGTATCGACGGAAAATTCGATGGATACTAAGTAGCGATGGCAAATTCGATGGATACTAAGTATCGATGGCAAATTCGATGGATACTAAGTAGCGATGCATACCCAGTAGCTTTAGTAGCTACGGCAAAATCGATGGAAACTAAGTAGCGACGGCAAAATCGATGGAAACTAAGTAGCGATGGGAAAATCGATGGGAACTAAGTAAAAGATGGAAATGTAACAATTTTTTGATGATACTGGAGTGGGTGGGAATTCGCAGCTACTAGACCAGGTAGCTGCGAGAATCTTTGCATTGACCCTCTCATGTAAGGAAGGAATTACGCCACACAAGGGAAGAGGCATTGAGGGCTTCCAGTAAAAGACGCTACTGGTGGTAGAGGGCACGTAGTAGTAGAAGATTGTATCCTAATAACATTGTGATTAATTCTAGTTCGAAGGTATTGGACATACAATGACCCTGTAATATACGGCTATCTGCACCGCGATTTTTGACCGGCGAGCTCCAATAGCGATCCCATTTGACTGGAAGCTACTACATGGAACAACTCGCGAGGCACTTCGTTTCAGGTGTGGGGATGTCGTTGACCCGAGCATATTGTTGTCCTAATACTAGAAAAATTCGAGTTTGTTCGATTTTGTTAGGACTCTTGATGCTACTATGTTAAGGATGCGATTTTGTTAGTAGCGCACTTGTTTGTATGGAATTACCCATTGTTGCGTGGGCACGTTAAATCTAGTAGCTCTTCCAAAAAATAAAAAATTGGCGGTGGATGCTATAGTGTCACGGTTTTAATTTGACTAGACTAGTGAAATGATGGACGGGTGCGTGATGGTTGCTTATAATTTGTGCAAAACTGTTGCGTGCTACTGGAATGTATGGATTTGTGCTTTGTTGCATGAGCACGTTTAATCTAGTAGCTCTTTCGGTCAAAAGAATTGTCCCCGGTGATTTAATGGCCCGAGTACAACTCGACTGAACTAGTGAAATGATAGACGGGTGCGTAACGTTTGCTATGAATTTGTGCAGAACCGTTGTAGTATGCTAAATGGGATGTATGGATTTAGGCTTTGTCGCATGTCCACGTTTAATCTAGTAGCTATAGTCAAAAGAATTGGAAGGCGATGATACAGTGTCTCACGTACATTGCTTTGATTGGAATTGTGAATGATGGACGAGTGCCTGTGACTTTGGCTATGAATTTGTGCAAATTTACGACTATGAAAATACCAAAAAAAATACAAGCCATGTGGGACATTTTTACAAAAGTAGTCTTTTCTCATAATGATGCTATTGTGTGTTTGAGAGAAGCGTGCCTAAATGGGTTGTACTCGGGATCACATATTAATGTTTTGGTGCCTACTAAGGGCCAATGCTCTTTCATGTGTGTTTCGAGTACTTCTTGGATAAGCACGTGAGCAGCGATTGTTTTGTACGACAATGTTGGATCCCCGCTCGAGCAGCGACAATGTTGTTTGCATTCCCACTTCGGTTGTCGGTTTTAAGTAGCCTTTTGCACGTATTTGGTTTGGTTTATTCTGCGTACAAATGCCTATGTTGTAGGCATTCTTTGGAATAATCCGTTATTTTGGAAAATTTTCAAGTCCCTCTTTTGGAAAATCGCCCAAGTTTGGGTATTCTTGCACTCAAATTCCCTCCTAGCCTACACCGCACTCCATAGATCGAGAGGTTTAAGTGCTAGTCGTCACACCGAGCTTCGAAAATTAACCAAGTGAAAAGATGGGCGAGAGGAGACGTGTCTCGAGCGATGTCTATGTAATCGGATTACATCGCTGGGAGCACGTGAAATTTTACAAGTAAATGAGGACGCGACTGGGTCTGGGTGGTTGGTTCCATCGTCGAGTAATTTCCAAGTAATTTTTATTGCACCAACGCTCGTCAAGTGTCCGACGAAATGTTCTAATGAGGTTCGCTCCAAGAAATGGATTCGATACTCGCTCGATCCTAACCACGGACGTTGCAATGCTACAAATATTGCAATCGAACAACTTGATCGGTACATTAATCAACGATATCGATGAACGATCGCAATCGAAAGAGATGCAGTTGAAGAAGAACAACGAATAATGTTTCAAGAGTATAAATGTGCATCAATGTGTACATCAATCTCGAAAAACATCACCAAAGGACAAACAAATCGGTTGGGGTTTGGTCGTTATGTCACTCGGCACGCCATAGTTCACCTCATTTCGATCAATTTCGAGTTCACGTTATTTTTTAGCAATTTATTTTGATTTTTTGTGATTTTTTTGGTTTATTTTAATTATTAAAAATTATTTTTAATTATTTTTTAATTATTTTTATTATTTTTTATTTTTTTTATTTTTTATTTTTATTTTTTATATTACGAAGTCGAAAACGCGAGTCGCTACAGGATTGCTACGGGAACTCTCGCATCGCCCTGTAGCAGGGGGGGTGTGTAAAAATCCATGGGGCTGATGTCTACTGCCGTCACTTCTGAAATATTTGTAGTATCTACTATAGGGGGGACGGTTTTCAGCTTGAGACGCTGCGGGATTACTACGGGAAAACCCGTAGCATCACGCAGCGCTCTCGTAGCAACTCGTAGCGTTGGATAGGGATGCCTAAGAATCGATGGATACGGATGAGTAGACCCCCCTCTACTCATAATCTCGCACTATGTGCGAGAGTTTACGGGAGCGATGCGAGAAAACTCGCATCGCCTCGCAGCGATTGGCAACCGCTGCGAGAAATTCCCGTAGCGATGCGAGTTTTCTCGCATCGCCTCGCAGCGATTGGCAACCGCTGCGGGAACTACGGGACCGATACGAGAGATTGTGAAATTTCTCGTAGCGGCTCGCATCGTTTCTCATATTTTCTCGCATTGTTGAGTGTGTGTAAAAATTTGGGGGGTTGATGTCTACTGCCGTCACTTCCGAAATATTTGTAGTATCTACTATAGGGGGGATGGTGTTCAACGTGGGACGCTGCGGGAGTGCTACGGGAGTGCTATGGGAAACCCGTAGCATTCCGCAGCGCTCTCGTAGCAACTCGTAGCGTTGGACTGGGATGCCTAGGAATCGATGGATACGGATGAGTAGACCCCCCTCTACTCATAATCTCGCACTATTTGCGGGAGTTTACGGGAGCGATGCGAGAAAACTCGCATCGCCTCGCAGCGATTGGCATCCGCAGCGGGAAATTCCCGTAGCGATGCGAGTTTTCTCGCAGCGATTTACCACCGCTGCGGGAACTACAGGAACGATGCGAACTACTTCGGGAAATTCCCGTAGCGATGCGAGAAAACTTGCATCACCTCGCATCGACACTAGTTGCTGTGGGGAACTACAGGAACTATGCTAGCCGTTGCGGGAAAATCCCGCAGCGATGCGAGAAAACTCGCATCACCTCGCAGCTACACTAGTTGCTTCGTGGATGTTCGGGTGTGATGCGAACCGCTCTGTGAAATTCCCGTAGCAATGCGAGAAAACTCGCATCACCTCGCTCCCACACTAGTTGCTGCGGGGAACTACGGGAGCGATGCCAACCGCTGCGGGAAATTCTCGTAGCGGTGCGATATTTTTCGCATAACCTCGCAGCGCTTGGCAACTGCTACGAAAATTTCAGAAGCGATACGAGAAATGATGAAATTCCTTGTAGCGACTAGTGTTGCTGCGGGGAATTAAGGGATCGATACAAGAGATTGTTAAATTTCTCGTAGCGGCTCCATCAATTCTCATATTTTCTCATATGGTGGAGGGTGTGTAAAAATTTGGCGGGTTGATGTCTACTGCCGTCACTTCCGAAATATTTGTAGTATTTACTATAGGGGGGGACCCTTTTGGAGAAGGTTAATGAGTAATGAGGCGCAGCAGTACCCTGGGTCCCTATAGACGCTTAGTAGTGATGGGAACTAAGTGCGAAGGCACAATCGATGGGAACTAAGTAGCGATGGCAAAATCGATGAATACTAAGTACCGATGGCACAATCGATGGATATTAAGTTGCGATGCATACGCAGTAGCCTTAATAGTGACGGCAAAATCGATGGAAACTAAGTAGCGATGGCACAATCGATGGAAACGACGGAAACTAAGTATCGATGGCAAATTCGACGGAAACTAAGTATAGATGGCAAATTCGACGGATACTAAGTATCGATGGCAAATTCAACGGATACTAAGTATCGATGGTAAATTCGATGGATACTAAGTATCGATGCATACCCAATAGCCTTAGTAGCGACGGCAAAATTGATGGAAACTAAGCAGCGACGGCAAAATTGATGGAAACTAAGTAGCGACGGCAAAATCGGTGGAAACTAAGTATTGACGGCAAAATCTTTGGAAACTAAGTAGCGACGGCAAAATTGGTGGATACTAAGTATCGATGCATACCCGACTAAGTAGCGATGGCAAAATCGATGGACACTAAGTTGCGATGCATACGCAGTAGCCTTAATAGCGACGGCAAAATCGATGGAAACTAAGTAGCAATGGCACAATCGATGGAAACGATGGAAACTAAGTAGCGATGGCAAATTCGATGGGAACTAAGTAGCGATGGAAAAAACGATGGAAACTAAGTATCGATGGCAAATTCGATGGAAACTAAGTATTGATGGCAAATTCGACGGATACTAAGTATCGATGCATACCCAGTAGCTTTAGTAGCGACGGCAAAATCGATGGAAACTAAGTAGCGACGGCAAAATCGGTGGATACTAAGTATCGACGGAAAATTCGATGGATACTAAGTATCGATGGATACTAAGTAGCGATGGCAAATTCGATGGATACTAAGTATCGATGGCAAATTCGATGGATACTAAGTAGCGATGCATACCCAGTAGCTTTAGTAGCTACGGCAAAATCGATGGAAACTAAGTAGCGACGGCAAAATCGATGGAAACTAAGTAGCGATGGGAAAATCGATGGGAACTAAGTAAAAGATGGAAATGTAACAATTTTTTGATGATACTGGAGTGGGTGGGAATTCGCAGCTACTAGACCAGGTAGCTGCGAGAATCTTTGCATTGACCCTCTCATGTAAGGAAGGAATTACGCCACACAAGGGAAGAGGCATTGAGGGCTTCCAGTAAAAGACGCTACTGGTGGTAGAGGGCACGTAGTAGTAGAAGATTGTATCCTAATAACATTGTGATAAATTCTAGTTCGAAGGTATTGGACATACAATGACCCTGTAATATACGGCTATCTGCACCACGATTTTTGACCGGCGAGCTCCAATAGCGATCCCATTTGACTGGAAGCTACTACATGGAACAACTCGCGAGGCACTTCGTTTCAGGTGTGGGGATGTCGTTGACCCGAGCATATTGTTGTCCTAATACTAGAAAAATTCGAGTTTGTTCGATTTTGTTAGGACTCTTGATGCTACTATGTTAAGGATGCGATTTTGTTAGTAGCGCACTTGTTTGTATGGAATTACCCATTGTTGCGTGGGCACGTTAAATCTAGTAGCTCTTCCAAAAAATAAAAAATTGGCGGTGGATGCTATAGTGTCACGGTTTTAATTTGACTAGACTAGTGAAATGATGGACGGGTGCGTGATGGTTGCTTATAATTTGTGCAAAACTGTTGCGTGCTACTGGAATGTATGGATTTGTGCTTTGTTGCATGAGCACGTTTAATGTTGTAATTCTGGGTTAACTGAAAGATGTAGAGGCTTGGATATTTATTGAATCGCGTAGCACGCTTTCCTTAAAGAGTATTTCGACCCTATTTAGCCTGGGTATCACGAAATCCCTCGCAGGATAAGACAATAACGACACTCGAGTCTTAGGCTTAGAACACGAGCAACTTATGGAACTTTATGTGTTATTTGTTGTTCCAAAGCTCTCAATTTCGTAGGTGATGTTGTGTGTATTCAGAAAATGAATTTCACTCCCTTATATAGGTTTTAGACACCCCTTCCTTTGAACATAAGCACCCTTTAGTTGAATAGGTACCTTTTAGTGAACACACCCTTTCACTAAGCACCTATTCATGTTGTTTTTCATGTCTATTCATGCAATTTCGAATTTGCATACAATATATGATATTAAATCATTACTTAGCCATGCAAACCATGCAACTACGAGATTAAACTCGACATGCATCAACATGCTTATTCAAAGTATTAATCCGTATCAATTTTATATGAACGTGTACTCCACACTTCTCCAAATTCATATTCTATTGACTAGGATTAATCCGAAGCCTTGAATGATTCCAACTACATTAAACGGACAATGATTTCACTTAAATCATCAACATTCCTCCCCCATTTAAGTGTAATCCTTGAATCATACAAATTCAACAAATAAAACCAAACTAGTGCATAAAATGAAAATGTCCTGAAGATTGAATTTTCATCTTAGTGAATTATACTTTACAAATATTCGAGAATCACGGTGTCTTAAAGATTGAACCGTTCAACCCATCTGAATACATGAAGACAAAACACACACAAGTTTATTACAATTCCATAAGGAAAACCGACACAAAATTAGGCCTTGTGTCCCTATCCATTCTTGAGCGTATATAGAGCTTAGCCACGACTCTTGAAGCTGCCACACTTCCCACTCATATAGGTGAATCTTTTCTTCGTGCACCTGCACAATGCACTTTGTCAAAAGACTCATTAAGAATTAAATTCAACCTTAACATGCAGGTTCAAACACATACCTTTGGGATAATTTCCATGTGTTTCAATCTCAAATATAGGCTTCCCAATTGAATTCTGGTTCTAATGCAATTAGAAATGAATTTGGTATCCCATATTTGAAGATTCAGAGAGGCTTAAGACCCATCCCAGTTACCGACTTTGCTACCAAGTCCCTCGCTAATCCCTTGGTCAAATGATCAGCGAGATTATGTTGAGATCTCACAAAATCTATTGAGATTACTCCATGAGTGATCAGCTCACGGATCGCGCTATGTCTAACGCCCAAGTGCCTTGACTTGCCATTGTATACTTGACTGTATGCCTTAGCCAAAGTGGCTGCACTGTCACAATGAATAGAAAATGCCGAAATAGGCTTCGGCCACAAAGGAATTTCATACACCAAATTCCTTAGCCATTCAGCTTCTTTACCAGCTGCCGCGAGTGCTATAAATTCCGATTCCATAGTGGAACTCGTAATACAAGTTTGCTTCTTTGAAGCCCAACTTATAGCACCGCCTCCGAGTAAGAAAACCCAACCAGTAGTAGAAGAATGATCCTCTATATTGGTTATCCAACTCGCATCAGAATACCCTTCTAGTACCGAAGGATATCCGACATATGTCAAACCAAGGTCTTTGGTTCCCTTTAAGTATTTCAATACACGCCTAACAGCCTGCCAATGATGCGTGCTAGGATTACTTGTGTATCTACTTAGTTTGCCTACAGCAAATGCAATGTCCGGCCTTGTGCTAGTCATAGCATACATAAGACACCCGATTACCTTGGAGTATTCCAACTGGGACACCGCAACACCCGTATTAGGCATAAGTTTCACACTTGGATCATAAGGGGTGCTAACCGGAGAGTAGTCATCGCAATGAAATTTCTTCAACACTTTCTCAATGTAATGAGATTGTGTTAAAGTAATAGCATTGTTCTCACGTTTGATTTTTATTCCCAAAATCACATCCGCCTCCCCCATGTCCTTCATGTCAAAGCTTGATGATAAAAATGCCTTAGTAAGGTCCACTTGTCTTTGGTCAGTACCAAAGATAAGCATATCATCAACATATAGACAAATGATGACTCCTTTACCAAAGTCATCGAATTTGCTATACACACACTTGTCCGATTGATTTAAATTAAATCCATTCGACAAGATTACTTCATCAAATTTTTGATGCCACTGCTTAGGTGCTTGTTTCAATCCATACAAGGATTTAACGAGTTTACATACTTTATGCTCATTACCAGGCATAATGAACCCTTCGGGTTGTTTCATGTAAATCTCTTCCTCTAACTCGCCGTTAAGGAATGCCGTTTTTACATCCATTTGATGGATCACTAGATTATTTATTGCAGCCAAAGCTATCAATAATCTAATCGTAGTTATTCTCGCAACAGGGGCATAAGTATCGAAATAATCAATGCCTTCCTTTTGCCTAAAGCCTTGAATGACCAATCGGGCTTTATACTTGTCGATTGAACCATCGACTTTCATCTTCTTCTTGAAGATCCACTTGCATCCTAATGGTTTACAACCGTTAGGTAAATCAGCAAGAACCCAAGTGTTGTTTCCCATAATGGAATCCATCTCATCATTGATGGCTTCTTTCCAAAATGCAACATCTTGTGATTTCATGACTTCATCGTATGTTTTAGGCTCATCATCAACATGATAACAATACGAGTATTGGAAGCCAACTTCGTCCCTTGATCCTTCAACCAAAAAGGTCTGGAAATCGGGACCGAACGATTTCTTAGTCCTTATCCTCGTGCCTCGACGAGGTTCAAGCGACTCAGGCTGGGGCAAGGTTAAATCCGAATTTTCAGCCACCTTAGGCACCAGATCCTTGGGCCTAACCATTGATGTAAATCGAGTTTCATCAAATATTGCATCCCTCGATTCTATGATAGAATGAATCGCCACTGACTCATTCGGTTCAATCACGTAGAATCGATACGCCTTGGAATGCACCGCATATCCAACAAAGATGCAATCAATGCCTCTTTCTCCCAAAGTTTTCTTTTTGGGATCCGGTAGTCTTACGACAGCCCGACAGCCCCAAACCTTAAGATAATTCAGGTTAGGCTTCTTTTTGTACCAAAGTTCATAGGGAGTAACCTTGTTCCTTTTGTTAGGAACCCTATTTAATAAATAGCAAGCCGTTAACACGGCTTCTCCCCAGAATCCACTATTCAAACCCGAATAGGATAACATGGAATTCACCATTTCCTTTAGTACACGGTTCTTCCTTTCGGATATACCGTTTTGTTGAGGAGTATAGGGCGCAGTTATTTCATGAATAATACCACATGATTCAAACAAAACAGGATCATAATATTCACCTCCCCTATCGGTTCTCAACTTTTTAATCATGCACTCTTGTTGTAGTTCAACTTCAGTTTTAAATACTTTAAACTTTTCTAGCGCTTCATCTTTAGTACTTAGCAGAAATACATAGCAAAATCTAGAATAATCATCTATGAAAGTTACTAAGTATTTCTTATTCCCCAACGAAGGTGTAGCATGGAAATCACATAAGTCGCTATGCACAAGTTCAAGCATACAAGATTCACGTTGAACATCTTTAAAAGGATGCCTAACAATTTTAGTTAGCATGCATGTATTACACTTATCTTCTTCTAAGTTCATGGCAGGAATTAGATCAAGTTTAGACATTTCAATCATACGCTTATAATGAACATGTCCTAGTCTAGCATGCCATAGTAATGAATCATTAACATTAGAAGAAATCATAAGCACCGAATCAGAATTTTTATTTATAATATTAAGCATGAACATCCCATTACATTGATATCCAAAGCCGACAAACACACCGTTTTTAGTCAATACATATTTATTAGATTCATACACTTGTTTATATCCGTACTTGGATAAAACACTACCGGATACAAGGTTTTTCCTTATTCCGGGTACATGTAATACATCTAATAATACTAAGGACTTTCCGGAACTAAATTCCAACAACACTTCTCCGCGACCAAGAATAGGGGCAGTTGACTCGTTTCCCATGTAAAGCACCGATCCATCTTTAACCGGTTCATACTTCTGAAACCAATGACGATCTTTGCATACATGTTTGGTTGCACCCGAGTCAATCCACCATGCCACCGAATCATCCTGCATATAAAATGCTTCAGAAACTATAGGCACATAATTTATATCAACAACTAAATTATGAGTCTTAGTCTCACCTTGATTGGTGTTCGGACCCTGGTCATTAGACCTTTGTCCCGAGCGATTGTTCATCGTTCCCTTCTTGTTCTTGTTTGCACGACAATCACTTTTAAAGTGACCCGCTTTTCCGCATATCCAGCAAGCGCCCTTAGGCTTCTTACTCCCAGCATTATTGCTGCTGTTGTTGTTGTTGTTGTTGTTGGAATAGGTGACCGGCGAGCCAACGGTTGGCCGAGCGGTTAACCGTATTCCGTTATATAACGGTTTATTTCGTTAATTAATGAAACCTATATTAATGGCATATACTATATCTGCTCCCAATGTTGAATCATAGATATAGTCCTGTACGGTTACACATGTTGTATGAATTCGGTTTTGTGGAAACCGAGAGATAATTCTGTTAACGCAACGTAACTGGTCAAACTCAGTTCCTAGTCGATGGGTTACGCCAATAACAAGGATACCCGGCCTTTCCCCCTTGAGACTAGCACTTAGTGTATGTGGGCTAATCTCGAGCCTCGGTGTTAGGACATCGACATACTTGAGTGGGTGCTCACTGTTGATGAGTTCACTGAACCCCCTCTCCCTGGAATCTCTAAGTGGTTATCACTGATCGAGTAGAGAATTCCATAATATAGTTGTACACAATTAATCCTTAAGACCCAGACATCACCGTGACTTCATCAGAGGACTAGCTGTATCGTAACGTGTCTCTGATTCCCTGGAAAGGGAGTAAGTCGAAAAAGGAGACAATGTTCGTGCAGTTTGAAATCTGATGTGAAGTCTGTGCATGGTAGTAGGGGATCTGATCGCTTGATATAGATCATGGATGTCCTGTGTGTTCTGATGGTTCGTAGTCCCGGAATCTCTGGCCAGAGTTGAATAGTGAGGTGATTAGAGAAATGTGTTTCTCTGAATCAATCACGAATGGATTTTACGAAACCTAGAACGTACGCACAGTTATCAAACTCAACAAGAGATCTCGATTAACCATTATCTCTAGTTTGATCGGGACATATGTATTGGAGGGATCGTACTGTACGCTAACTATATTACAAGGTTCTTGCAGGCACTTCATTTGTATCTAGGGAATTAGTGAAGCGTGGCTGCTAGACGCTCGTCACTGATTCGTTGGGCACCGACTTGTTCGGAGATTAAATAATATGATTATTAATCTAAAACTCTTGGGAGTAGTTGAAATAAGAACAATATGTTGTTCGAATCACAATATGTTGTGAGCCCACGGCTAGTTATACACCTGAACCATTGAGGGTCACATTCTCGTGTAAACCGATCCTTGAATACGATCATGTATTAATTAACTGTTAATTAAGTACATATAGTCGGAGGTCAATATGATTGAATCCGAGATTCATAATTGTGATTATGAGTTGGAAATAATAATGAGCTAAAGAAAACGGACACAATGGTGTACACTTTCTATTTTGGGAAATTTCCCGATTTAGCAGTACCCCTGAAATGGGCTTTCCGATTTTGTGAAATTGGAAATTTTTATTTTTATCTCATATTGATGAGAAAATTAAAACGAGAAAGAAAATATAATCGTTATATTTTTCGGAGATGAAATTGATTGTCAATTTTGGAGAAACGTAATGACGGCTAATGTATTGGGCCGGCTAGGGTTAATGGATCTGATCCATTAGGGTTTGAGCCCAATAGGCTCCTTACTTCACCTATAAAAGGAGCTCTATAGGCATGAGAATAAACACACAAAAGTGAAGAGCTCAAAACCCTAGCCTCACTTTCTCTCCTCTCCTCTCTCCCTCTCGTCCGCCCCCTCGGCCCCTCCCTCGGAGGACCGCCGACAACCGGAGCCGCCGCCCGCCGCCGCCTAGTGCCGCCGCCGGCAGCCGCCTCCCCTCGCCGGAATCCGATTCCGGCACCGTTTTTCTGGCCCGTTTTTCCCGTCGTATTCTCCCTTACGTGTTTCTAGTGCAATACGTAAGTTGGATTACCTATACGAGGTGAAACCTGATTAGACGAGAGACGCCGAAGGAACGCCCGAGCACAGCCCGAGTCGCGCCCGTGCGCTCCAGCCGTGACACACGAGTCCAGCCGAGAGCCCCGCCACTCGCCCGGCTCTCCCCGCACACGACCCGTGCCGTCCCCGCGTCGCATCCGCGCGACTTCCGACGAACCTCGTTTCGTCCGATGAATCCCTGAGGTACTTACGATTAAATTTAGATTTAATTGTTTGCGTTAAATGTTTGCGCTATGTACTGTTAATGTTTGCGCTATGGGATTTTTAATTGATATAGAAAAATTAATTGTGATTAATTTAAATGTCAATTAAATTCAAATTGATTCGAATTAAATAATATGATTATCTTAATTGTCAATTTGACGCAAACTGATTATGTGGACATGTTTACGTAATTAATTATATATGTGTAATAAATTAATTTGATTAATTTAATTGCACAATTCAAGTTGATTAGAATTAAATAATATGATTATGTTAATTGTCAATCTGATGCAAATTAATTATGTGCGGATGTTTACATAAACTCAAGTTGATTAGAATTAAATAATAAGATTATGTTAATTGTCAATTTGACGCAAATTAATTATGTCTGTATGTTTACGTAATTAATTGTATATTAATATGATTAATATAATTGCGCAATAAGTAATATATTAATATGATTAATATAATTGCGCTGGAGTAATTATTTTATATGATAATATAATTGCGCTAGAAACAATTAATTCATATGATAAATTTAATTGCGCTAGATTTAATTTATGTAGTATGGGATGCATGAATTAAATATTTAATTATTTGATAATTAAATTAAATGGTGAATTATTGATTCTATTAGATTTGAATTAAATCAATTAATGCATGTAATATTGAAAATGGGATTTTCAATAAAATAAAATAAAATAATGTAAAATGTTTACATTAATGAAAAACGGTTTTTCATAAAAATTTTTGTTTTCCGCTGCGTATACATGCACGATCCCCAACAGTGGTATTAGAGCGAGGTTCTGAAATTGATTAATTGTCTATGAATATAATCACCTAAAGAATGCTTTTTGTTGAATTGATTGATTTAATGTTGTTTAATTGGGACTTAGTTGTTTCTATTAAGATATTTATTTTTATCTAATAGATTGAAACAATGCCTAATTTGTTATCAAGTAACAATTCAATGTCGAACATGAATGCACCTCGGGGAGTGATTCATCTAGACTTGTTTTTGTTAAAACAAATTAGAGACATCGAGCCATTTGATGGCATGATTCGATGGTCTGCTCGGCTCCCCCATTTATGGGAGATAGGGTCGCTCGCATGATGAATCGCTGGTTAGAAACCTCGAGTTTCACTTACGAGACATCACGTTTTGATTATTAAGATATTAATAAATTGAAATAGAAAGGAAGTATCAATATTTAATTTAGTGAAATTATTTATTGACCAATTAAATAATTGATTTAAATATTCGATCAACAAGGTGATAGATTAATTATTTGATTTAATTGTTAAATCAAGATTAATAGAGCACCATTTAATTTGCATACCTCGTTTTAATTGTGATTAAATGCTATGTGAATTATGTGAGATATATATATTGTGATATATGTTATGATCGTATGTGCTCGTTAGGATGACCTATAGAGGACATAGTTGTTAAGAATCAACAATCGATCACTCACTTCATTCTCTCCTGAGAATGTATAACGATTATTCTGATGAGATAACCAATCCTATACTCCTCCATTCTCTCCCGAGAATGTATATCAAGCCTTAAAGGAGAACCGATGTGTCGTTCTTTCTCCTTTCCTTCTACCGACAATAAATTATGTGAAAGCCACTTACATGTAGTATGGTATGCCGTGTTAGCGGGGAGTACTGCTTGTGAGTTAAGCTGTAATTTATTGACATAAGATGGAGAGGTGTTAGCTACGATTCTTTTAAATATGTGTGGTCGGATAGATTAACTATGGGCTTACACATGTTTACTGGAGTCCAACTTTCACTTCTCACATCGGTAGGTCGGTCTTGACACATGGTTGACTTTGAAGGGTACGATTAACGTAGTTCATTGTCATGGTGAGGAAAAGTAATCTTTAGGGTCACATAGAGATGTGATTGAAAATGTTTCTACCTTTAGGTGAATGTAATCGGGCTAGATTAACTACGGGTTATATTCACGCTATTGGACCTAAAGCCCAACTAAGGAAAAATAAGTTTTCCCGTCTGTCTGCTAGAGGATAGCGGAATTCGAAAAATTTAGTGGGAGGCAATTAAATGATAAAGACCAAACATTTAATTGTAATCATTAATAACGAATTATCTCAATGTTAATCTTCTTAATATTTCTCAGTAATATTCTCTAAGATATCCCGTAACATCGATACTCGACCAATCAAAACTCACTGGCCCAAACCATTTGAATTGGAATCTCAATCTTGTGATTTAAAATGATGAGTGCCTCTATGTACTTGAGAATAGATTATTTGATAATCTCACTCAACCTTTGACTGCTGAGGAATGCCACTTATGAGAAGTGGATTTCTAGTTCTTATGAATCGTTCATTATGAACTACAACATGAACAAAGCTCGATCCTTCAATGGATAAGTTGTTCAAGATGTTGATCAAAGAGTCAACCATCAATACGAGAAATTTGTTCTCATTATTGCTTCTTCATGAAAGAAGTGTTCTTCTTGAAGAAAATGACGGAAATGGTTTCCGGTCTAAGCATAAAGATGGATAAAGGTGATACTAGAAGGGCGACTAAGAACAAGGTCAACAAATGAGTTGATGACGCTTGCCATCGTTGTGTGAATAAAGGCCATAGGGCCATAACTGCTAAAATACATTGGGCAGAAACGTTCTGACAAAGGTTCGTATTGGGTTGTAGTTATTCTATTGTTTTGAACAATTGATTATTTGTTTCGTCTAAATTTAGAAACCTGCTATTAATAGAAATGTTCTATTATTAGATCTTACTTCTATATTTGATATAGAAGATAAAGGTTTTAATTTTGTTTTGGAAATCCGATTTCCTTTATACAAAAGAAAGCAAATAAGATTTGCTAAAGACGATAAACAAATAAACAAGAATGAACTAAACCCAAATATCAGCAATGGATAGAAGTCAAAACCCCGCACAACTTTAGCACGCTAGTTGAGTGTGTTGAAGATCTATTGGATTTGATCCAAACGGAGATGTGTGATCCATTAATGTGTTACTGGTGAGGGTGGTTTTCAACTACCAAATGTACTTATGAAGTACACGTCTCTAATTTTGAAATGTTCAATAAATTTAGACATCAAAGTACGAAACCAACTTGGTTGCTATATTTAGAAATTACGATATGATCGTGGGCACCAAGCTTATTGACTATCTAAAAGAGAATATGATTCTTTGGCAATGGACTTCGTCTGGAACTCCTTAATTGTATTGAGTGTCCGAATGTTGGAATCAAATTTTGTTGGACATGGTTCGATCCACAAAGGGGTTCACCAAATTGTCGACGAAACTGTAAAAGTCCTGCACTTTTGACAGTCGTCCATTTGCTGAATGGTGTTACCACCAAAGCAGTTAAAACCACACCACATGAACTTGGGCACTCCCGTATCCTGCTTGCGTGAAGCGGCTAGTGGGAGATAAGTTGGATAGTAAATCCGGCTTATGCCATTTTGTGGGGTATCCTAAACATTCACAAGGATACCTGTTCCACTATATTTCTAAAACAAAATGTTTGTTTAAAGAAATGTTGCCTTCTTAGAGAAGAAGTTTCTATTCGATAGAAAAGGCAATATAGTAAATCTCGAAATAGTTCGAGAATATGAACCACACTATGAAGTTCAAACACAAGTACTTGGAGATGAACCAATTCAACAAACCACTAATATACCTGTTCATCTATCAGTTCGTTAATCCGAAAGTGTTCGGAAGGTACCTGATAGACTGTTCCAACTTGATAATGATCAAGATAAAGTTGACGATGGATATGATCCAATAAACTTCAACTGATTCGTATTGGATACGAATATGGGACATTGGCTTATTGCCATGAAATTCATAATGGACTGTATGTACTCCAACAAGGTTTGACCTTGGTAGATCCACTAAAGGGAATCGTTCCCAAAGGCTGCATATTGATCTATTAATTATGACGTGAGAGTATATATATAGAAAGGTGTGACCTTTAAAGCAAGGATGATGGCGAAAGAAGTTACTCAAAGACAATGTGTTGTTTATGAGGCAATCTTTCCATCAGTCGCTGTGCTTAAGTCCATTACAATTTTGCTGGCCATTTCTGCATAGTATGACTATGAGATATGGAAAATAGATATGAAGTCTACTTTCCTTAAATGTGATATTATGGAAGAGTTGTAGCGCAGCCGGAAGGCTTCATATTTTCTGGAAAGGAGCAAAAGGTTTGCATACTCCAGCGATCCATTTATGGATTGAAACGAGCATCCCTAAAATGGAGCATGTGTTTTAAACACAATAGTCAAAGCGTTGACTTGGTATAAAACTTGAAGGTACCTTGTATTCAAGAAGGTTAGTGGGAGCGCAGTGAAATTTAAGTGTTGTACGTTGATGACATACTAATCATAGGGATGATTGAGTGATGTTGCAGTCAACGAAAGCACGGTTATCCACACGTTTCTCGAATAAAGGATTTGAGCAGAGACATCCTACGTATTGTGAAACGTCACTATAGATATAGATCTAGAAGGATGCAAAATCTTCTCAATCCTTGTACATAGAAACTGTTTCTGAAATGGTTTAGCATGGAAGAATCCTGAAGAGATTCTTGCCAATGTCCCATGGGGTTCATCTCTCGTAATTCGTGTGACTGTAATGTTGATGGAATTCGAGGAGATGAAATGGACAACACATATATCTCCGCACTAGGGAGCATTATGTATGGCATGCTGTGTACTAGACGTGATATTATAAATGTTGTGAGTGTCACAAGTGAATATCAGTCGAACCCAAGACCGGCTTATTTGAAGTCGTGAAGGACGAAATCCTTGAGCACTAGCAATCAAAAGCATTAAGGAATTGTTCTTAGTCTATGGGAGGTCCGAGTTGAATTTAGAGGTACTTGCGAACTCTAGTTTTCAACCGGATGTGGATGACTAAAAGTCGATATCAGGATTCATATTCGAGCTTAGAGGTGGTGTCGCTTGCTGGAATGGTTCCTGCAACGACTAATGATTCTACCACAAGAACCTGAATATGTTGCAGCATCTAAAGCTGTAAAAGAGACTGTTTTGGACACGGAACTTTATCCAAATGTTGGTTATAGTTCCGGACGCAAATAATCAAGTAACTTGTACTGTGATTATACGGTGTCCTGTAGCGAATGCTAAGGAACCGAGATTTCATCAGAAGTCCAAACATGTACTTAAGAGAATATCATGTGATCTAAGAGATCAATGACAGAGGTGACGTCTGAGTCGAGAGTGTCACTTCGGAAGATAACTTTGTAGATCCCTGTACCAGGCCTTTATCTGAATATGTCCGCGAGAAACATCGAGAGTCGATGGGACTAAGATTCATGGATAGTTGGCTCTAGGTCAAGTGGGAGATTGTTGGAATAGGTGACCGGCGAGCCAACGGTTGGCCGAGCGGTTAACCGTATTCCGTTATATAACGGTTTATTTCGTTAATTAATGAAACCTATATTAATGGCATATACTATATCTGCTCCCAATGTTGAATCATAGATATAGTCCTGTACGGTTACACATGTTGTATGAATTCGGTTTTGTGGAAACCGAGAGATAATTCTGTTAACGCAACGTAACTGGTCAAACTCAGTTCCTAGTCGATGGGTTACGCCAATAACAAGGATACCCGGCCTTTCCCCCTTGAGACTAGCACTTAGTGTATGTGGGCTAATCTCGAGCCTCGGTGTTAGGACATCGACATACTTGAGTGGGTGCTCACTGTTGATGAGTTCACTGAACCCCCTCTCCCTGGAATCTCTAAGTGGTTATCACTGATCGAGTAGAGAATTCCATAATATAGTTGTACACAATTAATCCTTAAGACCCAGACATCACCGTGACTTCATCAGAGGACTAGCTGTATCGTAACGTGTCTCTGATTCCCTGGAAAGGGAGTAAGTCGAAAAAGGAGACAATGTTCGTGCAGTTCGAAATCTGATGTGAAGTCTGTGCATGGTAGTAGGGGATCTGATCGCTTGATATAGATCATGGATGTCCTGTGTGTTCTGATGGTTCGTAGTCCCGGAATCTCTGGCCAGAGTTGAATAGTGAGGTGATTAGAGAAATGTGTTTCTCTGAATCAATCACGAATGGATTTTACGAAACCTAGAACGTACGCACAGTTATCAAACTCAACAAGAGATCTCGATTAACCAATATCTCTAGTTTGATCGGGACATATGTATTGGAGGGATCGTACTGTACGCTAACTATATTACAAGGTTCTTGCAGGCACTTCATTTGTATCTAGGGAATTAGTGAAGCGTGGCTGCTAGACGCTCGTCACTGATTCGTTGGGCACCGACTTGTTCGGAGATTAAATAATATGATTATTAATCTAAAACTCTTGGGAGTAGTTGAAATAAGAACAATATGTTGTTCGAATCACAATATGTTGTGAGCCCACGGCTAGTTATACACCTGAACCATTGAGGGTCACATTCTCGTGTAAACCGATCCTTGAATACGATCATGTATTAATTAACTGTTAATTAAGTACATATAGTCGGAGGTCAATATGATTGAATCCGAGATTCATAATTGTGATTATGAGTTGGAAATAATAATGAGCTAAAGAAAACGGACACAATGGTGTACACTTTCTATTTTGGGAAATTTCCCGATTTAGCAGTACCCCTGAAATGGGCTTTCCGATTTTGTGAAATTGGAAATTTTTATTTTTATCTCATATTGATGAGAAAATTAAAACGAGAAAGAAAATATAATCGTTATATTTTTCGGAGATGAAATTGATTGTCAATTTTGGAGAAACGTAATGACGGCTAATGTATTGGGCCGGCTAGGGTTAATGGATCTGATCCATTAGGGTTTGAGCCCAATAGGCTCCTTACTTCACCTATAAAAGGAGCTCTATAGGCATGAGAATAAACACACAAAAGTGAAGAGCTCAAAACCCTAGCCTCACTTTCTCTCCTCTCCTCTCTCCCTCTCGTCCGCCCCCTCGGCCCCTCCCTCGGAGGACCGCCGACAACCGGAGCCGCCGCCCGCCGCCGCCTAGTGCCGCCGCCGGCAGCCGCCTCCCCTCGCCGGAATCCGATTCCGGCACCGTTTTTCTGGCCCGTTTTTCCCGTCGTATTCTCCCTTACGTGTTTCTAGTGCAATACGTAAGTTGGATTACCTATACGAGGTGAAACCTGATTAGACGAGAGACGCCGAAGGAACGCCCGAGCACAGCCCGAGTCGCGCCCGTGCGCTCCAGCCGTGACACACGAGTCCAGCCGAGAGCCCCGCCACTCGCCCGGCTCTCCCCGCACACGACCCGTGCCGTCCCCGCGTCGCATCCGCGCGACTTCCGACGAACCTCGTTTCGTCCGATGAATCCCTGAGGTACTTACGATTAAATTTAGATTTAATTGTTTGCGTTAAATGTTTGCGCTATGTACTGTTAATGTTTGCGCTATGGGATTTTTAATTGATATAGAAAAATTAATTGTGATTAATTTAAATGTCAATTAAATTCAAATTGATTCGAATTAAATAATATGATTATCTTAATTGTCAATTTGACGCAAACTGATTATGTGGACATGTTTACGTAATTAATTATATATGTGTAATAAATTAATTTGATTAATTTAATTGCACAATTCAAGTTGATTAGAATTAAATAATATGATTATGTTAATTGTCAATCTGATGCAAATTAATTATGTGCGGATGTTTACATAAACTCAAGTTGATTAGAATTAAATAATAAGATTATGTTAATTGTCAATTTGACGCAAATTAATTATGTCTGTATGTTTACGTAATTAATTGTATATTAATATGATTAATATAATTGCGCAATAAGTAATATATTAATATGATTAATATAATTGCGCTGGAGTAATTATTTTATATGATAATATAATTGCGCTAGAAACAATTAATTCATATGATAAATTTAATTGCGCTAGATTTAATTTATGTAGTATGGGATGCATGAATTAAATATTTAATTATTTGATAATTAAATTAAATGGTGAATTATTGATTCTATTAGATTTGAATTAAATCAATTAATGCATGTAATATTGAAAATGGGATTTTCAATAAAATAAAATAAAATAATGTAAAATGTTTACATTAATGAAAAACGGTTTTTCATAAAAATTTTTGTTTTCCGCTGCGTATACATGCACGATCCCCAACAGTTGTAGGGACGCTTTGTCCCTCGGTTCTTATACGAACTCTCCCCTGCTTCCATCATATTGATAGTTGCAGACCTTATAGGTTCCTTGTCCTTGGGTTTTTCACCCTCTTGCGCCCTTAGAGATTCCTCTATGCGCAAGTGACTACCGAGTTGTACTAAAGACAACTCTTCCTTTTTATGCTTCAGGGTGTGTTTGAAGTCTTTCCACGACGGCGGTAATTTGTCTATAATACTAGACACCGAGATGGACTCATCCATCTTCATATTATGTTGGGTAAATTGACCCAATATCCGCAGCAATTCATTATATTGCTCCATTACCGGCCTTCCGTCGCACATTTTGTAATTCATAAAATTACCAACCAGGAACTTCTTACTAGAAGCGTCCTCGTCAATGTACTTAGATTCAAGACTATCCCATAGTTCTTTAGCAGATTCAACGTTTTGATAGATGTCAAAGAGTGAGTCAGACATACCGTTTAATATATGCCCACGACATATATAATCGTCGTTCTCCCACTTGCACCGTTTCCGAGTTTCCTCCGGCGTTTCGTTGTCCTTTGCTTCTGGTTGTGGAGTGCTTAGCACGTACACCACTTTCAACGTTGTTAGCATAAAATGCATCTTCTTTTGCCACCTTCTAAAATCTACGCCTTCAAATTTCTCCAACTTTCCAAACTTGCTGGTCATCTCTCGAACCGCTTCCATCTTTCAGTATATGCAAATACTCTTTAAGAATGTTGTAATTCTGGGTTAACTGAAAGATGTAGAGGCTTGGATATTTATTGAATCGCGTAGCACGCTTTCCTTAAAGAGTATTTCGACCCTATTTAGCCTGGGTATCACGAAATCCCTCGCAGGATAAGACAATAACGACACTCGAGTCTTAGGCTTAGAACACGAGCAACTTATGGAACTTTATGTGTTATTTGTTGTTCCAAAGCTCTCAATTTCGTAGGTGATGTTGTGTGTATTCAGAAAATGAATTTCACTCCCTTATATAGGTTTTAGACACCCCTTCCTTTGAACATAAGCACCCTTTAGTTGAATAGGTACCTTTTAGTGAACACACCCTTTCACTAAGCACCTATTCATGTTGTTTTTCATGTCTATTCATGCAATTTCGAATTTGCATACAATATATGATATTAAATCATTACTTAGCCATGCAAACCATGCAACTACGAGATTAAACTCGACATGCATCAACATGCTTATTCAAAGTATTAATCCGTATCAATTTTATATGAACGTGTACTCCACACTTCTCCAAATTCATATTCTATTGACTAGGATTAATCCGAAGCCTTGAATGATTCCAACTACATTAAACGGACAATGATTTCACTTAAATCATCAACATTTAATCTAGTAGCTCTTTCGGTCAAAAGAATTGTCCCCGGTGATTTAATGGCCCGAGTACAACTCGACTGAACTAGTGAAATGATAGACGGGTGCGTAACGTTTGCTATGAATTTGTGCAGAACCGTTGTAGTATGCTAAATGGGATGTATGGATTTAGGCTTTGTCGCATGTCCACGTTTAATCTAGTAGCTATAGTCAAAAGAATTGGAAGGCGATGATATAGTGTCTCACGTACATTGCTTTGATTGGAATTGTGAATGATGGACGAGTGCCTGTGACTTTGGCTATGAATTTGTGCAAATTTACGACTATGAAAATACCAAAAAAAATACAAGCCATGTGGGACATTTTTACAAAAGTAGTCTTTTCTCATAATGATGCTATTGTGTGTTTGAGAGAAGCGTGCCTAAATGGGTTGTACTCGGGATCACATATTAATGTTTTGGTGCCTACTAAGGGCCAATGCTCTTTCATGTGTGTTTCGAGTACTTCTTGGATAAGCACGTGAGCAGCGATTGTTTTGTACGACAATGTTGGATCCCCGCTCGAGCAGCGACAATGTTGTTTGCATTCCCACTTCGGTTGTCGGTTTTAAGTAGCCTTTTGCACGTATTTGGTTTGGTTTTTTCTGCGTACAAATGCCTATGTTGTAGGCATTCTTTGGAATAATCCGTTATTTTGGAAAATTTTCAAGTCCCTCTTTTGGAAAATCGCCCAAGTTTGGGTATTCTTGCACTCAAATTCCCTCCTAGCCTACACCGCACTCCATAGATCGAGAGGTTTAAGTGCTAGTCGTCACACCTAGCTTCGAAAATTAACCAAGTGAAAAGATGGGCGAGAGGAGACGTGTCTCGAGCGATGTCTATGTAATCGGATTACATCGCTGGGAGCACGTGAAATTTTACAAGTAAATGAGGACGCGACTGGGTCTGGGTGGTTGGTTCCATCGTCGAGTAATTTCCAAGTAATTTTTATTGCACCAACGCTCGTCAAGTGTCCGACGAAATGTTCTAATGAGGTTCGCTCCAAGAAATGGATTCGATACTCGCTCGATCCTAACCACGGACGTTGCAATGCTACAAATATTGCAATCGAACAACTTGATCGGTACATTAATCAACGATATCGATGAACGATCGCAATCGAAAGAGATGCAGTTGAAGAAGAACAACGAATAATGTTTCAAGAGTATAAATGTGCATCAATGTGTACATCAATCTCGAAAAACATCACCAAAGGACAAACAAATCGGTTGGGGTTTGGTCGTTATGTCACTCGGCACGCCATAGTTCACCTCATTTCGATCAATTTCGAGTTCACGTTATTTTTTAGCAATTTATTTTGATTTTTTGTGATTTTTTTGGTTTATTTTAATTATTAAAAATTATTTTTAATTATTTTTTAATTATTTTTATTATTTTTTATTATTTTTATTTTTTATTTTTATTTTTTATATTACGAAGTCGAAAACGCGAGTCGCTACAGGATTGCTACGGGAACTCTCGCATCGCCCTGTAGCAGGGGGGGTGTGTAAAAATCCATGGGGCTGATGTCTACTGCCGTCACTTCTGAAATATTTGTAGTATCTACTATAGGGGGGACGGTTTTCAGCTTGAGACGCTGCGGGATTACTACGGGAAAACCCGTAGCATCACGCAGCGCTCTCGTAGCAACTCGTAGCGTTGGATAGGGATGCCTAAGAATCGATGGATACGGATGAGTAGACCCCCCTCTACTCATAATCTCGCACTATGTGCGAGAGTTTACGGGAGCGATGCGAGAAAACTCGCATCGCCTCGCAGCGATTGGCAACCGCTGCGAGAAATTCCCGTAGCGATGCGAGTTTTCTCGCATCGCCTCGCAGCGATTGGCAACCGCTGCGGGAACTACGGGACCGATACGAGAGATTGTGAAATTTCTCGTAGCAGCTCGCATCGTTTCTCATATTTTCTCGCATTGTTGAGTGTGTGTAAAAATTTGGGGGGTTGATGTCTACTGCCGTCACTTCCGAAATATTTGTAGTATCTACTATAGGGGGGATGGTGTTCAACGTGGGACGCTGCGGGAGTGCTACGGGAGTGCTATGGGAAACCCGTAGCATTCCGCAGCGCTCTCGTAGCAACTCGTAGCGTTGGACTGGGATGCCTAGGAATCGATGGATACGGATGAGTAGACCCCCCTCTACTCATAATCTCGCACTATTTGCGGGAGTTTACGGGAGCGATGCGAGAAAACTCGCATCGCCTCGCAGCGATTGGCATCCGCAGCGGGAAATTCCCGTAGCGATGCGAGTTTTCTCGCAGCGATTTACCACCGCTGCGGGAACTACAGGAACGATGCGAACTACTTCGGGAAATTCCCGTAGCGATGCGAGAAAACTTGCATCACCTCGCATCGACACTAGTTGCTGTGGGGAACTACAGGAACTATGCTAGCCGTTGCGGGAAAATCCCGCAGCGATGCGAGAAAACTCGCATCACCTCGCAGCTACACTAGTTGCTTCGTGGATGTTCGGGTGTGATGCGAACCGCTCTGTGAAATTCCCGTAGCAATGCGAGAAAACTCGCATCACCTCGCTCCCACACTAGTTGCTGCGGGGAACTACGGGAGCGATGCCAACCGCTGCGGGAAATTCTCGTAGCGGTGCGATATTTTTCGCATAACCTCGCAGCGCTTGGCAACTGCTACGAAAATTTCAGAAGCGATACGAGAAATGATGAAATTCCTTGTAGCGACTAGTGTTGCTGCGGGGAATTAAGGGATCGATACAAGAGATTGTTAAATTTCTCGTAGCGGCTCCATCAATTCTCATATTTTCTCATATGGTGGAGGGTGTGTAAAAATTTGGCGGGTTGATGTCTACTGCCGTCACTTCCGAAATATTTGTAGTATTTACTATAGGGGGGGACCCTTTTGGAGAAGGTTAATGAGTAATGAGGCGCAGCAGTACCCTGGGTCCCTATAGACGCTTAGTAGTGATGGGAACTAAGTGCGAAGGCACAATCGATGGGAACTAAGTAGCGATGGCAAAATCGATGAATACTAAGTACCGATGGCACAATCGATGGATATTAAGTTGCGATGCATACGCAGTAGCCTTAATAGTGACGGCAAAATCGATGGAAACTAAGTAGCGATGGCACAATCGATGGAAACGACGGAAACTAAGTATCGATGGCAAATTCGACGGAAACTAAGTATCGATGGCAAATTCGACGGATACTAAGTATCGATGGCAAATTCAACGGATACTAAGTATCGATGGTAAATTCGATGGATACTAAGTATCGATGCATACCCAATAGCCTTAGTAGCGACGGCAAAATTGATGGAAACTAAGCAGCGACGGCAAAATTGATGGAAACTAAGTAGCGACGGCAAAATCGGTGGAAACTAAGTATTGACGGCAAAATCTTTGGAAACTAAGTAGCGACGGCAAAATTGGTGGATACTAAGTATCGATGCATACCCGACTAAGTAGCGATGGCAAAATCGATGGACACTAAGTTGCGATGCATACGCAGTAGCCTTAATAGCGACGGCAAAATCGATGGAAACTAAGTAGCAATGGCACAATCGATGGAAACGATGGAAACTAAGTAGCGATGGCAAATTCGATGGGAACTAAGTAGCGATGGAAAAAACGATGGAAACTAAGTATCGATGGCAAATTCGATGGAAACTAAGTATTGATGGCAAATTCGACGGATACTAAGTATCGATGCATACCCAGTAGCTTTAGTAGCGACGGCAAAATCGATGGAAACTAAGTAGCGACGGCAAAATCGGTGGATACTAAGTATCGACGGAAAATTCGATGGATACTAAGTATCGATGGATACTAAGTAGCGATGGCAAATTCGATGGATACTAAGTATCGATGGCAAATTCGATGGATACTAAGTAGCGATGCATACCCAGTAGCTTTAGTAGCTACGGCAAAATCGATGGAAACTAAGTAGCGACGGCAAAATCGATGGAAACTAAGTAGCGATGGGAAAATCGATGGGAACTAAGTAAAAGATGGAAATGTAACAATTTTTTGATGATACTGGAGTGGGTGGGAATTCGCAGCTACTAGACCAGGTAGCTGCGAGAATCTTTGCATTGACCCTCTCATGTAAGGAAGGAATTACGCCACACAAGGGAAGAGGCATTGAGGGCTTCCAGTAAAAGACGCTACTGGTGGTAGAGGGCACGTAGTAGTAGAAGATTGTATCCTAATAACATTGTGATAAATTCTAGTTCGAAGGTATTGGACATACAATGACCCTGTAATATACGGCTATCTGCACCACGATTTTTGACCGGCGAGCTCCAATAGCGATCCCATTTGACTGGAAGCTACTACATGGAACAACTCGCGAGGCACTTCGTTTCAGGTGTGGGGATGTCGTTGACCCGAGCATATTGTTGTCCTAATACTAGAAAAATTCGAGTTTGTTCGATTTTGTTAGGACTCTTGATGCTACTATGTTAAGGATGCGATTTTGTTAGTAGCGCACTTGTTTGTATGGAATTACCCATTGTTGCGTGGGCACGTTAAATCTAGTAGCTCTTCCAAAAAATAAAAAATTGGCGGTGGATGCTATAGTGTCACGGTTTTAATTTGACTAGATTAGTGAAATGATGGACGGGTGCGTGATGGTTGCTTATAATTTGTGCAAAACTGTTGCGTGCTACTGGAATGTATGGATTTGTGCTTTGTTGCATGAGCACGTTTAATCTAGTAGCTCTTTCGGTCAAAAGAATTGTCCCCGGTGATTTAATGGCCCGAGTACAACTCGACTGAACTAGTGAAATGATAGACGGGTGCGTAACGTTTGCTATGAATTTGTGCAGAACCGTTGTAGTATGCTAAATGGGATGTATGGATTTAGGCTTTGTCGCATGTCCACGTTTAATCTAGTAGCTATAGTCAAAAGAATTGGAAGGCGATGATATAGTGTCTCACGTACATTGCTTTGATTGGAATTGTGAATGATGGACGAGTGCCTGTGACTTTGGCTATGAATTTGTGCAAATTTACGACTATGAAAATACCAAAAAAAATACAAGCCATGTGGGACATTTTTACAAAAGTAGTCTTTTCTCATAATGATGCTATTGTGTGTTTGAGAGAAGCGTGCCTAAATGGGTTGTACTCGGGATCACATATTAATGTTTTGGTGCCTACTAAGGGCCAATGCTCTTTCATGTGTGTTTCGAGTACTTCTTGGATAAGCACGTGAGCAGCGATTGTTTTGTACGACAATGTTGGATCCCCGCTCGAGCAGCGACAATGTTGTTTGCATTCCCACTTCGGTTGTCGGTTTTAAGTAGCCTTTTGCACGTATTTGGTTTGGTTTTTTCTGCGTACAAATGCCTATGTTGTAGGCATTCTTTGGAATAATCCGTTATTTTGGAAAATTTTCAAGTCCCTCTTTTGGAAAATCGCCCAAGTTTGGGTATTCTTGCACTCAAATTCCCTCCTAGCCTACACCGCACTCCATAGATCGAGAGGTTTAAGTGCTAGTCGTCACACCTAGCTTCGAAAATTAACCAAGTGAAAAGATGGGCGAGAGGAGACGTGTCTCGAGCGATGTCTATGTAATCGGATTACATCGCTGGGAGCACGTGAAATTTTACAAGTAAATGAGGACGCGACTGGGTCTGGGTGGTTGGTTCCATCGTCGAGTAATTTCCAAGTAATTTTTATTGCACCAACGCTCGTCAAGTGTCCGACGAAATGTTCTAATGAGGTTCGCTCCAAGAAATGGATTCGATACTCGCTCGATCCTAACCACGGACGTTGCAATGCTACAAATATTGCAATCGAACAACTTGATCGGTACATTAATCAACGATATCGATGAACGATCGCAATCGAAAGAGATGCAGTTGAAGAAGAACAACGAATAATGTTTCAAGAGTATAAATGTGCATCAATGTGTACATCAATCTCGAAAAACATCACCAAAGGACAAACAAATCGGTTGGGGTTTGGTCGTTATGTCACTCGGCACGCCATAGTTCACCTCATTTCGATCAATTTCGAGTTCACGTTATTTTTTAGCAATTTATTTTGATTTTTTGTGATTTTTTTGGTTTATTTTAATTATTAAAAATTATTTTTAATTATTTTTTAATTATTTTTATTATTTTTTATTTTTTTTATTTTTTATTTTTATTTTTTATATTACGAAGTCGAAAACGCGAGTCGCTACAGGATTGCTACGGGAACTCTCGCATCGCCCTGTAGCAGGGGGGGTGTGTAAAAATCCATGGGGCTGATGTCTACTGCCGTCACTTCTGAAATATTTGTAGTATCTACTATAGGGGGGACGGTTTTCAGCTTGAGACGCTGCGGGATTACTACGGGAAAACCCGTAGCATCACGCAGCGCTCTCGTAGCAACTCGTAGCGTTGGATAGGGATGCCTAAGAATCGATGGATACGGATGAGTAGACCCCCCTCTACTCATAATCTCGCACTATGTGCGAGAGTTTACGGGAGCGATGCGAGAAAACTCGCATCGCCTCGCAGCGATTGGCAACCGCTGCGAGAAATTCCCGTAGCGATGCGAGTTTTCTCGCATCGCCTCGCAGCGATTGGCAACCGCTGCGGGAACTACGGGACCGATACGAGAGATTGTGAAATTTCTCGTAGCGGCTCGCATCGTTTCTCATATTTTCTCGCATTGTTGAGTGTGTGTAAAAATTTGGGGGGTTGATGTCTACTGCCGTCACTTCCGAAATATTTGTAGTATCTACTATAGGGGGGATGGTGTTCAACGTGGGACGCTGCGGGAGTGCTACGGGAGTGCTATGGGAAACCCGTAGCATTCCGCAGCGCTCTCGTAGCAACTCGTAGCGTTGGACTGGGATGCCTAGGAATCGATGGATACGGATGAGTAGACCCCCCTCTACTCATAATCTCGCACTATTTGCGGGAGTTTACGGGAGCGATGCGAGAAAACTCGCATCGCCTCGCAGCGATTGGCATCCGCAGCGGGAAATTCCCGTAGCGATGCGAGTTTTCTCGCAGCGATTTACCACCGCTGCGGGAACTACAGGAACGATGCGAACTACTTCGGGAAATTCCCGTAGCGATGCGAGAAAACTTGCATCACCTCGCATCGACACTAGTTGCTGTGGGGAACTACAGGAACTATGCTAGCCGTTGCGGGAAAATCCCGCAGCGATGCGAGAAAACTCGCATCACCTCGCAGCTACACTAGTTGCTTCGTGGATGTTCGGGTGTGATGCGAACCGCTCTGTGAAATTCCCGTAGCAATGCGAGAAAACTCGCATCACCTCGCTCCCACACTAGTTGCTGCGGGGAACTACGGGAGCGATGCCAACCGCTGCGGGAAATTCTCGTAGCGGTGCGATATTTTTCGCATAACCTCGCAGCGCTTGGCAACTGCTACGAAAATTTCAGAAGCGATACGAGAAATGATGAAATTCCTTGTAGCGACTAGTGTTGCTGCGGGGAATTAAGGGATCGATACAAGAGATTGTTAAATTTCTCGTAGCGGCTCCATCAATTCTCATATTTTCTCATATGGTGGAGGGTGTGTAAAAATTTGGCGGGTTGATGTCTACTGCCGTCACTTCCGAAATATTTGTAGTATTTACTATAGGGGGGGACCCTTTTGGAGAAGGTTAATGAGTAATGAGGCGCAGCAGTACCCTGGGTCCCTATAGACGCTTAGTAGTGATGGGAACTAAGTGCGAAGGCACAATCGATGGGAACTAAGTAGCGATGGCAAAATCGATGAATACTAAGTACCGATGGCACAATCGATGGATATTAAGTTGCGATGCATACGCAGTAGCCTTAATAGTGACGGCAAAATCGATGGAAACTAAGTAGCGATGGCACAATCGATGGAAACGACGGAAACTAAGTATCGATGGCAAATTCGACGGAAACTAAGTATCGATGGCAAATTCGACGGATACTAAGTATCGATGGCAAATTCAACGGATACTAAGTATCGATGGTAAATTCGATGGATACTAAGTATCGATGCATACCCAATAGCCTTAGTAGCGACGGCAAAATTGATGGAAACTAAGCAGCGACGACAAAATTGATGGAAACTAAGTAGCGACGGCAAAATCGGTGGAAACTAAGTATTGACGGCAAAATCTTTGGAAACTAAGTAGCGACGGCAAAATTGGTGGATACTAAGTATCGATGCATACCCGACTAAGTAGCGATGGCAAAATCGATGGACACTAAGTTGCGATGCATACGCAGTAGCCTTAATAGCGACGGCAAAATCGATGGAAACTAAGTAGCAATGGCACAATCGATGGAAACGATGGAAACTAAGTAGCGATGGCAAATTCGATGGGAACTAAGTAGCGATGGAAAAAACGATGGAAACTAAGTATCGATGGCAAATTCGATGGAAACTAAGTATTGATGGCAAATTCGACGGATACTAAGTATCGATGCATACCCAGTAGCTTTAGTAGCGACGGCAAAATCGATGGAAACTAAGTAGCGACGGAAAAATCGGTGGATACTAAGTATCGACGGAAAATTCGATGGATACTAAGTATCGATGGATACTAAGTAGCGATGGCAAATTCGATGGATACTAAGTATCGATGGCAAATTCGATGGATACTAAGTAGCGATGCATACCCAGTAGCTTTAGTAGCTACGGCAAAATCGATGGAAACTAAGTAGCGACGGCAAAATCGATGGAAACTAAGTAGCGATGGGAAAATCGATGGGAACTAAGTAAAAGATGGAAATGTAACAATTTTTTGATGATACTGGAGTGGGTGGGAATTCGCAGCTACTAGACCAGGTAGCTGCGAGAATCTTTGCATTGACCCTCTCATGTAAGGAAGGAATTACGCCACACAAGGGAAGAGGCATTGAGGGCTTCCAGTAAAAGACGCTACTGGTGGTAGAGGGCACGTAGTAGTAGAAGATTGTATCCTAATAACATTGTGATAAATTCTAGTTCGAAGGTATTGGACATACAATGACCCTGTAATATACGGCTATCTGCACCACGATTTTTGACCGGCGAGCTCCAATAGCGATCCCATTTGACTGGAAGCTACTACATGGAACAACTCGCGAGGCACTTCGTTTCAGGTGTGGGGATGTCGTTGACCCGAGCATATTGTTGTCCTAATACTAGAAAAATTCGAGTTTGTTCGATTTTGTTAGGACTCTTGATGCTACTATGTTAAGGATGCGATTTTGTTAGTAGCGCACTTGTTTGTATGGAATTACCCATTGTTGCGTGGGCACGTTAAATCTAGTAGCTCTTCCAAAAAATAAAAAATTGGCGGTGGATGCTATAGTGTCACGGTTTTAATTTGACTAGACTAGTGAAATGATGGACGGGTGCGTGATGGTTGCTTATAATTTGTGCAAAACTGTTGCGTGCTACTGGAATGTATGGATTTGTGCTTTGTTGCATGAGCACGTTTAATGTTGTAATTCTGGGTTAACTGAAAGATGTAGAGGCTTGGATATTTATTGAATCGCGTAGCACGCTTTCCTTAAAGAGTATTTCGACCCTATTTAGCCTGGGTATCACGAAATCCCTCGCAGGATAAGACAATAACGACACTCGAGTCTTAGGCTTAGAACACGAGCAACTTATGGAACTTTATGTGTTATTTGTTGTTCCAAAGCTCTCAATTTCGTAGGTGATGTTGTGTGTATTCAGAAAATGAATTTCACTCCCTTATATAGGTTTTAGACACCCCTTCCTTTGAACATAAGCACCCTTTAGTTGAATAGGTACCTTTTAGTGAACACACCCTTTCACTAAGCACCTATTCATGTTGTTTTTCATGTCTATTCATGCAATTTCGAATTTGCATACAATATATGATATTAAATCATTACTTAGCCATGCAAACCATGCAACTACGAGATTAAACTCGACATGCATCAACATGCTTATTCAAAGTATTAATCCGTATCAATTTTATATGAACGTGTACTCCACACTTCTCCAAATTCATATTCTATTGACTAGGATTAATCCGAAGCCTTGAATGATTCCAACTACATTAAACGGACAATGATTTCACTTAAATCATCAACATTCCTCCCCCATTTAAGTGTAATCCTTGAATCATACAAATTCAACAAATAAAACCAAACTAGTGCATAAAATGAAAATGTCCTGAAGATTGAATTTTCATCTTAGTGAATTATACTTTACAAATATTCGAGAATCACGGTGTCTTAAAGATTGAACCGTTCAACCCATCTGAATACATGAAGACAAAACACACACAAGTTTATTACAATTCCATAAGGAAAACCGACACAAAATTAGGCCTTGTGTCCCTATCCATTCTTGAGCGTATATAGAGCTTAGCCACGACTCTTGAAGCTGCCACACTTCCCACTCATATAGGTGAATCTTTTCTTCGTGCACCTGCACAATGCACTTTGTCAAAAGACTCATTAAGAATTAAATTCAACCTTAACATGCAGGTTCAAACACATACCTTTGGGATAATTTCCATGTGTTTCAATCTCAAATATAGGCTTCCCAATTGAATTCTGGTTCTAATGCAATTAGAAATGAATTTGGTATCCCATATTTGAAGATTCAGAGAGGCTTAAGACCCATCCCAGTTACCGACTTTGCTACCAAGTCCCTCGCTAATCCCTTGGTCAAATGATCAGCGAGATTATGTTGAGATCTCACAAAATCTATTGAGATTACTCCATGAGTGATCAGCTCACGGATCGCGCTATGTCTAACGCCCAAGTGCCTTGACTTGCCATTGTATACTTGACTGTATGCCTTAGCCAAAGTGGCTGCACTGTCACAATGAATAGAAAATGCCGAAATAGGCTTCGGCCACAAAGGAATTTCATACACCAAATTCCTTAGCCATTCAGCTTCTTTACCAGCTGCCGCGAGTGCTATAAATTCCGATTCCATAGTGGAACTCGTAATACAAGTTTGCTTCTTTGAAGCCCAACTTATAGCACCGCCTCCGAGTAAGAAAACCCAACCAGTAGTAGAAGAATGATCCTCTATATTGGTTATCCAACTCGCATCAGAATACCCTTCTAGTACCGAAGGATATCCGACATATGTCAAACCAAGGTCTTTGGTTCCCTTTAAGTATTTCAATACACGCCTAACAGCCTGCCAATGATGCGTGCTAGGATTACTTGTGTATCTACTTAGTTTGCCTACAGCAAATGCAATGTCCGGCCTTGTGCTAGTCATAGCATACATAAGACACCCGATTACCTTGGAGTATTCCAACTGGGACACCGCAACACCCGTATTAGGCATAAGTTTCACACTTGGATCATAAGGGGTGCTAACCGGAGAGTAGTCATCGCAATGAAATTTCTTCAACACTTTCTCAATGTAATGAGATTGTGTTAAAGTAATAGCATTGTTCTCACGTTTGATTTTTATTCCCAAAATCACATCCGCCTCCCCCATGTCCTTCATGTCAAAGCTTGATGATAAAAATGCCTTAGTAAGGTCCACTTGTCTTTGGTCAGTACCAAAGATAAGCATATCATCAACATATAGACAAATGATGACTCCTTTACCAAAGTCATCGAATTTGCTATACACACACTTGTCCGATTGATTTAAATTAAATCCATTCGACAAGATTACTTCATCAAATTTTTGATGCCACTGCTTAGGTGCTTGTTTCAATCCATACAAGGATTTAACGAGTTTACATACTTTATGCTCATTACCAGGCATAATGAACCCTTCGGGTTGTTTCATGTAAATCTCTTCCTCTAACTCGCCGTTAAGGAATGCCGTTTTTACATCCATTTGATGGATCACTAGATTATTTATTGCAGCCAAAGCTATCAATAATCTAATCGTAGTTATTCTCGCAACAGGGGCATAAGTATCGAAATAATCAATGCCTTCCTTTTGCCTAAAGCCTTGAATGACCAATCGGGCTTTATACTTGTCGATTGAACCATCGACTTTCATCTTCTTCTTGAAGATCCACTTGCATCCTAATGGTTTACAACCGTTAGGTAAATCAGCAAGAACCCAAGTGTTGTTTCCCATAATGGAATCCATCTCATCATTGATGGCTTCTTTCCAAAATGCAACATCTTGTGATTTCATGACTTCATCGTATGTTTTAGGCTCATCATCAACATGATAACAATACGAGTATTGGAAGCCAACTTCGTCCCTTGATCCTTCAACCAAAAAGGTCTGGAAATCGGGACCGAACGATTTCTTAGTCCTTATCCTCGTGCCTCGACGAGGTTCAAGCGACTCAGGCTGGGGCAAGGTTAAATCCGAATTTTCAGCCACCTTAGGCACCAGATCCTTGGGCCTAACCATTGATGTAAATCGAGTTTCATCAAATATTGCATCCCTCGATTCTATGATAGAATGAATCGCCACTGACTCATTCGGTTCAATCACGTAGAATCGATACGCCTTGGAATGCACCGCATATCCAACAAAGATGCAATCAATGCCTCTTTCTCCCAAAGTTTTCTTTTTGGGATCCGGTAGTCTTACGACAGCCCGACAGCCCCAAACCTTAAGATAATTCAGGTTAGGCTTCTTTTTGTACCAAAGTTCATAGGGAGTAACCTTGTTCCTTTTGTTAGGAACCCTATTTAATAAATAGCAAGCCGTTAACACGGCTTCTCCCCAGAATCCACTATTCAAACCCGAATAGGATAACATGGAATTCACCATTTCCTTTAGTACACGGTTCTTCCTTTCGGATATACCGTTTTGTTGAGGAGTATAGGGCGCAGTTATTTCATGAATAATACCACATGATTCAAACAAAACAGGATCATAATATTCACCTCCCCTATCGGTTCTCAACTTTTTAATCATGCACTCTTGTTGTAGTTCAACTTCAGTTTTAAATACTTTAAACTTTTCTAGCGCTTCATCTTTAGTACTTAGCAGAAATACATAGCAAAATCTAGAATAATCATCTATGAAAGTTACTAAGTATTTCTTATTCCCCAACGAAGGTGTAGCATGGAAATCACATAAGTCGCTATGCACAAGTTCAAGCATACAAGATTCACGTTGAACATCTTTAAAAGGATGCCTAACAATTTTAGTTAGCATGCATGTATTACACTTATCTTCTTCTAAGTTCATGGCAGGAATTAGATCAAGTTTAGACATTTCAATCATACGCTTATAATGAACATGTCCTAGTCTAGCATGCCATAGTAATGAATCATTAACATTAGAAGAAATCATAAGCACCGAATCAGAATTTTTATTTATAATATTAAGCATGAACATCCCATTACATTGATATCCAAAGCTGACAAACACACCGTTTTTAGTCAATACATATTTATTAGATTCATACACTTGTTTATATCCGTACTTGGATAAAACACTACCGGATACAAGGTTTTTCCTTATTCCGGGTACATGTAATACATCTAATAATACTAAGGACTTTCCGGAACTAAATTCCAACAACACTTCTCCGCGACCAAGAATAGGGGCAGTTGACTCGTTTCCCATGTAAAGCACCGATCCATCTTTAACCGGTTCATACTTCTGAAACCAATGACGATCTTTGCATACATGTTTGGTTGCACCCGAGTCAATCCACCATGCCACCGAATCATCCTGCATATAAAATGCTTCAGAAACTATAGGCACATAATTTATATCAACAACTAAATTATGAGTCTTAGTCTCACCTTGATTGGTGTTCGGACCCTGGTCATTAGACCTTTGTCCCGAGCGATTGTTCATCGTTCCCTTCTTGTTCTTGTTTGCACGACAATCACTTTTAAAGTGACCCGCTTTTCCGCATATCCAGCAAGCGCCCTTAGGCTTCTTACTCCCAGCATTATTGCTGCTGTTGTTGTTGTTGTTGTAGGGACGCTTTGTCCCTCGGTTCTTATACGAACTCTCCCCTGCTTCCATCATATTGATAGTTGCAGACCTTATAGGTTCCTTGTCCTTGGGTTTTTCACCCTCTTGCGCCCTTAGAGATTCCTCTATGCGCAAGTGACTACCGAGTTGTACTAAAGACAACTCTTCCTTTTTATGCTTCAGGGTGTGTTTGAAGTCTTTCCACGACGGCGGTAATTTGTCTATAATACTAGACACCGAGATGGACTCATCCATCTTCATATTATGTTGGGTAAATTGACCCAATATCCGCAGCAATTCATTATATTGCTCCATTACCGGCCTTCCGTCGCACATTTTGTAATTCATAAAATTACCAACCAGGAACTTCTTACTAGAAGCGTCCTCGTCAATGTACTTAGATTCAAGACTATCCCATAGTTCTTTAGCAGATTCAACGTTTTGATAGATGTCAAAGAGTGAGTCAGACATACCGTTTAATATATGCCCACGACATATATAATCGTCGTTCTCCCACTTGCACCGTTTCCGAGTTTCCTCCGGCGTTTCGTTGTCCTTTGCTTCTGGTTGTGGAGTGCTTAGCACGTACACCACTTTCAACGTTGTTAGCATAAAATGCATCTTCTTTTACCACCTTCTAAAATCTACGCCTTCAAATTTCTCCAACTTTCCAAACTTGCTGGTCATCTCTCGAACCGCTTCCATCTTTCAGTATATGCAAATACTCTTTAAGAATGTTGTAATTCTGGGTTAACTGAAAGATGTAGAGGCTTGGATATTTATTGAATCGCGTAGCACGCTTTCCTTAAAGAGTATTTCGACCCTATTTAGCCTGGGTATCACGAAATCCCTCGCAGGATAAGACAATAACGACACTCGAGTCTTAGGCTTAGAACACGAGCAACATATGGAACTTTATGTGTTATTTGTTGTTCCAAAGCTCTCAATTTCGTAGGTGATGTTGTGTGTATTCAGAAAATGAATTTCACTCCCTTATATAGGTTTTAGACACCCCTTCCTTTGAACATAAGCACCCTTTAGTTGAATAGGTACCTTTTAGTGAACACACCCTTTCACTAAGCACCTATTCATGTTGTTTTTCATGTCTATTCATGCAATTTCGAATTTGCATACAATATATGATATTAAATCATTACTTAGCCATGCAAACCATGCAACTACGAGATTAAACTCGACATGCATCAACATGCTTATTCAAAGTATTAATCCGTATCAATTTTATATGAACGTGTACTCCACACTTCTCCAAATTCATATTCTATTGACTAGGATTAATCCGAAGCCTTGAATGATTCCAACTACATTAAACGGACAATGATTTCACTTAAATCATCAACATTTAATCTAGTAGCTCTTTCGGTCAAAAGAATTGTCCCCGGTGATTTAATGGCCCGAGTACAACTCGACTGAACTAGTGAAATGATAGACGGGTGCGTAACGTTTGCTATGAATTTGTGCAGAACCGTTGTAGTATGCTAAATGGGATGTATGGATTTAGGCTTTGTCGCATGTCCACGTTTAATCTAGTAGCTATAGTCAAAAGAATTGGAAGGCGATGATATAGTGTCTCACGTACATTGCTTTGATTGGAATTGTGAATGATGGACGAGTGCCTGTGACTTTGGCTATGAATTTGTGCAAATTTACGACTATGAAAATACCAAAAAAAATACAAGCCATGTGGGACATTTTTACAAAAGTAGTCTTTTCTCATAATGATGCTATTGTGTGTTTGAGAGAAGCGTGCCTAAATGGGTTGTACTCGGGATCACATATTAATGTTTTGGTGCCTACTAAGGGCCAATGCTCTTTCATGTGTGTTTCGAGTACTTCTTGGATAAGCACGTGAGCAGCGATTGTTTTGTACGACAATGTTGGATCCCCGCTCGAGCAGCGACAATGTTGTTTGCATTCCCACTTCGGTTGTCGGTTTTAAGTAGCCTTTTGCACGTATTTGGTTTGGTTTTTTCTGCGTACAAATGCCTATGTTGTAGGCATTCTTTGGAATAATCTGTTATTTTGGAAAATTTTCAAGTCCCTCTTTTGGAAAATCGCCCAAGTTTGGGTATTCTTGCACTCAAATTCCCTCCTAGCCTACACCGCACTCCATAGATCGAGAGGTTTAAGTGCTAGTCGTCACACCTAGCTTCGAAAATTAACCAAGTGAAAAGATGGGCGAGAGGAGACGTGTCTCGAGCGATGTCTATGTAATCGGATTACATCGCTGGGAGCACGTGAAATTTTACAAGTAAATGAGGACGCGACTGGGTCTGGGTGGTTGGTTCCATCGTCGAGTAATTTCCAAGTAATTTTTATTGCACCAACGCTCGTCAAGTGTCCGACGAAATGTTCTAATGAGGTTCGCTCCAAGAAATGGATTCGATACTCGCTCGATCCTAACCACGGACGTTGCAATGCTACAAATATTGCAATCGAACAACTTGATCGGTACATTAATCAACGATATCGATGAACGATCGCAATCGAAAGAGATGCAGTTGAAGAAGAACAACGAATAATGTTTCAAGAGTATAAATGTGCATCAATGTGTACATCAATCTCGAAAAACATCACCAAAGGACAAACAAATCGGTTGGGGTTTGGTCGTTATGTCACTCGGCACGCCATAGTTCACCTCATTTCGATCAATTTCGAGTTCACGTTATTTTTTAGCAATTTATTTTGATTTTTTGTGATTTTTTTGGTTTATTTTAATTATTAAAAATTATTTTTAATTATTTTTTAATTATTTTTATTATTTTTTATTTTTTTTATTTTTTATTTTTATTTTTTATATTACGAAGTCGAAAACGCGAGTCGCTACAGGATTGCTACGGGAACTCTCGCATCGCCCTGTAGCAGGGGGGGTGTGTAAAAATCCATGGGGCTGATGTCTACTGCCGTCACTTCTGAAATATTTGTAGTATCTACTATAGGGGGGACGGTTTTCAGCTTGAGACGCTGCGGGATTACTACGGGAAAACCCGTAGCATCACGCAGCGCTCTCGTAGCAACTCGTAGCGTTGGATAGGGATGCCTAAGAATCGATGGATACGGATGAGTAGACCCCCCTCTACTCATAATCTCGCACTATGTGCGAGAGTTTACGGGAGCGATGCGAGAAAACTCGCATCGCCTCGCAGCGATTGGCAACCGCTGCGAGAAATTCCCGTAGCGATGCGAGTTTTCTCGCATCGCCTCGCAGCGATTGGCAACCGCTGCGGGAACTACGGGACCGATACGAGAGATTGTGAAATTTCTCGTAGCGGCTCGCATCGTTTCTCATATTTTCTCGCATTGTTGAGTGTGTGTAAAAATTTGGGGGGTTGATGTCTACTGCCGTCACTTCCGAAATATTTGTAGTATCTACTATAGGGGGGATGGTGTTCAACGTGGGACGCTGCGGGAGTGCTACGGGAGTGCTATGGGAAACCCGTAGCATTCCGCAGCGCTCTCGTAGCAACTCGTAGCGTTGGACTGGGATGCCTAGGAATCGATGGATACGGATGAGTAGACCCCCCTCTACTCATAATCTCGCACTATTTGCGGGAGTTTACGGGAGCGATGCGAGAAAACTCGCATCGCCTCGCAGCGATTGGCATCCGCAGCGGGAAATTCCCGTAGCGATGCGAGTTTTCTCGCAGCGATTTACCACCGCTGCGGGAACTACAGGAACGATGCGAACTACTTCGGGAAATTCCCGTAGCGATGCGAGAAAACTTGCATCACCTCGCATCGACACTAGTTGCTGTGGGGAACTACAGGAACTATGCTAGCCGTTGCGGGAAAATCCCGCAGCGATGCGAGAAAACTCGCATCACCTCGCAGCTACACTAGTTGCTTCGTGGATGTTCGGGTGTGATGCGAACCGCTCTGTGAAATTCCCGTAGCAATGCGAGAAAACTCGCATCACCTCGCTCCCACACTAGTTGCTGCGGGGAACTACGGGAGCGATGCCAACCGCTGCGGGAAATTCTCGTAGCGGTGCGATATTTTTCGCATAACCTCGCAGCGCTTGGCAACTGCTACGAAAATTTCAGAAGCGATACGAGAAATGATGAAATTCCTTGTAGCGACTAGTGTTGCTGCGGGGAATTAAGGGATCGATACAAGAGATTGTTAAATTTCTCGTAGCGGCTCCATCAATTCTCATATTTTCTCATATGGTGGAGGGTGTGTAAAAATTTGGCGGGTTGATGTCTACTGCCGTCACTTCCGAAATATTTGTAGTATTTACTATAGGGGGGGACCCTTTTGGAGAAGGTTAATGAGTAATGAGGCGCAGCAGTACCCTGGGTCCCTATAGACGCTTAGTAGTGATGGGAACTAAGTGCGAAGGCACAATCGATGGGAACTAAGTAGCGATGGCAAAATCGATGAATACTAAGTACCGATGGCACAATCGATGGATATTAAGTTGCGATGCATACGCAGTAGCCTTAATAGTGACGGCAAAATCGATGGAAACTAAGTAGCGATGGCACAATCGATGGAAACGACGGAAACTAAGTATCGATGGCAAATTCGACGGAAACTAAGTATCGATGGCAAATTCGACGGATACTAAGTATCGATGGCAAATTCAACGGATACTAAGTATCGATGGTAAATTCGATGGATACTAAGTATCGATGCATACCCAATAGCCTTAGTAGCGACGGCAAAATTGATGGAAACTAAGCAGCGACGGCAAAATTGATGGAAACTAAGTAGCGACGGCAAAATCGGTGGAAACTAAGTATTGACGGCAAAATCTTTGGAAACTAAGTAGCGACGGCAAAATTGGTGGATACTAAGTATCGATGCATACCCGACTAAGTAGCGATGGCAAAATCGATGGACACTAAGTTGCGATGCATACGCAGTAGCCTTAATAGCGACGGCAAAATCGATGGAAACTAAGTAGCAATGGCACAATCGATGGAAACGATGGAAACTAAGTAGCGATGGCAAATTCGATGGGAACTAAGTAGCGATGGAAAAAACGATGGAAACTAAGTATCGATGGCAAATTCGATGGAAACTAAGTATTGATGGCAAATTCGACGGATACTAAGTATCGATGCATACCCAGTAGCTTTAGTAGCGACGGCAAAATCGATGGAAACTAAGTAGCGACGGAAAAATCGGTGGATACTAAGTATCGACGGAAAATTCGATGGATACTAAGTATCGATGGATACTAAGTAGCGATGGCAAATTCGATGGATACTAAGTATCGATGGCAAATTCGATGGATACTAAGTAGCGATGCATACCCAGTAGCTTTAGTAGCTACGGCAAAATCGATGGAAACTAAGTAGCGACGGCAAAATCGATGGAAACTAAGTAGCGATGGGAAAATCGATGGGAACTAAGTAAAAGATGGAAATGTAACAATTTTTTGATGATACTGGAGTGGGTGGGAATTCGCAGCTACTAGACCAGGTAGCTGCGAGAATCTTTGCATTGACCCTCTCATGTAAGGAAGGAATTACGCCACACAAGGGAAGAGGCATTGAGGGCTTCCAGTAAAAGACGCTACTGGTGGTAGAGGGCACGTAGTAGTAGAAGATTGTATCCTAATAACATTGTGATAAATTCTAGTTCGAAGGTATTGGACATACAATGACCCTGTAATATACGGCTATCTGCACCACGATTTTTGACCGGCGAGCTCCAATAGCGATCCCATTTGACTGGAAGCTACTACATGGAACAACTCGCGAGGCACTTCGTTTCAGGTGTGGGGATGTCGTTGACCCGAGCATATTGTTGTCCTAATACTAGAAAAATTCGAGTTTGTTCGATTTTGTTAGGACTCTTGATGCTACTATGTTAAGGATGCGATTTTGTTAGTAGCGCACTTGTTTGTATGGAATTACCCATTGTTGCGTGGGCACGTTAAATCTAGTAGCTCTTCCAAAAAATAAAAAATTGGCGGTGGATGCTATAGTGTCACGGTTTTAATTTGACTAGACTAGTGAAATGATGGACGGGTGCGTGATGGTTGCTTATAATTTGTGCAAAACTGTTGCGTGCTACTGGAATGTATGGATTTGTGCTTTGTTGCATGAGCACGTTTAATCTAGTAGCTCTTTCGGTCAAAAGAATTGTCCCCGGTGATTTAATGGCCCGAGTACAACTCGACTGAACTAGTGAAATGATAGACGGGTGCGTAACGTTTGCTATGAATTTGTGCAGAACCGTTGTAGTATGCTAAATGGGATGTATGGATTTAGGCTTTGTCGCATGTCCACGTTTAATCTAGTAGCTATAGTCAAAAGAATTGGAAGGCGATGATATAGTGTCTCACGTACATTGCTTTGATTGGAATTGTGAATGATGGACGAGTGCCTGTGACTTTGGCTATGAATTTGTGCAAATTTACGACTATGAAAATACCAAAAAAAATACAAGCCATGTGGGACATTTTTACAAAAGTAGTCTTTTCTCATAATGATGCTATTGTGTGTTTGAGAGAAGCGTGCCTAAATGGGTTGTACTCGGGATCACATATTAATGTTTTGGTGCCTACTAAGGGCCAATGCTCTTTCATGTGTGTTTCGAGTACTTCTTGGATAAGCACGTGAGCAGCGATTGTTTTGTACGACAATGTTGGATCCCCGCTCGAGCAGCGACAATGTTGTTTGCATTCCCACTTCGGTTGTCGGTTTTAAGTAGCCTTTTGCACGTATTTGGTTTGGTTTTTTCTGCGTACAAATGCCTATGTTGTAGGCATTCTTTGGAATAATCCGTTATTTTGGAAAATTTTCAAGTCCCTCTTTTGGAAAATCGCCCAAGTTTGGGTATTCTTGCACTCAAATTCCCTCCTAGCCTACGCCGCACTCCATAGATCGAGAGGTTTAAGTGCTAGTCGTCACACCTAGCTTCGAAAATTAACCAAGTGAAAAGATGGGCGAGAGGAGACGTGTCTCGAGCGATGTCTATGTAATCGGATTACATCGCTGGGAGCACGTGAAATTTTACAAGTAAATGAGGACGCGACTGGGTCTGGGTGGTTGGTTCCATCGTCGAGTAATTTCCAAGTAATTTTTATTGCACCAACGCTCGTCAAGTGTCCGACGAAATGTTCTAATGAGGTTCGCTCCAAGAAATGGATTCGATACTCGCTCGATCCTAACCACGGACGTTGCAATGCTACAAATATTGCAATCGAACAACTTGATCGGTACATTAATCAACGATATCGATGAACGATCGCAATCGAAAGAGATGCAGTTGAAGAAGAACAACGAATAATGTTTCAAGAGTATAAATGTGCATCAATGTGTACATCAATCTCGAAAAACATCACCAAAGGACAAACAAATCGGTTGGGGTTTGGTCGTTATGTCACTCGGCACGCCATAGTTCACCTCATTTCGATCAATTTCGAGTTCACGTTATTTTTTAGCAATTTATTTTGATTTTTTGTGATTTTTTTGGTTTATTTTAATTATTAAAAATTATTTTTAATTATTTTTTAATTATTTTTATTATTTTTTATTTTTTTTATTTTTTATTTTTATTTTTTATATTACGAAGTCGAAAACGCGAGTCGCTACAGGATTGCTACGGGAACTCTCGCATCGCCCTGTAGCAGGGGGGGTGTGTAAAAATCCATGGGGCTGATGTCTACTGCCGTCACTTCTGAAATATTTGTAGTATCTACTATAGGGGGGACGGTTTTCAGCTTGAGACGCTGCGGGATTACTACGGGAAAACCCGTAGCATCACGCAGCGCTCTCGTAGCAACTCGTAGCGTTGGATAGGGATGCCTAAGAATCGATGGATACGGATGAGTAGACCCCCCTCTACTCATAATCTCGCACTATGTGCGAGAGTTTACGGGAGCGATGCGAGAAAACTCGCATCGCCTCGCAGCGATTGGCAACCGCTGCGAGAAATTCCCGTAGCGATGCGAGTTTTCTCGCATCGCCTCGCAGCGATTGGCAACCGCTGCGGGAACTACGGGACCGATACGAGAGATTGTGAAATTTCTCGTAGCGGCTCGCATCGTTTCTCATATTTTCTCGCATTGTTGAGTGTGTGTAAAAATTTGGGGGGTTGATGTCTACTGCCGTCACTTCCGAAATATTTGTAGTATCTACTATAGGGGGGATGGTGTTCAACGTGGGACGCTGCGGGAGTGCTACGGGAGTGCTATGGGAAACCCGTAGCATTCCGCAGCGCTCTCGTAGCAACTCGTAGCGTTGGACTGGGATGCCTAGGAATCGATGGATACGGATGAGTAGACCCCCCTCTACTCATAATCTCGCACTATTTGCGGGAGTTTACGGGAGCGATGCGAGAAAACTCGCATCGCCTCGCAGCGATTGGCATCCGCAGCGGGAAATTCCCGTAGCGATGCGAGTTTTCTCGCAGCGATTTACCACCGCTGCGGGAACTACAGGAACGATGCGAACTACTTCGGGAAATTCCCGTAGCGATGCGAGAAAACTTGCATCACCTCGCATCGACACTAGTTGCTGTGGGGAACTACAGGAACTATGCTAGCCGTTGCGGGAAAATCCCGCAGCGATGCGAGAAAACTCGCATCACCTCGCAGCTACACTAGTTGCTTCGTGGATGTTCGGGTGTGATGCGAACCGCTCTGTGAAATTCCCGTAGCAATGCGAGAAAACTCGCATCACCTCGCTCCCACACTAGTTGCTGCGGGGAACTACGGGAGCGATGCCAACCGCTGCGGGAAATTCTCGTAGCGGTGCGATATTTTTCGCATAACCTCGCAGCGCTTGGCAACTGCTACGAAAATTTCAGAAGCGATACGAGAAATGATGAAATTCCTTGTAGCGACTAGTGTTGCTGCGGGGAATTAAGGGATCGATACAAGAGATTGTTAAATTTCTCGTAGCGGCTCCATCAATTCTCATATTTTCTCATATGGTGGAGGGTGTGTAAAAATTTGGCGGGTTGATGTCTACTGCCGTCACTTCCGAAATATTTGTAGTATTTACTATAGGGGGGGACCCTTTTGGAGAAGGTTAATGAGTAATGAGGCGCAGCAGTACCCTGGGTCCCTATAGACGCTTAGTAGTGATGGGAACTAAGTGCGAAGGCACAATCGATGGGAACTAAGTAGCGATGGCAAAATCGATGAATACTAAGTACCGATGGCACAATCGATGGATATTAAGTTGCGATGCATACGCAGTAGCCTTAATAGTGACGGCAAAATCGATGGAAACTAAGTAGCGATGGCACAATCGATGGAAACGACGGAAACTAAGTATCGATGGCAAATTCGACGGAAACTAAGTATCGATGGCAAATTCGACGGATACTAAGTATCGATGGCAAATTCAACGGATACTAAGTATCGATGGTAAATTCGATGGATACTAAGTATCGATGCATACCCAATAGCCTTAGTAGCGACGGCAAAATTGATGGAAACTAAGCAGCGACGGCAAAATTGATGGAAACTAAGTAGCGACGGCAAAATCGGTGGAAACTAAGTATTGACGGCAAAATCTTTGGAAACTAAGTAGCGACGGCAAAATTGGTGGATACTAAGTATCGATGCATACCCGACTAAGTAGCGATGGCACAATCGATGGACACTAAGTTGCGATGCATACGCAGTAGCCTTAATAGTGACGGCAAAATCGATGGAAACTAAGTAGCGATGGCACAATTGATGGAAACGACGGAAACTAAGTATCGATGGCAAATTCGACGGAAACTAAGTATCGATGGCAAATTCGACGGATACTAAATATCGATGGCAAATTCAACGGATACTAAGTATCGATGGTAAATTCGATGGATACTAAGTATCGATGCATACCCAATAGCCTTAGTAGCGACGGCAAAATTGATGGAAACTAAGCAGCGACGGCAAAATTGATGGAAACTAAGTAGCGACGGCAAAATCGGTGGAAACTAAGTATTGACGGCAAAATCTTTGGAAACTAAGTAGCGACGGCAAAATTGGTGGATACTAAGTATCGATGCATACCCGACTAAGTAGCGATGGCAAAATCGATGGACACTAAGTTGCGATGCATACGCAGTAGCCTTAATAGCGACGGCAAAATCGATGGAAACTAAGTAGCAATGGCACAATCGATGGAAACGATGGAAACCAAGTAGCGATGACAAATTTGATGGGAACTAAGTAGCGATGGAAAAAACGATGGAAACTAAGTATCGATGGCAAATTCGATGGAAACTAAGTATTGATGGCAAATTCGACGGATACTAAGTATCGATGCATACCCAGTAGCTTTAGTAGCGACGGCAAAATCGATGGAAACTAAGTAGCGACGGCAAAATCGGTGGATACTAAGTATCGACGGAAAATTCGATGGATACTAAGTATCGATGGATACTAAGTAGCGATGGCAAATTCGATGGATACTAAGTATCGATGGCAAATTCGATGGATACTAAGTAGCGATGCATACCCAGTAGCTTTAGTAGCTACGGCAAAATCGATGGAAACTAAGTAGCGACGGCAAAATCGATGGAAACTAAGTAGCGATGGGAAAATCGATGGGAACTAAGTAAAAGATGGAAATGTAACAATTTTTTGATGATACTGGAGTGGGTGGGAATTCGCAGCTACTAGACCAGGTAGCTGCGAGAATCTTTGCATTGACCCTCTCATGTAAGGAAGGAATTACGCCACACAAGGGAAGAGGCATTGAGGGCTTCCAGTAAAAGACGCTACTGGTGGTAGAGGGCACGTAGTAGTAGAAGATTGTATCCTAATAACATTGTGATAAATTCTAGTTCGAAGGTATTGGACATACAATGACCCTGTAATATACGGCTATCTGCACCACGATTTTTGACCGGCGAGCTCCAATAGCGATCCCATTTGACTGGAAGCTACTACATGGAACAACTCGCGAGGCACTTCGTTTCAGGTGTGGGGATGTCGTTGACCCGAGCATATTGTTGTCCTAATACTAGAAAAATTCGAGTTTGTTCGATTTTGTTAGGACTCTTGATGCTACTATGTTAAGGATGCGATTTTGTTAGTAGCGCACTTGTTTGTATGGAATTACCCATTGTTGCGTGGGCACGTTAAATCTAGTAGCTCTTCCAAAAAATAAAAAATTGGCGGTGGATGCTATAGTGTCACGGTTTTAATTTGACTAGACTAGTGAAATGATGGACGGGTGCGTGATGGTTGCTTATAATTTGTGCAAAACTGTTGCGTGCTACTGGAATGTATGGATTTGTGCTTTGTTGCATGAGCACGTTTAATGTTGTAATTCTGGGTTAACTGAAAGATGTAGAGGCTTGGATATTTATTGAATCGCGTAGCACGCTTTCCTTAAAGAGTATTTCGACCCTATTTAGCCTGGGTATCACGAAATCCCTCGCAGGATAAGACAATAACGACACTCGAGTCTTAGGCTTAGAACACGAGCAACTTATGGAACTTTATGTGTTATTTGTTGTTCCAAAGCTCTCAATTTCGTAGGTGATGTTGTGTGTATTCAGAAAATGAATTTCACTCCCTTATATAGGTTTTAGACACCCCTTCCTTTGAACATAAGCACCCTTTAGTTGAATAGGTACCTTTTAGTGAACACACCCTTTCACTAAGCACCTATTCATGTTGTTTTTCATGTCTATTCATGCAATTTCGAATTTGCATACAATATATGATATTAAATCATTACTTAGCCATGCAAACCATGCAACTACGAGATTAAACTCGACATGCATCAACATGCTTATTCAAAGTATTAATCCGTATCAATTTTATATGAACGTGTACTCCACACTTCTCCAAATTCATATTCTATTGACTAGGATTAATCCGAAGCCTTGAATGATTCCAACTACATTAAACGGACAATGATTTCACTTAAATCATCAACATTCCTCCCCCATTTAAGTGTAATCCTTGAATCATACAAATTCAACAAATAAAACCAAACTAGTGCATAAAATGAAAATGTCCTGAAGATTGAATTTTCATCTTAGTGAATTATACTTTACAAATATTCGAGAATCACGGTGTCTTAAAGATTGAACCGTTCAACCCATCTGAATACATGAAGACAAAACACACACAAGTTTATTACAATTCCATAAGGAAAACCGACACAAAATTAGGCCTTGTGTCCCTATCCATTCTTGAGCGTATATAGAGCTTAGCCACGACTCTTGAAGCTGCCACACTTCCCACTCATATAGGTGAATCTTTTCTTCGTGCACCTGCACAATGCACTTTGTCAAAAGACTCATTAAGAATTAAATTCAACCTTAACATGCAGGTTCAAACACATACCTTTGGGATAATTTCCATGTGTTTCAATCTCAAATATAGGCTTCCCAATTGAATTCTGGTTCTAATGCAATTAGAAATGAATTTGGTATCCCATATTTGAAGATTCAGAGAGGCTTAAGACCCATCCCAGTTACCGACTTTGCTACCAAGTCCCTCGCTAATCCCTTGGTCAAATGATCAGCGAGATTATGTTGAGATCTCACAAAATCTATTGAGATTACTCCATGAGTGATCAGCTCACGGATCGCGCTATGTCTAACGCCCAAGTGCCTTGACTTGCCATTGTATACTTGACTGTATGCCTTAGCCAAAGTGGCTGCACTGTCACAATGAATAGAAAATGCCGAAATAGGCTTCGGCCACAAAGGAATTTCATACACCAAATTCCTTAGCCATTCAGCTTCTTTACCAGCTGCCGCGAGTGCTATAAATTCCGATTCCATAGTGGAACTCGTAATACAAGTTTGCTTCTTTGAAGCCCAACTTATAGCACCGCCTCCGAGTAAGAAAACCCAACCAGTAGTAGAAGAATGATCCTCTATATTGGTTATCCAACTCGCATCAGAATACCCTTCTAGTACCGAAGGATATCCGACATATGTCAAACCAAGGTCTTTGGTTCCCTTTAAGTATTTCAATACACGCCTAACAGCCTGCCAATGATGCGTGCTAGGATTACTTGTGTATCTACTTAGTTTGCCTACAGCAAATGCAATGTCCGGCCTTGTGCTAGTCATAGCATACATAAGACACCCGATTACCTTGGAGTATTCCAACTGGGACACCGCAACACCCGTATTAGGCATAAGTTTCACACTTGGATCATAAGGGGTGCTAACCGGAGAGTAGTCATCGCAATGAAATTTCTTCAACACTTTCTCAATGTAATGAGATTGTGTTAAAGTAATAGCATTGTTCTCACGTTTGATTTTTATTCCCAAAATCACATCCGCCTCCCCCATGTCCTTCATGTCAAAGCTTGATGATAAAAATGCCTTAGTAAGGTCCACTTGTCTTTGGTCAGTACCAAAGATAAGCATATCATCAACATATAGACAAATGATGACTCCTTTACCAAAGTCATCGAATTTGCTATACACACACTTGTCCGATTGATTTAAATTAAATCCATTCGACAAGATTACTTCATCAAATTTTTGATGCCACTGCTTAGGTGCTTGTTTCAATCCATACAAGGATTTAACGAGTTTACATACTTTATGCTCATTACCAGGCATAATGAACCCTTCGGGTTGTTTCATGTAAATCTCTTCCTCTAACTCGCCGTTAAGGAATGCCGTTTTTACATCCATTTGATGGATCACTAGATTATTTATTGCAGCCAAAGCTATCAATAATCTAATCGTAGTTATTCTCGCAACAGGGGCATAAGTATCGAAATAATCAATGCCTTCCTTTTGCCTAAAGCCTTGAATGACCAATCGGGCTTTATACTTGTCGATTGAACCATCGACTTTCATCTTCTTCTTGAAGATCCACTTGCATCCTAATGGTTTACAACCGTTAGGTAAATCAGCAAGAACCCAAGTGTTGTTTCCCATAATGGAATCCATCTCATCATTGATGGCTTCTTTCCAAAATGCAACATCTTGTGATTTCATGACTTCATCGTATGTTTTAGGCTCATCATCAACATGATAACAATACGAGTATTGGAAGCCAACTTCGTCCCTTGATCCTTCAACCAAAAAGGTCTGGAAATCGGGATCGAACGATTTCTTAGTCCTTATCCTCGTGCCTCGACGAGGTTCAAGCGACTCAGGCTGGGGCAAGGTTAAATCCGAATTTTCAGCCACCTTAGGCACCAGATCCTTGGGCCTAACCATTGATGTAAATCGAGTTTCATCAAATATTGCATCCCTCGATTCTATGATAGAATGAATCGCCACTGACTCATTCGGTTCAATCACGTAGAATCGATACGCCTTGGAATGCACCGCATATCCAACAAAGATGCAATCAATGCCTCTTTCTCCCAAAGTTTTCTTTTTGGGATCCGGTAGTCTTACGACAGCCCGACAGCCCCAAACCTTAAGATAATTCAGGTTAGGCTTCTTTTTGTACCAAAGTTCATAGGGAGTAACCTTGTTCCTTTTGTTAGGAACCCTATTTAATAAATAGCAAGCCGTTAACACGGCTTCTCCCCAGAATCCACTATTCAAACCCGAATAGGATAACATGGAATTCACCATTTCCTTTAGTACACGGTTCTTCCTTTCGGATATACCGTTTTGTTGAGGAGTATAGGGCGCAGTTATTTCATGAATAATACCACATGATTCAAACAAAACAGGATCATAATATTCACCTCCCCTATCGGTTCTCAACTTTTTAATCATGCACTCTTGTTGTAGTTCAACTTCAGTTTTAAATACTTTAAACTTTTCTAGCGCTTCATCTTTAGTACTTAGCAGAAATACATAGCAAAATCTAGAATAATCATCTATGAAAGTTACTAAGTATTTCTTATTCCCCAACGAAGGTGTAGCATGGAAATCACATAAGTCGCTATGCACAAGTTCAAGCATACAAGATTCACGTTGAACATCTTTAAAAGGATGCCTAACAATTTTAGTTAGCATGCATGTATTACACTTATCTTCTTCTAAGTTCATGGCAGGAATTAGATCAAGTTTAGACATTTCAATCATACGCTTATAATGAACATGTCCTAGTCTAGCATGCCATAGTAATGAATCATTAACATTAGAAGAAATCATAAGCACCGAATCAGAATTTTTATTTATAATATTAAGCATGAACATCCCATTACATTGATATCCAAAGCCGACAAACACACCGTTTTTAGTCAATACATATTTATTAGATTCATACACTTGTTTATATCCGTACTTGGATAAAACACTACCGGATACAAGGTTTTTCCTTATTCCGGGTACATGTAATACATCTAATAATACTAAGGACTTTCCGGAACTAAATTCCAACAACACTTCTCCGCGACCAAGAATAGGGGCAGTTGACTCGTTTCCCATGTAAAGCACCGATCCATCTTTAACCGGTTCATACTTCTGAAACCAATGACGATCTTTGCATACATGTTTGGTTGCACCCGAGTCAATCCACCATGCCACCGAATCATCCTGCATATAAAATGCTTCAGAAACTATAGGCACATAATTTATATCAACAACTAAATTATGAGTCTTAGTCTCACCTTGATTGGTGTTCGGACCCTGGTCATTAGACCTTTGTCCCGAGCGATTGTTCATCGTTCCCTTCTTGTTCTTGTTTGCACGACAATCACTTTTAAAGTGACCCGCTTTTCCGCATATCCAGCAAGCGCCCTTAGGCTTCTTACTCCCAGCATTATTGCTGCTGTTGTTGTTGTTGTTGTAGGGACGCTTTGTCCCTCGGTTCTTATACGAACTCTCCCCTGCTTCCATCATATTGATAGTTGCAGACCTTATAGGTTCCTTGTCCTTGGGTTTTTCACCCTCTTGCGCCCTTAGAGATTCCTCTATGCGCAAGTGACTACCGAGTTGTACTAAAGACAACTCTTCCTTTTTATGCTTCAGGGTGTGTTTGAAGTCTTTCCACGACGGCGGTAATTTGTCTATAATACTAGACACCGAGATGGACTCATCCATCTTCATATTATGTTGGGTAAATTGACCCAATATCCGCAGCAATTCATTATATTGCTCCATTACCGGCCTTCCGTCGCACATTTTGTAATTCATAAAATTACCAACCAGGAACTTCTTACTAGAAGCGTCCTCGTCAATGTACTTAGATTCAAGACTATCCCATAGTTCTTTAGCAGATTCAACGTTTTGATAGATGTCAAAGAGTGAGTCAGACATACCGTTTAATATATGCCCACGACATATATAATCGTCGTTCTCCCACTTGCACCGTTTCCGAGTTTCCTCCGGCGTTTCGTTGTCCTTTGCTTCTGGTTGTGGAGTGCTTAGCACGTACACCACTTTCAACGTTGTTAGCATAAAATGCATCTTCTTTTGCCACCTTCTAAAATCTACGCCTTCAAATTTCTCCAACTTTCCAAACTTGCTGGTCATCTCTCGAACCGCTTCCATCTTTCAGTATATGCAAATACTCTTTAAGAATGTTGTAATTCTGGGTTAACTGAAAGATGTAGAGGCTTGGATATTTATTGAATCGCGTAGCACGCTTTCCTTAAAGAGTATTTCGACCCTATTTAGCCTGGGTATCACGAAATCCCTCGCAGGATAAGACAATAACGACACTCGAGTCTTAGGCTTAGAACACGAGCAACTTATGGAACTTTATGTGTTATTTGTTGTTCCAAAGCTCTCAATTTCGTAGGTGATGTTGTGTGTATTCAGAAAATGAATTTCACTCCCTTATATAGGTTTTAGACACCCCTTCCTTTGAACATAAGCACCCTTTAGTTGAATAGGTACCTTTTAGTGAACACACCCTTTCACTAAGCACCTATTCATGTTGTTTTTCATGTCTATTCATGCAATTTCGAATTTGCATACAATATATGATATTAAATCATTACTTAGCCATGCAAACCATGCAACTACGAGATTAAACTCGACATGCATCAACATGCTTATTCAAAGTATTAATCCGTATCAATTTTATATGAACGTGTACTCCACACTTCTCCAAATTCATATTCTATTGACTAGGATTAATCCGAAGCCTTGAATGATTCCAACTACATTAAACGGACAATGATTTCACTTAAATCATCAACATTTAATCTAGTAGCTCTTTCGGTCAAAAGAATTGTCCCCGGTGATTTAATGGCCCGAGTACAACTCGACTGAACTAGTGAAATGATAGACGGGTGCGTAACGTTTGCTATGAATTTGTGCAGAACCGTTGTAGTATGCTAAATGGGATGTATGGATTTAGGCTTTGTCGCATGTCCACGTTTAATCTAGTAGCTATAGTCAAAAGAATTGGAAGGCGATGATATAGTGTCTCACGTACATTGCTTTGATTGGAATTGTGAATGATGGACGAGTGCCTGTGACTTTGGCTATGAATTTGTGCAAATTTACGACTATGAAAATACCAAAAAAAATACAAGCCATGTGGGACATTTTTACAAAAGTAGTCTTTTCTCATAATGATGCTATTGTGTGTTTGAGAGAAGCGTGCCTAAATGGGTTGTACTCGGGATCACATATTAATGTTTTGGTGCCTACTAAGGGCCAATGCTCTTTCATGTGTGTTTCGAGTACTTCTTGGATAAGCACGTGAGCAGCGATTGTTTTGTACGACAATGTTGGATCCCCGCTCGAGCAGCGACAATGTTGTTTGCATTCCCACTTCGGTTGTCGGTTTTAAGTAGCCTTTTGCACGTATTTGGTTTGGTTTTTTCTGCGTACAAATGCCTATGTTGTAGGCATTCTTTGGAATAATCCGTTATTTTGGAAAATTTTCAAGTCCCTCTTTTGGAAAATCGCCCAAGTTTGGGTATTCTTGCACTCAAATTCCCTCCTAGCCTACACCGCACTCCATAGATCGAGAGGTTTAAGTGCTAGTCGTCACACCTAGCTTCGAAAATTAACCAAGTGAAAAGATGGGCGAGAGGAGACGTGTCTCGAGCGATGTCTATGTAATCGGATTACATCGCTGGGAGCACGTGAAATTTTACAAGTAAATGAGGACGCGACTGGGTCTGGGTGGTTGGTTCCATCGTCGAGTAATTTCCAAGTAATTTTTATTGCACCAACGCTCGTCAAGTGTCCGACGAAATGTTCTAATGAGGTTCGCTCCAAGAAATGGATTCGATACTCGCTCGATCCTAACCACGGACGTTGCAATGCTACAAATATTGCAATCGAACAACTTGATCGGTACATTAATCAACGATATCGATGAACGATCGCAATCGAAAGAGATGCAGTTGAAGAAGAACAACGAATAATGTTTCAAGAGTATAAATGTGCATCAATGTGTACATCAATCTCGAAAAACATCACCAAAGGACAAACAAATCGGTTGGGGTTTGGTCGTTATGTCACTCGGCACGCCATAGTTCACCTCATTTCGATCAATTTCGAGTTCACGTTATTTTTTAGCAATTTATTTTGATTTTTTGTGATTTTTTTGGTTTATTTTAATTATTAAAAATTATTTTTAATTATTTTTTAATTATTTTTATTATTTTTTATTTTTTTTATTTTTTATTTTTATTTTTTATATTACGAAGTCGAAAACGCGAGTCGCTACAGGATTGCTACGGGAACTCTCGCATCGCCCTGTAGCAGGGGGGGTGTGTAAAAATCCATAGGGCTGATGTCTACTGCCGTCACTTCTGAAATATTTGTAGTATCTACTATAGGGGGGACGGTTTTCAGCTTGAGACGCTGCGGGATTACTACGAGAAAACCCGTAGCATCACGCAGCGCTCTCGTAGCAACTCGTAGCGTTGGATAGGGATGCCTAAGAATCGATGGATACGGATGAGTAGACCCCCCTCTACTCATAATCTCGCACTATGTGCGAGAGTTTACGGGAGCGATGCGAGAAAACTCGCATCGCCTCGCAGCGATTGGCAACCGCTGCGAGAAATTCCCGTAGCGATGCGAGTTTTCTCGCATCGCCTCGCAGCGATTGGCAACCGCTGCGGGAACTACGGGACCGATACGAGAGATTGTGAAATTTCTCGTAGCGGCTCGCATCGTTTCTCATATTTTCTCGCATTGTTGAGTGTGTGTAAAAATTTGGGGGGTTGATGTCTACTGCCGTCACTTCCGAAATATTTGTAGTATCTACTATAGGGGGGATGGTGTTCAACGTGGGACGCTGCGGGAGTGCTACGGGAGTGCTATGGGAAACCCGTAGCATTCCGCAGCGCTCTCGTAGCAACTCGTAGCGTTGGACTGGGATGCCTAGGAATCGATGGATACGGATGAGTAGACCCCCCTCTACTCATAATCTCGCACTATTTGCGGGAGTTTACGGGAGCGATGCGAGAAAACTCGCATCGCCTCGCAGCGATTGGCATCCGCAGCGGGAAATTCCCGTAGCGATGCGAGTTTTCTCGCAGCGATTTACCACCGCTGCGGGAACTACAGGAACGATGCGAACTACTTCGGGAAATTCCCGTAGCGATGCGAGAAAACTTGCATCACCTCGCATCGACACTAGTTGCTGTGGGGAACTACAGGAACTATGCTAGCCGTTGCGGGAAAATCCCGCAGCGATGCGAGAAAACTCGCATCACCTCGCAGCTACACTAGTTGCTTCGTGGATGTTCGGGTGTGATGCGAACCGCTCTGTGAAATTCCCGTAGCAATGCGAGAAAACTCGCATCACCTCGCTCCCACACTAGTTGCTGCGGGGAACTACGGGAGCGATGCCAACCGCTGCGGGAAATTCTCGTAGCGGTGCGATATTTTTCGCATAACCTCGCAGCGCTTGGCAACTGCTACGAAAATTTCAGAAGCGATACGAGAAATGATGAAATTCCTTGTAGCGACTAGTGTTGCTGCGGGGAATTAAGGGATCGATACAAGAGATTGTTAAATTTCTCGTAGCGGCTCCATCAATTCTCATATTTTCTCATATGGTGGAGGGTGTGTAAAAATTTGGCGGGTTGATGTCTACTGCCGTCACTTCCGAAATATTTGTAGTATTTACTATAGGGGGGGACCCTTTTGGAGAAGGTTAATGAGTAATGAGGCGCAGCAGTACCCTGGGTCCCTATAGACGCTTAGTAGTGATGGGAACTAAGTGCGAAGGCACAATCGATGGGAACTAAGTAGCGATGGCAAAATCGATGAATACTAAGTACCGATGGCACAATCGATGGATATTAAGTTGCGATGCATACGCAGTAGCCTTAATAGTGACGGCAAAATCGATGGAAACTAAGTAGCGATGGCACAATCGATGGAAACGACGGAAACTAAGTATCGATGGCAAATTCGACGGAAACTAAGTATCGATGGCAAATTCGACGGATACTAAGTATCGATGGCAAATTCAACGGATACTAAGTATCGATGGTAAATTCGATGGATACTAAGTATCGATGCATACCCAATAGCCTTAGTAGCGACGGCAAAATTGATGGAAACTAAGCAGCGACGGCAAAATTGATGGAAACTAAGTAGCGACGGCAAAATCGGTGGAAACTAAGTATTGACGGCAAAATCTTTGGAAACTAAGTAGCGACGGCAAAATTGGTGGATACTAAGTATCGATGCATACCCGACTAAGTAGCGATGGCAAAATCGATGGACACTAAGTTGCGATGCATACGCAGTAGCCTTAATAGCGACGGCAAAATCGATGGAAACTAAGTAGCAATGGCACAATCGATGGAAACGATGGAAACTAAGTAGCGATGGCAAATTCGATGGGAACTAAGTAGCGATGGAAAAAACGATGGAAACTAAGTATCGATGGCAAATTCGATGGAAACTAAGTATTGATGGCAAATTCGACGGATACTAAGTATCGATGCATACCCAGTAGCTTTAGTAGCGACGGCAAAATCGATGGAAACTAAGTAGCGACGGAAAAATCGGTGGATACTAAGTATCGACGGAAAATTCGATGGATACTAAGTATCGATGGATACTAAGTAGCGATGGCAAATTCGATGGATACTAAGTATCGATGGCAAATTCGATGGATACTAAGTAGCGATGCATACCCAGTAGCTTTAGTAGCTACGGCAAAATCGATGGAAACTAAGTAGCGACGGCAAAATCGATGGAAACTAAGTAGCGATGGGAAAATCGATGGGAACTAAGTAAAAGATGGAAATGTAACAATTTTTTGATGATACTGGAGTGGGTGGGAATTCGCAGCTACTAGACCAGGTAGCTGCGAGAATCTTTGCATTGACCCTCTCATGTAAGGAAGGAATTACGCCACACAAGGGAAGAGGCATTGAGGGCTTCCAGTAAAAGACGCTACTGGTGGTAGAGGGCACGTAGTAGTAGAAGATTGTATCCTAATAACATTGTGATAAATTCTAGTTCGAAGGTATTGGACATACAATGACCCTGTAATATACGGCTATCTGCACCACGATTTTTGACCGGCGAGCTCCAATAGCGATCCCATTTGACTGGAAGCTACTACATGGAACAACTCGCGAGGCACTTCGTTTCAGGTGTGGGGATGTCGTTGACCCGAGCATATTGTTGTCCTAATACTAGAAAAATTCGAGTTTGTTCGATTTTGTTAGGACTCTTGATGCTACTATGTTAAGGATGCGATTTTGTTAGTAGCGCACTTGTTTGTATGGAATTACCCATTGTTGCGTGGGCACGTTAAATCTAGTAGCTCTTCCAAAAAATAAAAAATTGGCGGTGGATGCTATAGTGTCACGGTTTTAATTTGACTAGACTAGTGAAATGATGGACGGGTGCGTGATGGTTGCTTATAATTTGTGCAAAACTGTTGCGTGCTACTGGAATGTATGGATTTGTGCTTTGTTGCATGAGCACGTTTAATCTAGTAGCTCTTTCGGTCAAAAGAATTGTCCCCGGTGATTTAATGGCCCGAGTACAACTCGACTGAACTAGTGAAATGATAGACGGGTGCGTAACGTTTGCTATGAATTTGTGCAGAACCGTTGTAGTATGCTAAATGGGATGTATGGATTTAGGCTTTGTCGCATGTCCACGTTTAATCTAGTAGCTATAGTCAAAAGAATTGGAAGGCGATGATATAGTGTCTCACGTACATTGCTTTGATTGGAATTGTGAATGATGGACGAGTGCCTGTGACTTTGGCTATGAATTTGTGCAAATTTACGACTATGAAAATACCAAAAAAAATACAAGCCATGTGGGACATTTTTACAAAAGTAGTCTTTTCTCATAATGATGCTATTGTGTGTTTGAGAGAAGCGTGCCTAAATGGGTTGTACTCGGGATCACATATTAATGTTTTGGTGCCTACTAAGGGCCAATGCTCTTTCATGTGTGTTTCGAGTACTTCTTGGATAAGCACGTGAGCAGCGATTGTTTTGTACGACAATGTTGGATCCCCGCTCGAGCAGCGACAATGTTGTTTGCATTCCCACTTCGGTTGTCGGTTTTAAGTAGCCTTTTGCACGTATTTGGTTTGGTTTTTTCTGCGTACAAATGCCTATGTTGTAGGCATTCTTTGGAATAATCCGTTATTTTGGAAAATTTTCAAGTCCCTCTTTTGGAAAATCGCCCAAGTTTGGGTATTCTTGCACTCAAATTCCCTCCTAGCCTACGCCGCACTCCATAGATCGAGAGGTTTAAGTGCTAGTCGTCACACCTAGCTTCGAAAATTAACCAAGTGAAAAGATGGGCGAGAGGAGACGTGTCTCGAGCGATGTCTATGTAATCGGATTACATCGCTGGGAGCACGTGAAATTTTACAAGTAAATGAGGACGCGACTGGGTCTGGGTGGTTGGTTCCATCGTCGAGTAATTTCCAAGTAATTTTTATTGCACCAACGCTCGTCAAGTGTCCGACGAAATGTTCTAATGAGGTTCGCTCCAAGAAATGGATTCGATACTCGCTCGATCCTAACCACGGACGTTGCAATGCTACAAATATTGCAATCGAACAACTTGATCGGTACATTAATCAACGATATCGATGAACGATCGCAATCGAAAGAGATGCAGTTGAAGAAGAACAACGAATAATGTTTCAAGAGTATAAATGTGCATCAATGTGTACATCAATCTCGAAAAACATCACCAAAGGACAAACAAATCGGTTGGGGTTTGGTCGTTATGTCACTCGGCACGCCATAGTTCACCTCATTTCGATCAATTTCGAGTTCACGTTATTTTTTAGCAATTTATTTTGATTTTTTGTGATTTTTTTGGTTTATTTTAATTATTAAAAATTATTTTTAATTATTTTTTAATTATTTTTATTATTTTTTATTTTTTTTATTTTTTATTTTTATTTTTTATATTACGAAGTCGAAAACGCGAGTCGCTACAGGATTGCTACGGGAACTCTCGCATCGCCCTGTAGCAGGGGGGGTGTGTAAAAATCCATGGGGCTGATGTCTACTGCCGTCACTTCTGAAATATTTGTAGTATCTACTATAGGGGGGACGGTTTTCAGCTTGAGACGCTGCGGGATTACTACGGGAAAACCCGTAGCATCACGCAGCGCTCTCGTAGCAACTCGTAGCGTTGGATAGGGATGCCTAAGAATCGATGGATACGGATGAGTAGACCCCCCTCTACTCATAATCTCGCACTATGTGCGAGAGTTTACGGGAGCGATGCGAGAAAACTCGCATCGCCTCGCAGCGATTGGCAACCGCTGCGAGAAATTCCCGTAGCGATGCGAGTTTTCTCGCATCGCCTCGCAGCGATTGGCAACCGCTGCGGGAACTACGGGACCGATACGAGAGATTGTGAAATTTCTCGTAGCGGCTCGCATCGTTTCTCATATTTTCTCGCATTGTTGAGTGTGTGTAAAAATTTGGGGGGTTGATGTCTACTGCCGTCACTTCCGAAATATTTGTAGTATCTACTATAGGGGGGATGGTGTTCAACGTGGGACGCTGCGGGAGTGCTACGGGAGTGCTATGGGAAACCCGTAGCATTCCGCAGCGCTCTCGTAGCAACTCGTAGCGTTGGACTGGGATGCCTAGGAATCGATGGATACGGATGAGTAGACCCCCCTCTACTCATAATCTCGCACTATTTGCGGGAGTTTACGGGAGCGATGCGAGAAAACTCGCATCGCCTCGCAGCGATTGGCATCCGCAGCGGGAAATTCCCGTAGCGATGCGAGTTTTCTCGCAGCGATTTACCACCGCTGCGGGAACTACAGGAACGATGCGAACTACTTCGGGAAATTCCCGTAGCGATGCGAGAAAACTTGCATCACCTCGCATCGACACTAGTTGCTGTGGGGAACTACAGGAACTATGCTAGCCGTTGCGGGAAAATCCCGCAGCGATGCGAGAAAACTCGCATCACCTCGCAGCTACACTAGTTGCTTCGTGGATGTTCGGGTGTGATGCGAACCGCTCTGTGAAATTCCCGTAGCAATGCGAGAAAACTCGCATCACCTCGCTCCCACACTAGTTGCTGCGGGGAACTACGGGAGCGATGCCAACCGCTGCGGGAAATTCTCGTAGCGGTGCGATATTTTTCGCATAACCTCGCAGCGCTTGGCAACTGCTACGAAAATTTCAGAAGCGATACGAGAAATGATGAAATTCCTTGTAGCGACTAGTGTTGCTGCGGGGAATTAAGGGATCGATACAAGAGATTGTTAAATTTCTCGTAGCGGCTCCATCAATTCTCATATTTTCTCATATGGTGGAGGGTGTGTAAAAATTTGGCGGGTTGATGTCTACTGCCGTCACTTCCGAAATATTTGTAGTATTTACTATAGGGGGGGACCCTTTTGGAGAAGGTTAATGAGTAATGAGGCGCAGCAGTACCCTGGGTCCCTATAGACGCTTAGTAGTGATGGGAACTAAGTGCGAAGGCACAATCGATGGGAACTAAGTAGCGATGGCAAAATCGATGAATACTAAGTACCGATGGCACAATCGATGGATATTAAGTTGCGATGCATACGCAGTAGCCTTAATAGTGACGGCAAAATCGATGGAAACTAAGTAGCGATGGCACAATCGATGGAAACGACGGAAACTAAGTATCGATGGCAAATTCGACGGAAACTAAGTATCGATGGCAAATTCGACGGATACTAAGTATCGATGGCAAATTCAACGGATACTAAGTATCGATGGTAAATTCGATGGATACTAAGTATCGATGCATACCCAATAGCCTTAGTAGCGACGGCAAAATTGATGGAAACTAAGCAGCGACGGCAAAATTGATGGAAACTAAGTAGCGACGGCAAAATCGGTGGAAACTAAGTATTGACGGCAAAATCTTTGGAAACTAAGTAGCGACGGCAAAATTGGTGGATACTAAGTATCGATGCATACCCGACTAAGTAGCGATGGCACAATCGATGGACACTAAGTTGCGATGCATACGCAGTAGCCTTAATAGTGACGGCAAAATCGATGGAAACTAAGTAGCGATGGCACAATTGATGGAAACGACGGAAACTAAGTATCGATGGCAAATTCGACGGAAACTAAGTATCGATGGCAAATTCGACGGATACTAAGTATCGATGGCAAATTCAACGGATACTAAGTATCGATGGTAAATTCGATGGATACTAAGTATCGATGCATACCCAATAGCCTTAGTAGCGACGGCAAAATTGATGGAAACTAAGCAGCGACGGCAAAATTGATGGAAACTAAGTAGCGACGGCAAAATCGGTGGAAACTAAGTATTGACGGCAAAATCTTTGGAAACTAAGTAGCGACGGCAAAATTGGTGGATACTAAGTATCGATGCATACCCGACTAAGTAGCGATGGCAAAATCGATGGACACTAAGTTGCGATGCATACGCAGTAGCCTTAATAGCGACGGCAAAATCGATGGAAACTAAGTAGCAATGGCACAATCGATGGAAACGATGGAAACCAAGTAGCGATGGCAAATTTGATGGGAACTAAGTAGCGATGGAAAAAACGATGGAAACTAAGTATCGATGGCAAATTCGATGGAAACTAAGTATTGATGGCAAATTCGACGGATACTAAGTATCGATGCATACCCAGTAGCTTTAGTAGCGACGGCAAAATCGATGGAAACTAAGTAGCGACGGCAAAATCGGTGGATACTAAGTATCGACGGAAAATTCGATGGATACTAAGTATCGATGGATACTAAGTAGCGATGGCAAATTCGATGGATACTAAGTATCGATGGCAAATTCGATGGATACTAAGTAGCGATGCATACCCAGTAGCTTTAGTAGCTACGGCAAAATCGATGGAAACTAAGTAGCGACGGCAAAATCGATGGAAACTAAGTAGCGATGGGAAAATCGATGGGAACTAAGTAAAAGATGGAAATGTAACAATTTTTTGATGATACTGGAGTGGGTGGGAATTCGCAGCTACTAGACCAGGTAGCTGCGAGAATCTTTGCATTGACCCTCTCATGTAAGGAAGGAATTACGCCACACAAGGGAAGAGGCATTGAGGGCTTCCAGTAAAAGACGCTACTGGTGGTAGAGGGCACGTAGTAGTAGAAGATTGTATCCTAATAACATTGTGATAAATTCTAGTTCGAAGGTATTGGACATACAATTGTTGATGATTTAAGTGAAATCATTGTCCATTTAATGTAATTGGATTCATACAAAGTTTCGGTTATAATCCTAAGGCACTATAATGTGATTAAGGAGGTGCGGAGTGCACGATCATGTAAAAGTGATAAAGGATTATGTGTTGGATAAGTGGTAGTATATATGCTGAAATTAATACTTGATTTTAGTATGTATATGATGTTAATTTCGTGGTTGCATGTTTAGACATGCAAATCACGAAATTGCATGCATGGAAAATATTTGAATTATTTTCCAAAAGGTGTGACCATTATGAAATGGTGCAACTCTTTCCAAAGGGTGCAGCCCTTCATGAAAGGGCATTTTCACTATCCAAAGGGGTGTTTCAACACCTATATAAGGGTGTTGAAAATCAGATTCTAAGACCCACGAAAATTAAGAGCTTTGTGTAAACGAAGTATAGCGAATAAACATTCTATAATATACTTGTTTCTACGCCAAAGAACAAGTGCGGTATTGTCTTATCCTAGAAGAAGTTTCGTGATACCTTGGCTGTTATAGGGTCGAAATATTCTTTAAGGAAAACGTGTAAACGTGATTCAATATTTTCCAAAGCCTCCACATTCAGAAACACACAAAAGAAACAACAATCTTAAAGAATATTTACTATTCTGAACGATGGAGTCGGTTCGTGAGATGAACAGCAAATTCGGAAAATTGGAGAAGTTCGAAGGCGTAGACTTTCGAAGGTGGCAAAAGAAGATGCATTTCTTACTAACAACATTGAAGGTGGTGTACGTTCTAAGTACTCCACAACCGGAAGCAGCGGACAATGAAACGCCGGAGGAAACTCGGAAACGCTGCAAATGGGAAAACGACGACTATATATGTCGTGGGCATATATTAAACGGTATGTCTGACTCTCTCTTCGATATATATCAAAATGTGGAGTCTGCTAAGGCCCTTTGGGATAGCCTTGAATCCAAGTACATTGACGAGGACGCTTCTAGTAAGAAGTTCCTAGTTGGTAATTTTATGAATTACAAGATGTGCGACGGAAGGCCGGTAATGGAGCAATATAATGAATTGCTCCGGATATTGGGTCAATTTACCCAACATAATATGAAGATGGACGAGTCCATCTCGGTGTCTAGTGTTATAGACAAATTACCGCCGTCGTGGAAAGACTTCAAACACACCTTGAAACATAAAAAGGAAGAGTTGTCTTTAGTACAACTCGGTAGTCACTTGCGCATAGAGGAATCTCTAAGGGCGCAAGAGGGTGAAAAACCCAAGGACAAGGAACCGATAAGGTCTGCAACTATCAATATGATGGAAGCAGGGGAGAGTTCGTATAAGAACCGAGGGACAAAGCGTCCCTACAACAACAACAACGGCAACAATGCTGGGAGTAAGAAGCCTAAGGGCGCTTGCTGGATATGCGGAAAAGCGGGTCACTTTAAAAGTGATTGTCGTGCGAACAAGAATAAAAAGGGAACGATGAATAATCGCTCGGGACAAAGGTCTAATAACCAGGGTCCGGACACCAATCAAGGTGAGACTACTATACATAATTTAGATGTAAATTTAAATTATGTCCCTATAGTTTCTGAAGCATTTTATGTGCAGGATGATTCGGTGGCGTGGTGGATTGACTCGGGTGCTACTAAGCATGTTTGCAAGGATCGTCATTGGTTTCAAAAGTATGAACCAGTTGTAGATGGATCAGTGCTTTACATGGGAAACGAGTCAACAGCCCCTATTCTTGGTCGAGGCGAAGTGTTGTTGGAATTCAGTTCCGGAAAGTCCTTAGTATTATTAGATGTATTACATGTACCTGGAATAAGGAAAAATCTTGTATCCGGTAGTGTTTTATCCAAGTATGGATATAAACAAGTATACGAATCTAATAAATATGTATTGACTAAGAACGGTGTGTTTGTCGGTTTTGGATACCAATGTAACGGGATGTTTATGCTTAATATTATGAATAAAGTTGATGATTCTGTACTTATGGTTTCTTCTAAAGTGAATTATTCATTATTGTGGCATGCTAGACTAGGACATGTTCATTATAAGCGCATGATTGATATGTCCAAACTTGAATTAATTCCTGCTATGAACATAGAAGAAGATAAGTGTAATACATGCATGCTAACTAAAATCGTTAGGCAGCCTTTTAAAGATGTTCAACGTGAATCTTGTATGCTTGAACTTGTGCATAGCGACTTATGTGATTTCCATGCTACACCTTCATTGGGGAATAAGAAATACTTAGTAACTTTCATAGATGATTATTCTAGATTTTGCTATGTATTTTTGCTAAGTACTAAAGATGAAGCGCTAGAAAAGTTTAAAGTATTTAAAACTGAAGTTGAACTACAACAAGAGTGCATGATTAAAAAGTTGAGAACCGATAGGGGAGGTGAATATTATGATCCTGTTTTGTTTGAATCATGTGGTATTATTCATGAAATAACTGCGCCCTATATTCCTCAACAAAACGGTATATCCGAAAGGAAGAACCGTGTACTAAAGGAAATGGTGAATTCCATGTTATCCTATTCGGGTTTGAATAGTGGATTCTGGGGAGAAGCCGTGTTAACAGCTTGCTATTTATTAAATAGGGTTCCTAACAAAAGGAACAAAGTTACCCCCTACGAACTTTGGTACAAAAAGAAGCCGAACCTTAATTATCTTAAGGTTTGGGGCTGTCGGGCTGTCGTAAGACTACCGGATCCCAAAAGAAAAACTTTGGGAGAAAGAGGCATTGATTGCATCTTTGTTGGATATGCTGTGCATTCCAAGGCATATCGATTCTACGTGATTGAGCCGAATGATTCAGTAGCGATTCATTCTATCATAGAATCGAGGGACGCCATATTTGATGAAACTAGATTTTCATCAATGGTTAGGACCAAGGATCTGGTACCTAAGGTGGTTGAAAGCAAGGAATTAACCTTGCCCGAGCCTGAGTCGCTTGAACCTCGTCGAGGCACGAGGATAAGGACTAAGAAATCGTTCGGTCCTGATTTCCAGACCTTTCTGGTTGAAGGATCAATGGACGAAGTTGGATTTCAATACTCGTATAGTTATCATGTTGATGATGAGCCTAAAACATACGAGGAAGTCTTGAAATCGCAAGATGTTGCATTTTGGAAAGAAGCCATCAATGATGAGATGGATTCCATTATGGGAAACAACACTTGGGTGCTTGCTGATTTACCCAACGGTTGTAAACCATTAGGATGCAAGTGGATCTTTAAGAAAAAGATTAAAGTCGATGGTTCAATTGACAAGTATAAAGCCAGATTAGTCATTCAAGGCTTTAGGCAAAAGGAAGGTATTGATTACTTCGATACCTATGCTCCTGTTGCGCGAATAACTACGATTAGATTATTGATAGCCTTGGCTGCAATACATAATCTAGTGATCCATCAAATGGATGTAAAAACAGCATTCCTTAACGGTGAGTTAGAGGAGGAAATTTACATGAAACAACCCGAAGGGTTCGTTATGCCTGGTAATGAGCATAAGGTATGTAAACTTGTTAAATCCTTGTATGGATTAAAACAAGCACCTAAGCAGTGGCATCGGAAATTTGATGAAATAATTTTATCGAATGGTTTTAAGTTAAACCAATCGGATAAATGTGTGTATAGCAAATTCGATGACTTTGGTAAAGGAGTCATCATTTGTCTATATGTTGATGATATGCTTATCTTTGGTACTGACCAAAGACAAGTGGATTTGACTAAGTCATTTTTATCATCAAACTTCGATATGAAGGATATGGGGGAGGCGGATGTGATTTTAGGAATTAAAATCATTCGTGAAAACAATGCCATTACTTTAACTCTATCTCATTACATTGAGAAAGTGTTAAAGAAATTCCATTGTGATGACTATTCTACAGTCAGTACTCCATATGATTCGAGTGTAAAACTCATGCCCAATATGGGTGTTGTTGTGTCCCAGTTGGAATACTCCAAGGTAATTGGGTGCCTTATGTATGCTATGACTAGCACAAGGCCAGACATTGCATTTGCGGTAGGCAAACTAAGTAGATACACAAGTAATCCTAGCACGCATCATTGGCAGGCTGTTAGGCGTGTATTAAAATACTTAAAGGGAACCAAAGACTTTGGTTTGACATATGTCGGATATCCTTCGGTAATAGAAGGGTATTCTGATGCGAGTTGGATAACCAATATAGAGGATCATTCCTCTACTTCTGGTTGGGTTTTCCTACTCGGAGGCGGTGCTATAAGTTGGGCTTCAAAGAAGCAAACTTGTATTACGAGTTCCACTATGGAATCGGAATTTATAGCACTTGCGGCAGCTGGTAAAGAAGCTGAATGGTTAAGGAATTTGGTTTATGAAATTCCTTTGTGGCCAAAGCCTATTTCGGCGTTTTCAATTCATTGTGACAGTGCAGCCACTTTGGCTAAGGCATATAGTCATGTTTATAATGGCAAGTCAAGACACTTGGGCGTTAGACATAGCGCGATCCGTGAGCTGATCACTCAAGGAGTAATCTCTATTGATTTTGTGAGATCACAACATAATCTTGCTGATCATTTGACCAAGGGATTAGCAAAAGACTTGGTAGTAAAGTCGGTGATTGGGATGGGTCTGAAGCCTCTTTGAATCTTCAAATATGGGATACCAAATTCATTTCTAATTGTATTAGAACCAGAATTCAATTGGGAAGCCTATATTTGAGATTGAAACACATGGAAATTATCCCAAAGGTATGTGTTTGAACCTGCATGTTAAGGTTGAAGTTAATTCTTAATGAATCATTTGATAAAGTGCATTTTGCAGGTGCACGAAGAAATGATTCACCTATATGAGTGGGAAGTGTGGCAGCTTCAAGAGTCGTGGCTAAGCTCTATATACACTCAAGAATGGATGGGATACAAGGCCTAAATTTTGTATCGGAAATCATTATAGAATGTATTTGGAATTATGTGTGTAGTATCTTTTATGTATTCAGATGGGTTGAAGAGTTCAATCTTTTAAGACACTCTGATTCTCGAATATATAAGTTGTATATAACACTAAGATGAAAATTCAATCTTCAAGACATTTTCATTTTATGCATAATTCTGGCTGTTATTGTTAAAATAAGTGATTCAAGGATTACACTTAAATGGGGGAGGAATGTTGATGATTTAAGTGAAATCATTGTCCATTTAATGTAATTGGATTCATACAAAGTTTCGGTTATAATCCTAAGGCACTATAATGTGATTAAGGAGGTGCGGAGTGCACGATCATGTAAAAGTGATAAAGGATTATGTGTTGGATAAGTGGTAGTATATATGCTGAAATTAATACTTGATTTTAGTATGTATATGATGTTAATTTCGTGGTTGCATGTTTAGACATGCAAATCACGAAATTGCATGCATGGAAAATATTTGAATTATTTTCCAAAAGGTGTGACCATTATGAAATGGTGCAACTCTTTCCAAAGGGTGCAGCCCTTCATGAAAGGGCATTTTCACTATCCAAAGGGGTGTTTCAACACCTATATAAGGGTGTTGAAAATCAGATTCTAAGACCCACGAAAATTAAGAGCTTTGTGTTAACGAAGTATAGCGAATAAACATTCTATAATATACTTGTTTCTACGCCAAAGAACAAGTGCGGTATTGTCTTATCCTAGAAGAAGTTTCGTGATACCTTGGCTGTTATAGGGTCGAAATATTCTTTAAGGAAAACGTGTAAACGTGATTCAATATTTTCCAAAGCCTCCACATTCAGAAACACACAAAAGAAACAACAACAATGACCCTGTAATATACGGCTATCTGCACCACGATTTTTGACCGGCGAGCTCCAATAGCGATCCCATTTGACTGGAAGCTACTACATGGAACAACTCGCGAGGCACTTCGTTTCAGGTGTGGGGATGTCGTTGACCCGAGCATATTGTTGTCCTAATACTAGAAAAATTCGAGTTTGTTCGATTTTGTTAGGACTCTTGATGCTACTATGTTAAGGATGCGATTTTGTTAGTAGCGCACTTGTTTGTATGGAATTACCCATTGTTGCGTGGGCACGTTAAATCTAGTAGCTCTTCCAAAAAATAAAAAATTGGCGGTGGATGCTATAGTGTCACGGTTTTAATTTGACTAGACTAGTGAAATGATGGACGGGTGCGTGATGGTTGCTTATAATTTGTGCAAAACTGTTGCGTGCTACTGGAATGTATGGATTTGTGCTTTGTTGCATGAGCACGTTTAATCTAGTAGCTCTTTCGGTCAAAAGAATTGTCCCCGGTGATTTAATGGCCCGAGTACAACTCGACTGAACTAGTGAAATGATAGACGGGTGCGTAACGTTTGCTATGAATTTGTGCAGAACCGTTGTAGTATGCTAAATGGGATGTATGGATTTAGGCTTTGTCGCATGTCCACGTTTAATCTAGTAGCTATAGTCAAAAGAATTGGAAGGCGATGATATAGTGTCTCACGTACATTGCTTTGATTGGAATTGTGAATGATGGACGAGTGCCTGTGACTTTGGCTATGAATTTGTGCAAATTTACGACTATGAAAATACCAAAAAAAATACAAGCCATGTGGGACATTTTTACAAAAGTAGTCTTTTCTCATAATGATGCTATTGTGTGTTTGAGAGAAGCGTGCCTAAATGGGTTGTACTCGGGATCACATATTAATGTTTTGGTGCCTACTAAGGGCCAATGCTCTTTCATGTGTGTTTCGAGTACTTCTTGGATAAGCACGTGAGCAGCGATTGTTTTGTACGACAATGTTGGATCCCCGCTCGAGCAGCGACAATGTTGTTTGCATTCCCACTTCGGTTGTCGGTTTTAAGTAGCCTTTTGCACGTATTTGGTTTGGTTTTTTCTGCGTACAAATGCCTATGTTGTAGGCATTCTTTGGAATAATCCGTTATTTTGGAAAATTTTCAAGTCCCTCTTTTGGAAAATCGCCCAAGTTTGGGTATTCTTGCACTCAAATTCCCTCCTAGCCTACGCCGCACTCCATAGATCGAGAGGTTTAAGTGCTAGTCGTCACACCTAGCTTCGAAAATTAACCAAGTGAAAAGATGGGCGAGAGGAGACGTGTCTCGAGCGATGTCTATGTAATCGGATTACATCGCTGGGAGCACGTGAAATTTTACAAGTAAATGAGGACGCGACTGGGTCTGGGTGGTTGGTTCCATCGTCGAGTAATTTCCAAGTAATTTTTATTGCACCAACGCTCGTCAAGTGTCCGACGAAATGTTCTAATGAGGTTCGCTCCAAGAAATGGATTCGATACTCGCTCGATCCTAACCACGGACGTTGCAATGCTACAAATATTGCAATCGAACAACTTGATCGGTACATTAATCAACGATATCGATGAACGATCGCAATCGAAAGAGATGCAGTTGAAGAAGAACAACGAATAATGTTTCAAGAGTATAAATGTGCATCAATGTGTACATCAATCTCGAAAAACATCACCAAAGGACAAACAAATCGGTTGGGGTTTGGTCGTTATGTCACTCGGCACGCCATAGTTCACCTCATTTCGATCAATTTCGAGTTCACGTTATTTTTTAGCAATTTATTTTGATTTTTTGTGATTTTTTTGGTTTATTTTAATTATTAAAAATTATTTTTAATTATTTTTTAATTATTTTTATTATTTTTTATTATTTTTATTTTTTATTTTTATTTTTTATATTACGAAGTCGAAAACGCGAGTCGCTACAGGATTGCTACGGGAACTCTCGCATCGCCCTGTAGCAGGGGGGGTGTGTAAAAATCCATGGGGCTGATGTCTACTGCCGTCACTTCTGAAATATTTGTAGTATCTACTATAGGGGGGACGGTTTTCAGCTTGAGACGCTGCGGGATTACTACGGGAAAACCCGTAGCATCACGCAGCGCTCTCGTAGCAACTCGTAGCGTTGGATAGGGATGCCTAAGAATCGATGGATACGGATGAGTAGACCCCCCTCTACTCATAATCTCGCACTATGTGCGAGAGTTTACGGGAGCGATGCGAGAAAACTCGCATCGCCTCGCAGCGATTGGCAACCGCTGCGAGAAATTCCCGTAGCGATGCGAGTTTTCTCGCATCGCCTCGCAGCGATTGGCAACCGCTGCGGGAACTACGGGACCGATACGAGAGATTGTGAAATTTCTCGTAGCGGCTCGCATCGTTTCTCATATTTTCTCGCATTGTTGAGTGTGTGTAAAAATTTGGGGGGTTGATGTCTACTGCCGTCACTTCCGAAATATTTGTAGTATCTACTATAGGGGGGATGGTGTTCAACGTGGGACGCTGCGGGAGTGCTACGGGAGTGCTATGGGAAACCCGTAGCATTCCGCAGCGCTCTCGTAGCAACTCGTAGCGTTGGACTGGGATGCCTAGGAATCGATGGATACGGATGAGTAGACCCCCCTCTACTCATAATCTCGCACTATTTGCGGGAGTTTACGGGAGCGATGCGAGAAAACTCGCATCGCCTCGCAGCGATTGGCATCCGCAGCGGGAAATTCCCGTAGCGATGCGAGTTTTCTCGCAGCGATTTACCACCGCTGCGGGAACTACAGGAACGATGCGAACTACTTCGGGAAATTCCCGTAGCGATGCGAGAAAACTTGCATCACCTCGCATCGACACTAGTTGCTGTGGGGAACTACAGGAACTATGCTAGCCGTTGCGGGAAAATCCCGCAGCGATGCGAGAAAACTCGCATCACCTCGCAGCTACACTAGTTGCTTCGTGGATGTTCGGGTGTGATGCGAACCGCTCTGTGAAATTCCCGTAGCAATGCGAGAAAACTCGCATCACCTCGCTCCCACACTAGTTGCTGCGGGGAACTACGGGAGCGATGCCAACCGCTGCGGGAAATTCTCGTAGCGGTGCGATATTTTTCGCATAACCTCGCAGCGCTTGGCAACTGCTACGAAAATTTCAGAAGCGATACGAGAAATGATGAAATTCCTTGTAGCGACTAGTGTTGCTGCGGGGAATTAAGGGATCGATACAAGAGATTGTTAAATTTCTCGTAGCGGCTCCATCAATTCTCATATTTTCTCATATGGTGGAGGGTGTGTAAAAATTTGGCGGGTTGATGTCTACTGCCGTCACTTCCGAAATATTTGTAGTATTTACTATAGGGGGGGACCCTTTTGGAGAAGGTTAATGAGTAATGAGGCGCAGCAGTACCCTGGGTCCCTATAGACGCTTAGTAGTGATGGGAACTAAGTGCGAAGGCACAATCGATGGGAACTAAGTAGCGATGGCAAAATCGATGAATACTAAGTACCGATGGCACAATCGATGGATATTAAGTTGCGATGCATACGCAGTAGCCTTAATAGTGACGGCAAAATCGATGGAAACTAAGTAGCGATGGCACAATCGATGGAAACGACGGAAACTAAGTATCGATGGCAAATTCGACGGAAACTAAGTATCGATGGCAAATTCGACGGATACTAAGTATCGATGGCAAATTCAACGGATACTAAGTATCGATGGTAAATTCGATGGATACTAAGTATCGATGCATACCCAATAGCCTTAGTAGCGACGGCAAAATTGATGGAAACTAAGCAGCGACGGCAAAATTGATGGAAACTAAGTAGCGACGGCAAAATCGGTGGAAACTAAGTATTGACGGCAAAATCTTTGGAAACTAAGTAGCGACGGCAAAATTGGTGGATACTAAGTATCGATGCATACCCGACTAAGTAGCGATGGCACAATCGATGGACACTAAGTTGCGATGCATACGCAGTAGCCTTAATAGTGACGGCAAAATCGATGGAAACTAAGTAGCGATGGCACAATTGATGGAAACGACGGAAACTAAGTATCGATGGCAAATTCGACGGAAACTAAGTATCGATGGCAAATTCGACGGATACTAAGTATCGATGGCAAATTCAACGGATACTAAGTATCGATGGTAAATTCGATGGATACTAAGTATCGATGCATACCCAATAGCCTTAGTAGCGACGGCAAAATTGATGGAAACTAAGCAGCGACGGCAAAATTGATGGAAACTAAGTAGCGACGGCAAAATCGGTGGAAACTAAGTATTGACGGCAAAATCTTTGGAAACTAAGTAGCGACGGCAAAATTGGTGGATACTAAGTATCGATGCATACCCGACTAAGTAGCGATGGCAAAATCGATGGACACTAAGTTGCGATGCATACGCAGTAGCCTTAATAGCGACGGCAAAATCGATGGAAACTAAGTAGCAATGGCACAATCGATGGAAACGATGGAAACCAAGTAGCGATGGCAAATTTGATGGGAACTAAGTAGCGATGGAAAAAACGATGGAAACTAAGTATCGATGGCAAATTCGATGGAAACTAAGTATTGATGGCAAATTCGACGAATACTAAGTATCGATGCATACCCAGTAGCTTTAGTAGCGACGGCAAAATCGATGGAAACTAAGTAGCGACGGCAAAATCGGTGGATACTAAGTATCGACGGAAAATTCGATGGATACTAAGTATCGATGGATACTAAGTAGCGATGGCAAATTCGATGGATACTAAGTATCGATGGCAAATTCGATGGATACTAAGTAGCGATGCATACCCAGTAGCTTTAGTAGCTACGGCAAAATCGATGGAAACTAAGTAGCGACGGCAAAATCGATGGAAACTAAGTAGCGATGGGAAAATCGATGGGAACTAAGTAAAAGATGGAAATGTAACAATTTTTTGATGATACTGGAGTGGGTGGGAATTCGCAGCTACTAGACCAGGTAGCTGCGAGAATCTTTGCATTGACCCTCTCATGTAAGGAAGGAATTACGCCACACAAGGGAAGAGGCATTGAGGGCTTCCAGTAAAAGACGCTACTGGTGGTAGAGGGCACGTAGTAGTAGAAGATTGTATCCTAATAACATTGTGATAAATTCTAGTTCGAAGGTATTGGACATACAACGACCCTGTAATATACGGCTATCTGCACCACGATTTTTGACCGGCGAGCTCCAATAGCGATCCCATTTGACTGGAAGCTACTACATGGAACAACTCGCGAGGCACTTCGTTTCAGGTGTGGGGATGTCGTTGACCCGAGCATATTGTTGTCCTAATACTAGAAAAATTCGAGTTTGTTCGATTTTGTTAGGACTCTTGATGCTACTATGTTAAGGATGCGATTTTGTTAGTAGCGCACTTGTTTGTATGGAATTACCCATTGTTGCGTGGGCACGTTAAATCTAGTAGCTCTTCCAAAAAATAAAAAATTGGCGGTGGATGCTATAGTGTCACGGTTTTAATTTGACTAGACTAGTGAAATGATGGACGGGTGCGTGATGGTTGCTTATAATTTGTGCAAAACTGTTGCGTGCTACTGGAATGTATGGATTTGTGCTTTGTTGCATGAGCACGTTTAATCTAGTAGCTCTTTCGGTCAAAAGAATTGTCCCCGGTGATTTAATGGCCCGAGTACAACTCGACTGAACTAGTGAAATGATAGACGGGTGCGTAACGTTTGCTATGAATTTGTGCAGAACCGTTGTAGTATGCTAAATGGGATGTATGGATTTAGGCTTTGTCGCATGTCCACGTTTAATCTAGTAGCTATAGTCAAAAGAATTGGAAGGCGATGATATAGTGTCTCACGTACATTGCTTTGATTGGAATTGTGAATGATGGACGAGTGCCTGTGACTTTGGCTATGAATTTGTGCAAATTTACGACTATGAAAATACCAAAAAAAATACAAGCCATGTGGGACATTTTTACAAAAGTAGTCTTTTCTCATAATGATGCTATTGTGTGTTTGAGAGAAGCGTGCCTAAATGGGTTGTACTCGGGATCACATATTAATGTTTTGGTGCCTACTAAGGGCCAATGCTCTTTCATGTGTGTTTCGAGTACTTCTTGGATAAGCACGTGAGCAGCGATTGTTTTGTACGACAATGTTGGATCCCCGCTCGAGCAGCGACAATGTTGTTTGCATTCCCACTTCGGTTGTCGGTTTTAAGTAGCCTTTTGCACGTATTTGGTTTGGTTTTTTCTGCGTACAAATGCCTATGTTGTAGGCATTCTTTGGAATAATCCGTTATTTTGGAAAATTTTCAAGTCCCTCTTTTGGAAAATCGCCCAAGTTTGGGTATTCTTGCACTCAAATTCCCTCCTAGCCTACACCGCACTCCATAGATCGAGAGGTTTAAGTGCTAGTCGTCACACCGAGCTTCGAAAATTAACCAAGTGAAAAGATGGGCGAGAGGAGACGTGTCTCGAGCGATGTCTATGTAATCGGATTACATCGCTGGGAGCACGTGAAATTTTACAAGTAAATGAGGACGCGACTGGGTCTGGGTGGTTGGTTCCATCGTCGAGTAATTTCCAAGTAATTTTTATTGCACCAACGCTCGTCAAGTGTCCGACGAAATGTTCTAATGAGGTTCGCTCCAAGAAATGGATTCGATACTCGCTCGATCCTAACCACGGACGTTGCAATGCTACAAATATTGCAATCGAACAACTTGATCGGTACATTAATCAACGATATCGATGAACGATCGCAATCGAAAGAGATGCAGTTGAAGAAGAACAACGAATAATGTTTCAAGAGTATAAATGTGCATCAATGTGTACATCAATCTCGAAAAACATCACCAAAGGACAAACAAATCGGTTGGGGTTTGGTCGTTATGTCACTCGGCACGCCATAGTTCACCTCATTTCGATCAATTTCGAGTTCACGTTATTTTTTAGCAATTTATTTTGATTTTTTGTGATTTTTTTGGTTTATTTTAATTATTAAAAATTATTTTTAATTATTTTTTAATTATTTTTATTATTTTTTATTTTTTTTATTTTTTATTTTTATTTTTTATATTACGAAGTCGAAAACGCGAGTCGCTACAGGATTGCTACGGGAACTCTCGCATCGCCCTGTAGCAGGGGGGGGGGTGTAAAAATCCATGGGGCTGATGTCTACTGCCGTCACTTCTGAAATATTTGTAGTATCTACTATAGGGGGGACGGTTTTCAGCTTGAGACGCTGCGGGATTACTACGGGAAAACCCGTAGCATCACGCAGCGCTCTCGTAGCAACTCGTAGCGTTGGATAGGGATGCCTAAGAATCGATGGATACGGATGAGTAGACCCCCCTCTACTCATAATCTCGCACTATGTGCGAGAGTTTACGGGAGCGATGCGAGAAAACTCGCATCGCCTCGCAGCGATTGGCAACCGCTGCGAGAAATTCCCGTAGCGATGCGAGTTTTCTCGCATCGCCTCGCAGCGATTGGCAACCGCTGCGGGAACTACGGGACCGATACGAGAGATTGTGAAATTTCTCGTAGCGGCTCGCATCGTTTCTCATATTTTCTCGCATTGTTGAGTGTGTGTAAAAATTTGGGGGGTTGATGTCTACTGCCGTCACTTCCGAAATATTTGTAGTATCTACTATAGGGGGGATGGTGTTCAACGTGGGACGCTGCGGGAGTGCTACGGGAGTGCTATGGGAAACCCGTAGCATTCCGCAGCGCTCTCGTAGCAACTCGTAGCGTTGGACTGGGATGCCTAGGAATCGATGGATACGGATGAGTAGATGATGGGGACCCTAGTCGATAAATAGGCCCAAACACCAAACACCAAAAATCCGTAGACGCGTACGCGGCTTCGTCTCGTTTGGTCAGAGGTTTATGAGTCCGTTTCTCGTCCGGTTGCCGCACGTCTAAGCACAGTAGTTCTTGTATCGACTATATTTGAGCTTGTGGTCGAAATCGTGCTCACGTGAACTAAGCTTAGTTAGGCTTCGTTACACGCCCAATCAAGTAAGCTCGTTAAGAGTTACTTAATTCCTCGTAGTACTCGCCTTAAGATTATCGAATTAATCTAAGGTAGTAGAACGGATTGTCGCACTACGCGCCTCCTACGAGTGAATATTATTCAACTCGAGGTCTTCGGAATTGTAGTGATAACACTAACAAATCCGGAACAATTTATAGCCGTGTATTAGGCTTTAGTCGATCCCACGAATAAAGCCCTTTGGCTATAAATCGTTTATAGACACAAAGAAGTTCTTTGGAAAAACTATTTTCAATAATGATATGAATGAAAAATACATAGCGGAGCCTCTAATTTATAGAGCTCAAAAGAATCCTAAACTAGGTATAATTCCTATAAGGAAAGAGAATCCTAGTATCTAAGGGAAACTAAATAAACTAAATAATAAAAAGATCCTCACGCGGATTCTTTCCTAATTACTTAATTAAATAAATAAAATAAAATACTAATTAATTAAATAAAACAATTAAAGATAATTTGGACATTGGTAACTCGGAGTCCATAACCGAGGCTGCCGCGCCTGCCGTCAGCCGCCACTGGTCGCCGCCGCGAGCCGCCGTGATCGCCGGTGGTTGGTCGGAACATTCGCCGGAATGTTCGCCGGAGTAATCGCCGATCCACTGCCATGCGTCGCCGGTGCCTTTCCCTTCGCCGGAGTATTTTCCGATGCATCGGAAAATCCCCGAATCGCTACGGGCGTGATGCGTGGTGACTCGTGAACCTCTCGTAGCGTCCCTTGAGTCGCTGCTGGTGGTTCGCCTCTATACGCGCCCGTACGCTCCCCCGTAGACGCCTCGCACGTCGCTGCGAGCGTCTCGATCGGATCCCCGCATGCCGCTACGAGTACGCTGCGATCCTCTCGTAGCGCTGGATCGCTACGGGAACTACTGGGATCCTCGCATGTTGCTACGGGTAAAACGTCAGTTTCCCGTAGCATCTCGCATCCTTGTTCCTTGGGTACTTCATTACCCAGTGACTCGAAGAATGATTCGAGTACTCCCTCGAATTCGTCATCCATGTTCAAGTCCACGGTTTCCAATACTTCAGTTGAAGCTAATGAATCCCCGAACATCAAATATGATGCGTCCAAAGGTATATCAAATCCATGGAACATCTCCCAACTCACGGGTTCTGGGAGTTTCTCGCAGCTGACTCGTAAAATCTCTGGTTCAGCTACGGGCTTCGAGACAGGGTTCTCATCACTCCCCCTTCCTTTAAAACAATCCTTGCCCTCAAGGATTTCTTGCACAGGCTGCTTCTCCTCGTGCGTTGGTTTGATTGGAAGGATAGGGTTTGGCTTTTCTGGCCCTTGAACCTCCGTGTCTCTCTCTTTGCGCTTGCGTGTCCTCTCATCACGTGTGCGGGACGAATCGATCACCATGACCTCCCGGTACGCACACCTGTGACGTTTTGTCCACACCCCAAGGCACTTGTAACACAATCCTCGGTTTGCTAGCTCTACCACTTCATGTCTTCGGAGTTTACGCCCCTTGTGGTACTGCTTGAGGAATTGTATCTCATCATCGACACTAACCTCGCGGCCCCTTCGTGATCTTCGCGTATTGCTACGCATGGGCTCGCGCACCCTCGTACGCCCTCGTCGCGTCTCCGTAGCAATCCCCTTGCTCTCGGGTTGACTTGGCGTTGTGTACTTGTCACTTACCGTGGGTTCCAGATTCCCCGTACGTTCGAGTGGCTTGCGGACTCTCCGCCGTTCGCTCGAATCAGAGTCGTATTGGTCACCCAATTTGACTCCAGTTTTAGCCTCGGTCACAACTTGGGTTTGACGTGGATTTTTCTCTCCCGCCTTCTCCAAATTAGCCATGGGCTCACGAACAAGCCTCACAGGTTTAGGGCTTACTCGTCTTCCATCGCCGTTGACGCCGCTGCTTCGATCCCGTGTGCGTGGTGGCACCTTGGATTGATCCTTCGCACGCTCGCCCTCCGATCGATGCTTCCTCTCCTCATGCTTTGATGCATGGTGCTGTGACTCGGTTGACCGCCTCGTAGACCCATGACAGGTGGTAGAGTCGTCTCCCCGCGTCTCGGTTCGCCTCCGCTTCGAATCACGATCGTGACCCACGGGGGTGCCCGGATTCTGGTCCTTCGCTGCCACAACAGCCGCGATTTCCCGTATGCTCTTCTGCATCTCTTCGTTCATCATGGCCTGCCTCTTGGTGACTTCGCGCATCTCGTCGACCGCCGCCTTGAGGTCCTTCATCTCCATCGAAGTTGGTGGCGTCGCCATCTCCTTCGTTGATTTCGTTACCTGTGCACCACAAAACTCGCTCCAAAGAACTTCTCTCAATGAGAGCACCAGTTGATGGGGACCCTAGTCGATAAATAGGCCCAAACACCAAACACCAAAAATCCGTAGACGCGTACGCGGCTTCGTCTCGTTTGGTCAGAGGTTTATGAGTCCGTTTCTCGTCCGGTTGCCGCACGTCTAAGCACAGTAGTTCTTGTATCGACTATATTTGAGCTTGTGGTCGAAATCGTGCTCACGTGAACTAAGCTTAGTTAGGCTTCGTTACACGCCCAATCAAGTAAGCTCGTTAAGAGTTACTTAATTCCTCGTAGTACTCGCCTTAAGATTATCGAATTAATCTAAGGTAGTAGAACGGATTGTCGCACTACGCGCCTCCTACGAGTGAATATTATTCAACTCGAGGTCTTCGGAATTGTAGTGATAACACTAACAAATCCGGAACAATTTATAGCCGTGTATTAGGCTTTAGTCGATCCCACGAATAAAGCCCTTTGGCTATAAATCGTTTATAGACACAAAGAAGTTCTTTGGAAAAACTATTTTCAATAATGATATGAATGAAAAATACATAGCGGAGCCTCTAATTTATAGAGCTCAAAAGAATCCTAAACTAGGTATAATTCCTATAAGGAAAGAGAATCCTAGTATCTAAGGGAAACTAAATAAACTAAATAATAAAAAGATCCTCACGCGGATTCTTTCCTAATTACTTAATTAAATAAATAAAATAAAATACTAATTAATTAAATAAAACAATTAAAGATAATTTGGACATTGGTAACTCGGAGTCCATAACCGAGGCTGCCGCGCCTGCCGTCAGCCGCCACTGGTCGCCGCCGCGAGCCGCCGTGATCGCCGGTGGTTGGTCGGAACATTCGCCGGAATGTTCGCCGGAGTAATCGCCGATCCACTGCCATGCGTCGCCGGTGCCTTTCCCTTCGCCGGAGTATTTTCCGATGCATCGGAAAATCCCCGAATCGCTACGGGCGTGATGCGTGGTGACTCGTGAACCTCTCGTAGCGTCCCTTGAGTCGTTGCTGGTGGTTCGCCTCTATACGCGCCCGTACGCTCCCCCGTAGACGCCTCGCACGTCGCTGCGAGCGTCTCGATCGGATCCCCGCATGCCGCTACGAGTACGCTGCGAGCCTCTCGTAGCGCTGGATCGCTACGGGAACTACTGGGATCCTCGCATGTTGCTACGGGTAAAACGTCAGTTTCCCGTAGCATCTCGCATCCTTGTTCCTTGGGTACTTCATTACCCAGTGACTCGAAGAATGATTCGAGTACTCCCTCGAATTCGTCATCCATGTTCAAGTCCACGGTTTCCAATACTTCAGTTGAAGCTAATGAATCCCCGAACATCAAATATGATGCGTCCAAAGGTATATCAAATCCATGGAACATCTCCCAACTCACGGGTTCTGGGAGTTTCTCGCAGCTGACTCGTAAAATCTCTGGTTCAGCTACGGGCTTCGAGACAGGGTTCTCATCAGTAGACCCCCCTCTACTCATAATCTCGCACTATTTGCGGGAGTTTACGGGAGCGATGCGAGAAAACTCGCATCGCCTCGCAGCGATTGGCATCCGCAGCGGGAAATTCCCGTAGCGATGCGAGTTTTCTCGCAGCGATTTACCACCGCTGCGGGAACTACAGGAACGATGCGAACTACTTCGGGAAATTCCCGTAGCGATGCGAGAAAACTTGCATCACCTCGCATCGACACTAGTTGCTGTGGGGAACTACAGGAACTATGCTAGCCGTTGCGGGAAAATCCCGCAGCGATGCGAGAAAACTCGCATCACCTCGCAGCTACACTAGTTGCTTCGTGGATGTTCGGGTGTGATGCGAACCGCTCTGTGAAATTCCCGTAGCAATGCGAGAAAACTCGCATCACCTCGCTCCCACACTAGTTGCTGCGGGGAACTACGGGAGCGATGCCAACCGCTGCGGGAAATTCTCGTAGCGGTGCGATATTTTTCGCATAACCTCGCAGCGCTTGGCAACTGCTACGAAAATTTCAGAAGCGATACGAGAAATGATGAAATTCCTTGTAGCGACTAGTGTTGCTGCGGGGAATTAAGGGATCGATACAAGAGATTGTTAAATTTCTCGTAGCGGCTCCATCAATTCTCATATTTTCTCATATGGTGGAGGGTGTGTAAAAATTTGGCGGGTTGATGTCTACTGCCGTCACTTCCGAAATATTTGTAGTATTTACTATAGGGGGGGACCCTTTTGGAGAAGGTTAATGAGTAATGAGGCGCAGCAGTACCCTGGGTCCCTATAGACGCTTAGTAGTGATGGGAACTAAGTGCGAAGGCACAATCGATGGGAACTAAGTAGCGATGGCAAAATCGATGAATACTAAGTACCGATGGCACAATCGATGGATATTAAGTTGCGATGCATACGCAGTAGCCTTAATAGTGACGGCAAAATCGATGGAAACTAAGTAGCGATGGCACAATCGATGGAAACGACGGAAACTAAGTATCGATGGCAAATTCGACGGAAACTAAGTATCGATGGCAAATTCGACGGATACTAAGTATCGATGGCAAATTCAACGGATACTAAGTATCGATGGTAAATTCGATGGATACTAAGTATCGATGCATACCCAATAGCCTTAGTAGCGACGGCAAAATTGATGGAAACTAAGCAGCGACGGCAAAATTGATGGAAACTAAGTAGCGACGGCAAAATCGGTGGAAACTAAGTATTGACGGCAAAATCTTTGGAAACTAAGTAGCGACGGCAAAATTGGTGGATACTAAGTATCGATGCATACCCGACTAAGTAGCGATGGCAAAATCGATGGACACTAAGTTGCGATGCATACGCAGTAGCCTTAATAGCGACGGCAAAATCGATGGAAACTAAGTAGCAATGGCACAATCGATGGAAACGATGGAAACTAAGTAGCGATGGCAAATTCGATGGGAACTAAGTAGCGATGGAAAAAACGATGGAAACTAAGTATCGATGGCAAATTCGATGGAAACTAAGTATTGATGGCAAATTCGACGGATACTAAGTATCGATGCATACCCAGTAGCTTTAGTAGCGACGGCAAAATCGATGGAAACTAAGTAGCGACGGCAAAATCGGTGGATACTAAGTATCGACGGAAAATTCGATGGATTCTAAGTATCGATGGATACTAAGTAGCGATGGCAAATTCGATGGATACTAAGTATCGATGGCAAATTCGATGGATACTAAGTAGCGATGCATACCCAGTAGCTTTAGTAGCTACGGCAAAATCGATGGAAACTAAGTAGCGACGGCAAAATCGATGGAAACTAAGTAGCGATGGGAAAATCGATGGGAACTAAGTAAAAGATGGAAATGTAACAATTTTTTGATGATACTGGAGTGGGTGGGAATTCGCAGCTACTAGACCAGGTAGCTGCGAGAATCTTTGCATTGACCCTCTCATGTAAGGAAGGAATTACGCCACACAAGGGAAGAGGCATTGAGGGCTTCCAGTAAAAGACGCTACTGGTGGTAGAGGGCACGTAGTAGTAGAAGATTGTATCCTAATAACATTGTGATAAATTCTAGTTCGAAGGTATTGGACATACAATGACCCTGTAATATACGGCTATCTGCACCACGATTTTTGACCGGCGAGCTCCAATAGCGATCCCATTTGACTGGAAGCTACTACATGGAACAACTCGCGAGGCACTTCGTTTCAGGTGTGGGGATGTCGTTGACCCGAGCATATTGTTGTCCTAATACTAGAAAAATTCGAGTTTGTTCGATTTTGTTAGGACTCTTGATGCTACTATGTTAAGGATGCGATTTTGTTAGTAGCGCACTTGTTTGTATGGAATTACCCATTGTTGCGTGGGCACGTTAAATCTAGTAGCTCTTCCAAAAAATAAAAAATTGGCGGTGGATGCTATAGTGTCACGGTTTTAATTTGACTAGACTAGTGAAATGATGGACGGGTGCGTGATGGTTGCTTATAATTTGTGCAAAACTGTTGCGTGCTACTGGAATGTATGGATTTGTGCTTTGTTGCATGAGCACGTTTAATCTAGTAGCTCTTTCGGTCAAAAGAATTGTCCCCGGTGATTTAATGGCCCGAGTACAACTCGACTGAACTAGTGAAATGATAGACGGGTGCGTAACGTTTGCTATGAATTTGTGCAGAACCGTTGTAGTATGCTAAATGGGATGTATGGATTTAGGCTTTGTCGCATGTCCACGTTTAATCTAGTAGCTATAGTCAAAAGAATTGGAAGGCGATGATATAGTGTCTCACGTACATTGCTTTGATTGGAATTGTGAATGATGGACGAGTGCCTGTGACTTTGGCTATGAATTTGTGCAAATTTACGACTATGAAAATACCAAAAAAAATACAAGCCATGTGGGACATTTTTACAAAAGTAGTCTTTTCTCATAATGATGCTATTGTGTGTTTGAGAGAAGCGTGCCTAAATGGGTTGTACTCGGGATCGCATATTAATGTTTTGGTGCCTACTAAGGGCCAATGCTCTTTCATGTGTGTTTCGAGTACTTCTTGGATAAGCACGTGAGCAGCGATTGTTTTGTACGACAATGTTGGATCCCCGCTCGAGCAGCGACAATGTTGTTTGCATTCCCACTTCGGTTGTCGGTTTTAAGTAGCCTTTTGCACGTATTTGGTTTGGTTTTTTCTGCGTACAAATGCCTATGTTGTAGGCATTCTTTGGAATAATCCGTTATTTTGGAAAATTTTCAAGTCCCTCTTTTGGAAAATCGCCCAAGTTTGGGTATTCTTGCACTCAAATTCCCTCCTAGCCTACACCGCACTCCATAGATCGAGAGGTTTAAGTGCTAGTCGTCACACCTAGCTTCGAAAATTAACCAAGTGAAAAGATGGGCGAGAGGAGACGTGTCTCGAGCGATGTCTATGTAATCGGATTACATCGCTGGGAGCACGTGAAATTTTACAAGTAAATGAGGACGCGACTGGGTCTGGGTGGTTGGTTCCATCGTCGAGTAATTTCCAAGTAATTTTTATTGCACCAACGCTCGTCAAGTGTCCGACGAAATGTTCTAATGAGGTTCGCTCCAAGAAATGGATTCGATACTCGCTCGATCCTAACCACGGACGTTGCAATGCTACAAATATTGCAATCGAACAACTTGATCGGTACATTAATCAACGATATCGATGAACGATCGCAATCGAAAGAGATGCAGTTGAAGAAGAACAACGAATAATGTTTCAAGAGTATAAATGTGCATCAATGTGTACATCAATCTCGAAAAACATCACCAAAGGACAAACAAATCGGTTGGGGTTTGGTCGTTATGTCACTCGGCACGCCATAGTTCACCTCATTTCGATCAATTTCGAGTTCACGTTATTTTTTAGCAATTTATTTTGATTTTTTGTGATTTTTTTGGTTTATTTTAATTATTAAAAATTATTTTTAATTATTTTTTAATTATTTTTATTATTTTTTATTTTTTTTATTTTTTATTTTTATTTTTTATATTACGAAGTCGAAAACGCGAGTCGCTACAGGATTGCTACGGGAACTCTCGCATCGCCCTGTAGCAGGGGGGGTGTGTAAAAATCCATGGGGCTGATGTCTACTGCCGTCACTTCTGAAATATTTGTAGTATCTACTATAGGGGGGACGGTTTTCAGCTTGAGACGCTGCGGGATTACTACGGGAAAACCCGTAGCATCACGCAGCGCTCTCGTAGCAACTCGTAGCGTTGGATAGGGATGCCTAAGAATCGATGGATACGGATGAGTAGACCCCCCTCTACTCATAATCTCGCACTATGTGCGAGAGTTTACGGGAGCGATGCGAGAAAACTCGCATCGCCTCGCAGCGATTGGCAACCGCTGCGAGAAATTCCCGTAGCGATGCGAGTTTTCTCGCATCGCCTCGCAGCGATTGGCAACCGCTGCGGGAACTACGGGACCGATACGAGAGATTGTGAAATTTCTCGTAGCGGCTCGCATCGTTTCTCATATTTTCTCGCATTGTTGAGTGTGTGTAAAAATTTGGGGGGTTGATGTCTACTGCCGTCACTTCCGAAATATTTGTAGTATCTACTATAGGGGGGATGGTGTTCAACGTGGGACGCTGCGGGAGTGCTACGGGAGTGCTATGGGAAACCCGTAGCATTCCGCAGCGCTCTCGTAGCAACTCGTAGCGTTGGACTGGGATGCCTAGGAATCGATGGATACGGATGAGTAGACCCCCCTCTACTCATAATCTCGCACTATTTGCGGGAGTTTACGGGAGCGATGCGAGAAAACTCGCATCGCCTCGCAGCGATTGGCATCCGCAGCGGGAAATTCCCGTAGCGATGCGAGTTTTCTCGCAGCGATTTACCACCGCTGCGGGAACTACAGGAACGATGCGAACTACTTCGGGAAATTCCCGTAGCGATGCGAGAAAACTTGCATCACCTCGCATCGACACTAGTTGCTGTGGGGAACTACAGGAACTATGCTAGCCGTTGCGGGAAAATCCCGCAGCGATGCGAGAAAACTCGCATCACCTCGCAGCTACACTAGTTGCTTCGTGGATGTTCGGGTGTGATGCGAACCGCTCTGTGAAATTCCCGTAGCAATGCGAGAAAACTCGCATCACCTCGCTCCCACACTAGTTGCTGCGGGGAACTACGGGAGCGATGCCAACCGCTGCGGGAAATTCTCGTAGCGGTGCGATATTTTTCGCATAACCTCGCAGCGCTTGGCAACTGCTACGAAAATTTCAGAAGCGATACGAGAAATGATGAAATTCCTTGTAGCGACTAGTGTTGCTGCGGGGAATTAAGGGATCGATACAAGAGATTGTTAAATTTCTCGTAGCGGCTCCATCAATTCTCATATTTTCTCATATGGTGGAGGGTGTGTAAAAATTTGGCGGGTTGATGTCTACTGCCGTCACTTCCGAAATATTTGTAGTATTTACTATAGGGGGGGACCCTTTTGGAGAAGGTTAATGAGTAATGAGGCGCAGCAGTACCCTGGGTCCCTATAGACGCTTAGTAGTGATGGGAACTAAGTGCGAAGGCACAATCGATGGGAACTAAGTAGCGATGGCAAAATCGATGAATACTAAGTACCGATGGCACAATCGATGGATATTAAGTTGCGATGCATACGCAGTAGCCTTAATAGTGACGGCAAAATCGATGGAAACTAAGTAGCGATGGCACAATCGATGGAAACGACGGAAACTAAGTATCGATGGCAAATTCGACGGAAACTAAGTATCGATGGCAAATTCGACGGATACTAAGTATCGATGGCAAATTCAACGGATACTAAGTATCGATGGTAAATTCGATGGATACTAAGTATCGATGCATACCCAATAGCCTTAGTAGCGACGGCAAAATTGATGGAAACTAAGCAGCGACGGCAAAATTGATGGAAACTAAGTAGCGACGGCAAAATCGGTGGAAACTAAGTATTGACGGCAAAATCTTTGGAAACTAAGTAGCGACGGCAAAATTGGTGGATACTAAGTATCGATGCATACCCGACTAAGTAGCGATGGCAAAATCGATGGACACTAAGTTGCGATGCATACGCAGTAGCCTTAATAGCGACGGCAAAATCGATGGAAACTAAGTAGCAATGGCACAATCGATGGAAACGATGGAAACTAAGTAGCGATGGCAAATTCGATGGGAACTAAGTAGCGATGGAAAAAACGATGGAAACTAAGTATCGATGGCAAATTCGATGGAAACTAAGTATTGATGGCAAATTCGACGGATACTAAGTATCGATGCATACCCAGTAGCTTTAGTAGCGACGGCAAAATCGATGGAAACTAAGTAGCGACGGCAAAATCGGTGGATACTAAGTATCGACGGAAAATTCGATGGATACTAAGTATCGATGGATACTAAGTAGCGATGGCAAATTCGATGGATACTAAGTATCGATGGCAAATTCGATGGATACTAAGTAGCGATGCATACCCAGTAGCTTTAGTAGCTACGGCAAAATCGATGGAAACTAAGTAGCGACGGCAAAATCGATGGAAACTAAGTAGCGATGGGAAAATCGATGGGAACTAAGTAAAAGATGGAAATGTAACAATTTTTTGATGATACTGGAGTGGGTGGGAATTCGCAGCTACTAGACCAGGTAGCTGCGAGAATCTTTGCATTGACCCTCTCATGTAAGGAAGGAATTACGCCACACAAGGGAAGAGGCATTGAGGGCTTCCAGTAAAAGACGCTACTGGTGGTAGAGGGCACGTAGTAGTAGAAGATTGTATCCTAATAACATTGTGATAAATTCTAGTTCGAAGGTATTGGACATACAATGACCCTGTAATATACGGCTATCTGCACCACGATTTTTGACCGGCGAGCTCCAATAGCGATCCCATTTGACTGGAAGCTACTACATGGAACAACTCGCGAGGCACTTCGTTTCAGGTGTGGGGATGTCGTTGACCCGAGCATATTGTTGTCCTAATACTAGAAAAATTCGAGTTTGTTCGATTTTGTTAGGACTCTTGATGCTACTATGTTAAGGATGCGATTTTGTTAGTAGCGCACTTGTTTGTATGGAATTACCCATTGTTGCGTGGGCACGTTAAATCTAGTAGCTCTTCCAAAAAATAAAAAATTGGCGGTGGATGCTATAGTGTCACGGTTTTAATTTGACTAGACTAGTGAAATGATGGACGGGTGCGTGATGGTTGCTTATAATTTGTGCAAAACTGTTGCGTGCTACTGGAATGTATGGATTTGTGCTTTGTTGCATGAGCACGTTTAATCTAGTAGCTCTTTCGGTCAAAAGAATTGTCCCCGGTGATTTAATGGCCCGAGTACAACTCGACTGAACTAGTGAAATGATAGACGGGTGCGTAACGTTTGCTATGAATTTGTGCAGAACCGTTGTAGTATGCTAAATGGGATGTATGGATTTAGGCTTTGTCGCATGTCCACGTTTAATCTAGTAGCTATAGTCAAAAGAATTGGAAGGCGATGATATAGTGTCTCACGTACATTGCTTTGATTGGAATTGTGAATGATGGACGAGTGCCTGTGACTTTGGCTATGAATTTGTGCAAATTTACGACTATGAAAATACCAAAAAAAATACAAGCCATGTGGGACATTTTTACAAAAGTAGTCTTTTCTCATAATGATGCTATTGTGTGTTTGAGAGAAGCGTGCCTAAATGGGTTGTACTCGGGATCGCATATTAATGTTTTGGTGCCTACTAAGGGCCAATGCTCTTTCATGTGTGTTTCGAGTACTTCTTGGATAAGCACGTGAGCAGCGATTGTTTTGTACGACAATGTTGGATCCCCGCTCGAGCAGCGACAATGTTGTTTGCATTCCCACTTCGGTTGTCGGTTTTAAGTAGCCTTTTGCACGTATTTGGTTTGGTTTTTTCTGCGTACAAATGCCTATGTTGTAGGCATTCTTTGGAATAATCCGTTATTTTGGAAAATTTTCAAGTCCCTCTTTTGGAAAATCGCCCAAGTTTGGGTATTCTTGCACTCAAATTCCCTCCTAGCCTACACCGCACTCCATAGATCGAGAGGTTTAAGTGCTAGTCGTCACACCTAGCTTCGAAAATTAACCAAGTGAAAAGATGGGCGAGAGGAGACGTGTCTCGAGCGATGTCTATGTAATCGGATTACATCGCTGGGAGCACGTGAAATTTTACAAGTAAATGAGGACGCGACTGGGTCTGGGTGGTTGGTTCCATCGTCGAGTAATTTCCAAGTAATTTTTATTGCACCAACGCTCGTCAAGTGTCCGACGAAATGTTCTAATGAGGTTCGCTCCAAGAAATGGATTCGATACTCGCTCGATCCTAACCACGGACGTTGCAATGCTACAAATATTGCAATCGAACAACTTGATCGGTACATTAATCAACGATATCGATGAACGATCGCAATCGAAAGAGATGCAGTTGAAGAACAACGAATAATGTTTCAAGAGTATAAATGTGCATCAATGTGTACATCAATCTCGAAAAACATCACCAAAGGACAAACAAATCGGTTGGGGTTTGGTCGTTATGTCACTCGGCACGCCATAGTTCACCTCATTTCGATCAATTTCGAGTTCACGTTATTTTTTAGCAATTTATTTTGATTTTTTGTGATTTTTTTGGTTTATTTTAATTAGTAAAATTTTTTTTTAATTATTTTTTAATTATTTTTATTATTTTTTATTTTTTTTATTTTTTATTTTTATTTTTTATATTACGAAGTCGAAAACGCGAGTCGCTACAGGATTGCTACGGGAACTCTCGCATCGCCCTGTAGCAGGGGGTGTGTAAAAATCCATGTGTAAAAATGATGGTTGAATAGTGTTTACAATAATATAACAATGAAAGCAAACAGTAAAAAGTGCAACAACAAACTAAACTGAAGTTAATTTGTGGGGTTGGTGGAGGATTGAAACCATGACCTATTAGTTAGTGTCAAAGTGTAACAACTAAATTGAAGTTAATTTGTGGGGTTGGTGGAGGATTGAAACCATGACCTATTAGTTAGTGTCAAAAAGATAAAACAGTTATACACAACCCACCACCTGTGAACCAAAGACTTTAATTGCATACTAAATGCTAAATAATATTCAAGCACTTGTTGCGTCGCCAGATTGTTTATTCCGATGAACGACCGGCCGACCGGAAAGTACAACCCGAGAGCATCGTCGTCCAACCAAAAAATTACGGAAAATGCATTTTAGCGAGCGAAGAACGGGGGTTCGAAAGTGCGGAAAACACGGGGTGTTGGCTTCGAATTCGAATTAAGGTCTGAAAACGGCGGTTTTAGGAAAAATGGCTGGACCAAACTGCCTACGGCAGTTTTGGACGCGTACATCTCCAAAAAATACCCGATTTCAAAAAAAAAATCGCCCCAAACGGACGCCTCTAGCCAAAGTTATAAGGCTTCAAAGTTTCGCCCAAACCCAGCGCGTTTTCGAGCTCGCGTCCACACCACGTCTCTGTGATGTTACGACTCTGCCCAGGTGGTCCGCCATCAACTGCCATAGGGGAACGAGGCAAAAAAGCACTCGTCCGTAGCCCAGACTTTGTTCAGCGTGGTGTCGGTCGTCTCAGCTGCTGTGCTGTTGTTGTTGCGCTACAAATGGGTAATTAAATTCATGCTCCTGGCCGGACTAAAATAGGGCCAGCGCACAGGCATTACATTTCATCAAATATTCAGCTAAGCTCTGAGTAGAAAACCAACACTGCATGGCAACGTACTAGCCAAATTAATTCTGTAGTCAGTATATAATATATAGGGGTGTAATTTTCAAGAAAAAAGCTACAGCGAAATTGGTAGGATAGTAATCGTTTTTTTAAAATCTTTTTGAGGTCGAGGGCCAGGTGCTGTTATGTACTTCTGTAACATAGTTTTAGTTTTGAAAATTTTATATGATTTTTTAAGGTCAAAGGGTCGATGACCATGGGTTGCAAAACTCATTTCTCACCATCTCGTTTAATACTGCTTTTTTAAATTGAAAGTATATATTTGTCTCAATGGTAAATTCATTTATTATCATATTTTGTAGTACTACTTAGAATTATCATACCGTACTATTTATTTATATAAAGTAATTATTTATTTATTTATTTATTTATCTTTGCCAGGAGATGCGTAGACGTAGGATATGCGTTAAATCGTTTCAACGGCGAACTCTGATGACGCAACCAATACTTCGATCGGACAAAGACGACTTAATTCGACGATTGGCGCGGCGGCGTAATTCGGAGGGGCAATTCCAGGTACGAGCCCTAACTCGATCATGTTGTTTGTATGTAATTGTGATTACATAATTAGGGTTCGATTAATTCGGCCATGTGCGTTTTAAGAATTATAATTTGAATTGTTAAAGGATTAAAGTCGGAGGGAAAGGCGGCGCTCTGGGCCATTCATTTAGCATCACCCGTGAGAGGAACAAGATCACCATCTCCGCTGATTCGAATTTCTTCAAAAGGTTAGTAAATCTGAATGTTTTTGTAGTTTAAGGTTTACAAAGATTTTGTGTATGGTACAGATGTGTGGAAAATGATTTCGGTTGTAAACCATTAGGATGCAAGTGGATCTTCGATTAGATTATTGATAGCCTTGTGTCACGCCCTACTTTCCTCGGGTCTCGAGGAACCTTGAACGCGCGGCAAACACTCGAAATACCCTCGCGTATAGCAAGTGTCTTCAGCCAAAATCCTTGAAACGTGCACAAGAACAACTCGAATTTCTGGGAAGAAGAAGAGTTTAGAATTATACGAAAAATAAAGGAAAAGTATTTTTATGGGAGAATTTTTATTACTCACGAAAATTCTCAAAGAAAAGCTGAATACAAAGCTATAAGGGTGAAGCCCTTTATATAGTATCCCAATACTAGTCCTAATCGAAAAAGGAAAAGGAAAACCCTAATAAAAATAGGAAACAAAATAGGAGAAGGATTCTAGAAGGATCCTACTCCAAAAGGAAACAAAATCTGCTGCCCAAATCTTGTACGCGCTCGGGCCTGTTCGCGGGCTCGCGGGCTTCGCAGCTCAACTACGTGCTACGAGCTGCTACGGGCTCGCTACGGGTTTCTCCAGCATCGCTGCGAGACGCTACGGGCTCGCTACGGGTTTCTCCAGCATTGTTGTGAGGCAGCCCAGTAACTTCACTTACTAGGTTCCCTGGGGAACCTCTACTAGTAACGCAGCCTTTCGGGCAGGGCGTTACATTCTCCCCCACTTGAATCGGAGACGCCCTCGTCGCCGTGAACTCTTGAAGGGTGTCTTTGAATTGCCATAAATCATCTTCATATTCCCATGAAGATTCTGAAGTGGGGAGACCTTTCCATCGTACCAAGAACATCGTTCGTCTAGGAACACCGCGACGCTTTTCGATTTTTGTATCGAGCACCTCCTCTACCTCCTTCTCAAAAGATGCGACCGCCATAGGGGGTGCTCTACTAGATTCTCCACGCTCTAAGTATTCCGAATCTCCGTGGTATGGTTTAAGCATACTTATGTGGAATACTGGGTGAATCTTCATAGTTTGGGGCAGAGTAACACGATAGGCCACCTTACCAACCTTCGCCTCGATGTAAAAGGGTCCTTCGTATCTTCGTATCAAGCCTTTGTGTAGCTGCCGAAAAGCCTTGCATTGTTGTGGCAACAACTTTACAAGTACTTGGTCCCCAACAGCGAACTCTAACTCACGTCTCTTCTTGTCGGCCCACTTCCGCATCTTGGATTGTGCCTTTGCTAAGCATGCCTTAGCAACATCAGCCCCTTCTCGAAGTGCTTTGACCATGTTGACCGCACCAGGGCTCTTCTCCATCGGTATTGAGGCCGCAATGGGTGTTTCAGGTTGCTGTCCAGTAGCTAATTCGAAGGCACTCTTTCCTGTAGACTCGTTGCGTTGGAGATTGTACGAAAATTGTGCCCCATCTAACAATTTTGCCCAATCTCTCTGGTTAGCACTTACGAAGTGTCGTAAATAGCATTCGACCAATGCGTTAACGCGCTCCGTCTGCCCATCAGTTTGCGGATGGAAACTAGTAGAAAAGTTAAGTTGGGTCCCTAACAACTTAAATAACCCAGTCCATAGCTTACCTGTGAATCGAGGATCTCGGTCACTAATTATACTCCGCGGTAAGCCCCAATATTTGACCACGCCCTTGAAAAAGGCTCGCGCCGTCTCTTCTGCCGTGCAATCCTTTGAACAAGGTATGAACGTCCCATACTTCGAAAATCGATCCACAACCACCAGGATCGAACTGAATCCGTTTGACTTTGGGAGTGCACTGATGAAATCCAAAGAAACTGACTCCCACGGCTTTGAGGGAACTGGTAAGGGTTCCAATAGCCCGGCCGGCAGCTGATTTGAGTGTTTGTCCTGCTGACACACTAGACAAGTTCTTACATACGCCTCAACCTCGTCGCGCATCCCTGGCCAAAAGCATGAGCGTTCAAGAAGGGCCAGAGTACGACGTTGACCTGGGTGTCCTGCCCATACCGTGTCATGGCATTCTTTGATAAAATCGCGCCTAAGGTCAACTATCCTTGGCACGTATACTCGTCTTCCCTTCATATACAGTAGGCCGTCTTCTATCCAGAAGCGTCTGGTTTTCCCTTGGTTCACTAAGTCCATCATAGTCATGGCTAGGGGATCGGATGCTAAACCACTGCGAATACGGCCCATAAGAGCCCCTTGGGCCTCAGTGATTGCTGCCAACTCACTTTGACGACTTAAGGCATCAGCGACCACGTTAACTTTGCCCGGTTTGTACTCCAAATCGTAGTTGAACTCTGCTAGAAAATCTTGCCATCTTGCTTGTTTTGCTGATAACTTCGGTTGAGTTTGGAAGTAGGTTGTTGCTATATTGTCCGTCTTGATCACGAAGTGAGAACCTAATAAGTAGTGTCTCCAAGTACGGAGACAATGAATTACTGCTGTCATCTCTTTCTCCTGGACGGTGTATCGTCGTTCGGCTTCGTTCAACTTCCTTGATTCGAATGCCACGGGGTGATGCCCCTGCATCAGCACCCCACCAATGGCAAAATCCGAAGCATCTGTTTGTACCTCGAATGGCTCGGCAAAGTTGGGCAGAACTAGCACTGGTTCTCGACAAATGGCGTCTTTTAATCCTTGGAACGCACCCTCGCACTTCTCGGTCCATTCCCAGGGACGCCCTTTCTTCAAGGTGTCCGTTAGTGGTGCGGCTATCGCTGAATAACCCTCGATGAACCTACGATAGTAGTTCACTAATCCAAGAAAAGAACGAACCTCCCCCACTTTTCTTGGAGTCGCCCACTCTTTGATGGCGCGAATCTTTGAGTCATCCATCATGATCTTTCCTTGACCAATGACGTGCCCCAGAAAGTGCACTGAGTTACGGGCAAACTCGCACTTAGACTCCTTGACATACAACTTCGCCTCACGTAGGGCGGAGAACACTTTGTTGAGATGAACGGCGTGTTCTTCCAACGTCTTGCTATAAATGACTATGTCATCAAGGTAGACCACGACAAATTGATCGAGAAAAGGCTGTAATACTCTATTCATCAAGGTGCAGAACGTTGCTGGTGCATTGGTTAATCCGAACGGCATGACCAACCAATCATAGGAACCATACCTAGTGATGCACGTCGTTTTGACTTCGTCGCCCTCCGCGACTCGCACTTGATAGTAGCCCTTCTGTAAATCCATCTTGGTATATACTCTCGCCTCGCCCAGTCGGTCAAACAAATCAGCTATCAAGGGTATAGGATATCGATTCTTGATAGTGATCTTGTTTAGGGCGCGGTAGTCTACACACATTCGCAGCGTCCCGTCACTCTTCTTCTGAAATAGGACTGGTGCCCCAAAAGGCGATTTAGATGGTTGAATACGCCCGGTTTCCAGCAACTCCGTGAGTTGCTTCCGTAATTCTTCTAACTCTGGGGGGGCCATGCGATACGGGGCTTTAGCTGGCGGCTTTGCTCCAGGTTCTAGCTCGATCACATGATCTACCTCCCTTCTTGGGGGTAGTTCCAGAGGTAGTTGAGCTGGCATCATGTCCCTATTCATATTAAGAACATTCAGGATTACCTTAGGAATTTCTGGAGTTGAGTCGGTTTGAACATCATCCTTCAGCACGGCGATGTATGTCTCGTCTCCTCTTCTTGCCCCCTTGGCAAGTTGAATAGCAGAAATCTGGTTATCCTTAATGTTACTCTGGTTTTGCCCGACTCCAGTTACGACACATGGGGATCCTTTCTCCATGATACATACCGCGTTGTTTGCGGGTAAGACTACGGCAGACACCAGTTTTAGAAAATCCATGCCTAGTACCACCTTGAAGTCGTCCATGGGAGCCACGGAGAAATCGACTTGGCCTGTCCACGTCCCTAAAGTAACTTGAACCCCTCGAGCTACTCCAGTTAAGGACTGCGCCTTTGAGTTTACGGTTTTAATAGTGCCTCCTCCTTGAGTCCACTTTAAGCCGAGCCTCGTACCTTCGTCTACCGTGATGAAATTATGGGTTGCTCCCGTGTCGACTAAGGCCAATGTCGAACCACCTTGGATTTGAGTTTCGACAAACATTAGCCCCTTGCTGGGTGTAGTTGGTTTGGGGACCACTTTAAGAGCGTTGAGCAACTGCATCGTCCCCACGTTGTGCTGTTCAGTGGGATTCTCTTCCTCGTCGTTCAGCATCGCTGTTAATTTGCCGAATTTAGGACAATCCCGCATCCAGTGAGGACCTTTGCATAGGTGACAACCATCACGAGGTGGTCCAGTGCGGGTTGCTTGTCTTTCTTGATAAGTCTTCACCCCAGAAGATTTATTTGGTGTCGGCGTCTTATCATTGGCGGATTGTTGCGGTTTCGCTTGGGTTGTTTTGTTTGGGATCGCCTTCTTTGTGTTGTCTGACTTAGGTTGGTACTCAATAAGTGATTCGGCAATGGCGATGGCCTCGTCAAGGGTCTTGACGTTGTGTCGTTTCACTTCTTGTTGTGGCCACCTCTGCACACCATCTATGAAAGTAAAGAGCACGTACTCCGCTGGAAGCTCGGGAATCATCAACAAGATATTGGAAAAATTGGTGACATAGTCCCGAATTGACCCTGTTTGTCGAATTTCTCGGAATTGTTTCTGAGCTTCGAACACGACGTTTTCTGGGTAGAATTGTCGTTTCAACAGCCGTACAAACTCTTCGTACGTATCAATAACGCACTCCTTGCGTTCGATGTCCCCTAGTTTGCGTCTCCACCAAATACTAGCTGTCTCCACTAGTTGATCCGAAGCCACACGGATCTTAGTAGCCTCATCGGTAATTTGAGCCCCTTCAAAGTACCGCGTCATCCTCCAGAGATAGTCGTCGAGTACCTTGGCATCCCTTTGCCCATGGAACTCGATCGGCCTAGGTCCCTCGAACCTAACCCTAGGATGAGGGTGGCACGTCTCCGCATCGAGATTTGCCTTTTTCAGTAGCGCTACGTCCTCTCGTAGGCTGTGTACTTGTTTCTCGAGCATGTCGGCGCGTCTAGAGACAAGCCCTGCGTCTCCAGATCGTCCCTCCAGCTGGGATAACCTTTCTTCGATCGGCCCGGGATCAAAGAAATTCTCTGTGACGAGTTGCCTAGTTGCAGCAGCTTCGTCTTTCGCGTAACCATCCAGATCGGTAAACGCAGATTCTAGCTTTTCGAGGCGTTCGAAAAGTTGGCCAAGGACTAGCTCCATACGTGGGTCTCTGCTCGCGCTTCTCTTGGTCTTCTTCTTGGCCTCGATCTCCAGAGGACGACTCCTGTCCTCGAGATTTGACTGATCGTCGCTTCCTTTATCGTCGCTAACCTCCCCTGCTGGTCCCTTGCCCATCGTTGAGTTGCTGAAGAAAAACCTCGCTCTGATACCACTTGTCACGCCCTACTTTCCTCGGGTCTCGAGGAACCTTGAACGCGCGGCAAACACTCGAAATACCCTCGCGTATAGCAAGTGTCTTCAGCCAAAATCCTTGAAACGTGCACAAGAACAACTCGAATTTCTGGGAAGAAGAAGAGTTTAGAATTATACGAAAAATAAAGGAAAAGTATTTTTATGGGAGAATTTTTATTACTCACGAAAATTCTCAAAGAAAAGCTGAATACAAAGCTATAAGGGTGAAGCCCTTTATATAGTATCCCAATACTAGTCCTAATCGAAAAAGGAAAAGGAAAACCCTAATAAAAATAGGAAACAAAATAGGAGAAGGATTCTAGAAGGATCCTACTCCAAAAGGAAACAAAATCTGCTGCCCAAATCTTGTACGCGCTCGGGCCTGTTCGCGGGCTCGCGGGCTTCGCAGCTCAACTACGTGCTACGAGCTGCTACGGGCTCGCTACGGGTTTCTCCAGCATCGCTGCGAGACGCTACGGGCTCGCTACGGGTTTCTCCAGCATTGTTGTGAGGCAGCCCAGTAACTTCACTTACTAGGTTCCCTGGGGAACCTCTACTAGTAACGCAGCCTTTCGGGCAGGGCGTTACACTTGGCTGCAATAAATAATCTAGTGATCCATCAAATGGATGTAAAAACGGCATTCCTTAACGTTGAGTTAGAGGAAGAGATTTACATGAAACAACCCGAAGGGTTCGTTATGCCTGGTAATGAGCATAAAATATGTAAACTCGTTAAATCCTTGTATGGATTGAAACAAGCACCTAAGCAGTGGCATAAAAAATTTGATGAAGTAATCTTGTCGAATGGAATTAAATTAAATCAATCGAACAAGTGTGTGTATAGCAAATTCGATGACTTTGGTAAAAGAGTCATCATTTGTCTATATGTTGATGATATGCTTATCTTTGGTATTGACCAAAGACAAGTGGACCTTACTAAGGCATTTCTATCATCAAGCTTTGACATGAAGGATATGGGGGAGGCGGATGTGATTTTGGGAATAAAAATCAAACGTGAGAACAATGCTATTACTTTAACACAATCTCATTACATTGAGAAAGTGTTGAAGAAATTTCATTGCGATGACTATTCTCCGGTTAGCACCCCTTATGATCCAAGTGTGAAACTTATGCCTAATACGGGTGTTGCGGTGTCCCAGTTGGAATACTCCAAGGTAATCGGATGTCTTATGTATGCTATGACTAGCACAAGACCGGACATTGCATTTTCAGTGGGCAAACTAAGTAGATACACAAGTAATCCTAGCACGCATCATTGACAGGCTGTTAGGCGTGTATTGAAATACTTAAAGGGAACCAAAGACCTTGGTTTGACGTATGTCGGATATCCTTCGGTACTAGAAGGGTATTCTGATGCGAGTTGGATAACCAATATAGAGGATCATTCATCTACTACTGGTTGGGTTTTCTTACTCGGAGGCGGTGCTATAAGTTGGGCTTCAAAGAAGCAAACTTGTATTACGAGTTCCACTATGGAATCGGAATTTATAGCACTCGCGGCAGCTGGTAAAGAAGCTGAATGGCTAAGGAATTTGGTGTATGGAATTCTTTTGTGGCCGAAGCCTATTTTGGCATTTTCTATTCATTGTGACAGTGCAGCCACTTTGGCTAAGGGCATACAGTCAAGTATACAATGGCAAGTCAAGGCACTTGGGCGTTAGACATAGCGCGATCCGTGAGCTAATCACTCATGGAGTAATCTCAATAGATTTTTTGAGATCTCAACATAATTTCACTGATCATTTGACGAAGGGATTAGCGAGGGACTTGGTAGTAAAGTCGGTAATTGGGATGGGTCTTAAGCCTCTTTGAATCTTCAAATATGGGATACCAAATTCATTTCTAATTGTATTAGAACCAGAACTCAATTGAGAAGCCTATATTTGAGATTGAAACACATGGAAATTATCCCAAAGGTATGTGTTTGAACCTGCATGTTAAGGTTGAATTTAATTCTTAATGAGTCTTTTGAAAAAGTGCATTGTGCAGGTGCACGAAGAAAAGATTCACCTATATGAGTGGGAAGTGTGGCAACTTCAAGAGTCGTGGCTAAGCTCTATATACGCTCAAGAATGGATAGGGACACAAAGCCTATTTTGTGTCGGTTTTCCTTATGGAATTGTAATAAACTTGTGTGTGTTTTGTCTTCATGTATTCAGATGGGTTGAACGGTTCAATCTTTAAGACACCGTGATTCTCGAATATTTGTAAAGTATGATTCACTAAGATGAAAATTCAATCTTCAAGACATTTTCATTTTATGCACGAGTTTGGTTTTATTTGTTGAATTTGTGTGATTCAAGGATTACACTTAAATGGGGGAGGAATGTTGATGATTTAAGTGAAATCATTGTCCGTTTAATGTAGTTGGAATCATTCAAGGCTTTGGATTAATCCTAGTCAATAAAATATGAATTTGGAGAAGTGTGAAGTACACGTTCATATAAAATTGATACGGATTAATACTTTGAATAAGCATGTTGATGCTTGTCGAGTTTAATCTCGTGGTTGCATGGTTGCATGGTTAGATAATGATTTAATATCATATATTGTATGCAAATTCGAAATTGCATGAATAACCATGCAAAATAACATGAATATGTGTCATTTGAAAGAGTGCTTTCACTAAAAGGTACTTATTCAACTAAAGAATGCTTATGTTCAAAGGAATGGGTGTATAAAACCTATATAAGGGAGTGAAATTTATTTTCTGAATACACACAACATCTCCTACGAAATTAAGAGCTTTGAAGCAACATATAATACATAAAGTTCCATAAGTTGCTCGTGTTCTAAGCCTAAGACGCGAGTGTCGTTATTGTACTATCCTGCGAGGGATTTCGTGATACCCAGGCTAAATAAGGGTCGAAATACTCTTTAAGGAAAGCGTTCTACGCGATTCAATAAATATCCAAGCCTCTCTCTTCTTTCAGTACCCTAAAAATTACAACATTATCTACTCTCAATGTTGAATCATAGATATAGTCCTGTACAGTTACACATGTTGTATGAATTCGGTTTTGTGGAAACCGAGAGATAATTCGGTTAACGCAACGTAACTCTCAAACTCGGTTCCTAGTCGATGGGTTACGTCAATAACAAGGATACCCGGCCTTTCCCCCTTGAGACTAGCACTTAGTGTATGTGGGCTAATCTCGAGCCTCGGTGTTGGGACATCGACATACTTGAGTGGGTGCTCACTGTTGATGAGTTCACTGAACCCCCTATCCTTGGAATCTCTAAGTGGTTATCACTGATCGAGTAGAGAATTCCATAATATAGTTGTACACCATTAATCCTTAAGACCCAGATATCACCGTGACTTCATCAGAGGACCAGCTGTATCGTGACCTGTCTCTTATTCCCTAAAAGGGGGCCAATCGTAAACGAGACAATGTTCGTGCAGTCCGAAATCTGGTGTGAAGTCTGTGAATGGTAGTAGGGGATCTGATCGCTTGATATAAATCATGGATGTCCTGTGTGTTCTGATGGTTTGTACTCCCGGAATCTCTGGCCAAAGTTGAACAGTGAGGTGATTGGAGAAATGTGTTTCTCTGAATCAATCACGACTGGATTTTACAAAACCTAGAACGTACGCACAGTTATCAAACTCAACAAGAGATCTCGATTAACCAATATCTCTAGTTTGATCGGGACATATGTATCGGAGGGATCGTACTGTACGCTAACTATATTACAAGGTTTTTGTAGGCACTTCATTTGTATCTAGGGAATTAGTGAAGCGTGGTTGCTAGACGCTCGTCACTGATTCGTTGGGCACCGACTTGTTCGGAGATTAAACAATATGATTATTAATCTGAAACTCTTGGGAGTAGTTGAAATAAGAACAATATGTTGTTCGAATCACAATATGTTGTGAGCCCACGGCTAGTTATATACCTGAACCATTGAGGGTCACATTCTCGTGTAAACCGATCCTTGAATACGATCATGTATTAATTAACTGTTAATTATGTACATATAGTCGGAGGTCAATATGATTGAATCCGAGATTCATAATTGTGATTATGAGTTGGAAATATTACTGAGCAAAAGAAAACGGACACAGTGGTGTACACTTTCTATTTTGGGAAATTTCCCGATTTAGCAGTACCTCTGAAATGGGCTTTCCGATTTTGTGAAATTGGAAAGTTTTATTTTTATCTCATATTGATGAGAAAATTATAACGAGAAAGAAAATATAATTGTTATATTTTTCGGAGATCAAATTGATTGTCAGTTTTGGAGAAACGTAATGACGGCTAGTGTATTAGGCCGGCTAGGGTTAATGGATCCGATCCATTAGGGTTTGAGCCTAAAAAAGTCTTTTCCTCACCTATAAAAGGAGCCTCTTGGCTAGAGGAAAAACACACCAAAGTGAAGAGCTCAAAACCCTAGCCTCAATTTCTCTCCTCTCCTCTCTCCCTCTCGTGCACCCCTTCGGCCGCCTCCCTCGGAGGACCGCCGACCACCGGAGCCGCCGCCCGCCGCCGCCTAGTGCCTCAGCCTCCGCTCGCCAGAATTCGATTCCATCACCGTTTTTCCGGCCCGTTTTTCCTGTCGTATTCTCCCTTACATATTTCTAGTGCAATACGTAAGTTGGATTACCTATACGAGGTGAAACCTGATTAGACGAGCGACGCCGAAGGAATGCCCGAGCACAGCCCGAGCCGCGCCCGTGCGCTCCAGCCGTAACACACGAGTCCAGCCGAGAGCCCCGCCACTCGCTCGGCTCTCCCCGCACACGACCCGTGCCGTCCCCGCGTCGCATCCGCGCGACTTCCGACGAACCTCGTTTCGTCCAAAGAATCCTAAGGTACTTACGATTGAATTTAGATTTAATTGTTTGCGTTAATTGTTTGCGCTATGTGACATGCATCCATGCATGTGAATTAAATCCACGTAAATATTAATTCTAAATCAATATATTTATCAAGCAATGTATATCAATATCGAGCTCGTGTGTGACTCTGTAGGTATGATTTTATCGATCAATATTATATTGTTCCCAACAATTAATATGATCGAATAATCATTTAACATCCATACACGACCTTATGACTTTATCGATTGCACACGTAGGATCGAAGGACATATACCAACAATCTCCCACTTGGCCTTCAGAGCCAGTGTGCTGCCAATTTCATGTTGTCACTTTATGTCTAAGTTTGAACTTGAGGCAAGACTTGAGTCATCCTCAATCGGTTCAAACCTTTCTTGGACTTTGAGACAGACTGTAAAACCAGATTTATCACTATGATACGAATCTGGACGTGGCCACGTATTTTCCACAGTCTCGACTCTCCAAGTGGCCGGTAAGACATGTATTCCATTATAAATCCAAGCTCTTCCACTTGCTTCCTGATATAACCAATAACAAGTTTTATAACCTCCTTTTACGAAAGGTGTTTACTTGTATCAAAGTATACCATTTCACAATGGAATCACTCTGGATTACTTAGGTCAGAAGAAATTTGCTCAACAGTCAATGAAATAGTATTATGACTCGAAATCTTAAATAGTATTCCAGTCGGGTCTGCTCGATCATTAGCTCCCAGCTAATATCTATGCAATTGTACTTGATGTCCCACATCACTAGCCCATGAAGCGGCGCTATTGTACACATTACAATCTAGTTCTTTGTATCGTCAGTTTGTCCGTACTCGATGATACGAACTAGGAACAATTTTATGATTTAATTATATTAGTTCAACAATTGGGACTTCATTATGTGGTAAATCGACCTCATAACCCAATTAACATAATTTAATCATTTGGACAATTCATACAATTTAAACCACAATTATATGAAGAAATGATTGAATATCATAAAAGATACGTGAATGTTTACATAAACTCCAAAAGTGGACAATACAGTAATAGGAATCACAGCCCATCTCTAAGATATCGTATCCCTATTGCAGTCGTATGAGCATCATGCTTTGACTGCTGAGTGGTTTAGTTAACGGGTCTGCAACATTATCATCAGTTGCAACTTTATTTATCTCGATGTCTCCACGACTAACTATCTCCCTTAGAATGTGGAACTTCCTGAGCACATGTTTGGATTTGTGGTGCTCCCTAGGCTCCTTGGCTTGCGCGATATCTCCACTATTATCACAATAGAGAGCTATCGGATGGGCCGAACTAGGTACGACACCGAGCTCATCTAAGAACTTTCTCATCCAAACGGCCTCCTTTGCTGCTTCTGATGCAACAATGTACTCAGCCTCTTTAGTATAATCAACTACGGTGGGTTGCTTGGAACTCTTCCAGCTCACCGCACCTCCATTTAGACAGACAAAACCGGACTGAGACTGGAAATCATCTTTGTCTGTTTGGAAGCTTGCATCCGTATATCCTGTCACAACCAACTCTATTTGTCCTCCAAAGACAAGAAAATACTCTTTAGTCCTTCTTAAGTACTTAAGAATATTTTTGGCCGCAATCCAATGCGCCTCACCTGGGTTTCCTTGATACCAACTCGTCATGCTCAAAGCATACGATACATCCGGTCGTGTACATATCATGGCATACATTATAGACCCTATTGCCGAAGCATAAGGAATGTTTTCCATCTTCCTTTGCTCATCAGGTCCCGAAGGGCACTGCATCTTGCTAAGAGATGTGCCATAAGTCATTGGAATGAAACCCTTCTTGGCATCTTTCATTCTGAACTTGTCAAGCACCTTATCAATATAGGTTGCTTGACTAAGTCCAAGCATCCTTTTCGATCTGTTCTGACAGATCTTGATGCCCAATATGTACTGTGCTTCTCCAAGATCCTTCATTGAAAACCATCTTCCAAGCCATTCTTTAACAGAATTAAGCATAGGAATATTATTTCCAATAAGGAGTATGTCATCGACATACAACACAATGAATAAAACGTAACTCCCACTGACTTTCTTGTAAACACAGGAGTCTTCCATGTTCTTTTGAAATCCAAACTCTTGTATGGATTCATCGAACCGAAGATTCCAGCTCCGAGATGCTTGCTTTAATCCATAAATGGATCTATTAAGCTTGCATACTCTCTCAGCCTGATTAGGATCGATAAAACCTTCTGGTTGTTTCATAAACACATACTCTACTAGAATCCCATTCAAGAAGGCGGTTTTAACGTCTATTTGCCCTATCTCACAATCATAATGAGCAGCAATAGCTAAGAGAATCCGAATGAATTTAATCATAGCAACTGGTGAAAAGGTTTCATCATAATCCACCCCGTGAATTTGTTTATATCCTTTTGCCACCAACATTGCTTTCAAAACACTAGGTTTTCCATTCATGTCTGTTTTTATTTCGTAAATCCATTTGCATCCAATGGGCCTAGCCCCTTTAGGCAAATTGACCAAGTTCCAAACTTGATTTTCAGACATTGATTCCATTTCGGATTTCATGGCACCCTGCCATTTTTCAGAATCTGGACTCGTCATAGCTTGGATATAGGTCGAAGGTTCATTGCTTTCTAAAAGCATGATTTCATAATTCTCATTTGTCAGAATACCTAAGTATCTGTCAGGTTAAGATCTAATCCTTCCGGACCTTCGAGGGTTAGGTGTGGTTTCCAAAACCACTGGAGTACTCTCGACTTGGTCTTGAGTATCCATCTCAGTTTGATCTTCTTGAACCTCGTTCAAGTCAACTGAGCTCCCACTTATTTTCTTGGAAAGATATTCCTTTTCAAGAAATACACCATCTCGAGCAACAAAGACTTTGTTCTCAGATTGGTTGTAAAAGTCGTACCCTCGTGTTTCTTTTGGATAACCAACAAAGAAACATTTATCCGATTTGAGTTCAAGCTTTGAAGAGATATTTCTCTTCACATAAGCTTCACATCCCCAAATCTTGATATAAGACAAGTTAGGGACCTTCCCTTTCCATATCTCGTATGGTGTCTTATCAACAGCTTTTGACGATGTCCTATTCAGTGTATAGGCCGCTGTTAAAAGCGCGTGTCCCCAAAAAGATTTTGGTAGTTCACTAAGGCTCATCATCGATCGAACCATATCCAATAAGTTTCTATTCCTCCATTCGGAAACACCATTCATCTGGGGTGTTCCAGGTGGAGTGAGTTGATATAGAATACCACAACTCATCAGATGATCATCGAATTCTTGGCTAAGATATTCACCACCTCGATCCGATCGAATGGCTTTTATCTTCTTACCAAGTTGATTCTCAACTTCATTTTGGAATTCTTTGAATTTTTCAAAGGCTTCCGACTTATGCCTCATTAAATAGACATAACCATATCTACTTAATTCATCGGTAAAAGTTATGAAGTAGAAATAACCTCCACGTGCTTGTGAGCTCATTGGACCACATACATCAGTATGGATTAAACCCAATAGATCACTTGTACGTTCTCCTTTCCCTAGAAAGGTGACTTTGTCATTTTGCCCATCAAACATCCTTCACATGTATCAAATGACTTCAAGTCAAAAGATTTGAGAATGCCTTCTTTAAGAAGTTTCTCTACACGTTTAATGTTGACGTGGCCTAATCGACAATGCCAAAGGTATGTTTCATTGAATTCATTCGATTTGGCCTTTTTTGTATCAATGTTATATATATGATTGTCAAGTTGAAGTATATATAAACCATGTTCTAATCGTGTCGAACCATATAACACTCCACTTTTTGAAATAGTAAATAAACCATTTATTATAGTGAAGGAAAATCCTTCAGTATCCAATACTGAAATAGAAATGATGTTCTTAGTAATACTTGGTAAGAAATAAACATTATTCAATACTAAAACAAGGCCCGAAGGCAAACACAAATCATAAGATCCTACGGCTAATGCAGCGACCCTCAGCTCGCTCCATTTCCAACCCGCAGATCGACTTCTCCCTTTACCAAACTTCTACTTCTTTGCATTCCCTGCACTTGATCCTGCAACCAAGAACGTTGTTAGATTGTCATACAAGAGAAAAAACTAGGGTAAATGTAAAATGCTTTATCTAACTAACACACTATGATAAAAAAACATTAATAATCCACAACGAGAGGATGTAACTGCTGTCAAGAAAATAACGAACACCAATAGTCGCATAGTTCTGTGTAGGATAAGTTGTCGCCGTCCCAAAATCGTACTCGGAGGGTTGTACAGTAACGGTTCCTCTCCATTCTATAACCATAGTCCATCTCTTCTTTCTCTAAGCAGTGCCCCGCTAGGAATTCAAAATTCGACGTCCTGGAAATCACCGAAGACATCAGAATCGGTTATTGCACATGATGTACAGATCGGTTTTCTGTTCGTCTCCAGTGAAATCGATCTGGGGCTTGTGAAAGCAGCACCTCAGCTCCTGTGGGTCTATCGTACATTTCGATCCGTGTCTGTTAAGCAAAAACAAATCAAACCCCAATTTCGATTCAGTTCATTTCATCGACCGAAATTCGTGGAGGATTTCTCACCAAATTCTTCGTATGTGGATTTGTATTTCCTTAGGTTTTCGCCAATTTTGGGGAATTTCAGAATAATGGTGTTGAAGGATTTTACAGTACTCCCTAGCAACAATAAAAACAAATACGATCGACTTGGACAACAATCGGGAATCAAGACACAATTTTCTGGGAACAGAACTTGGTAGTGTGTTTGAGGCTATCGAATGAGTAATAATATATGTCAGTGCAAATGTATTTAACTGTGTCGATAGATGATAATTATAAGCAATAATTTAAATTGAAAAGCTGCGGAAAAAATTTCTATTAGCAGTCGACCAAATTTGGTTGAACATTAGAGAAATTGAACTGTTTGAAACACAAACACAAGCGATCCGTTTGAAAAAAAAACGATTTACCTACACAAGTTCTCTAGATAATACAAACTATTGGACGAAAAACGGCTAGTTTAAGAGAGAAATTTGAAAAAAATACGAATATCAATCTCAAGACACTTACCGAAAAGAGAATCGTGATTGATATGAAAAATCTGGTCCTAAAACTATTAAGATTCGTATGCATTCAATTATATAACGTATGTAATAAAAAGTATAAACAATTGATATAATATAAAGGTTAAAATAGATAATTCAAATTTAAAAAGCCTACCTAAATTGTGATTACATTAAAGATCAATATATTTAGTTATATTTATGTAAGAAATGAACTACCTTTTTTAATAAGAATGTAAACTACAAAACTTTTTTAGAAATCACAAACCCATTCTTATTTTTTTTCTAAATTACTCTTAAATATATTACTAATTGATTTTGCCACGTTATTTTTATTGCATTTATTATTATTAATATATATTTATTAATTTTTTTCTTTTTTGGGTCAAGGTCAGAGCTTGTAAGAGAACTACCTACATTTATATGTAGGGCTGGGCGCAGGTCGGGTCAACCTTCCCAAGGACATGTTCTATCTCCTAATACTCAAGGACCTCTTCTACCTTTGGGAACTCCTCAAAATAGCAAAAATCAAGCGGGAGGAAGTAATTTACAGATAAAAATTCCTCAATTCAATGTTCAAGCACAACTTACTCCTCCAACACCTCTAAATCCACAAGATGATGATCATCATTCTACTCCTCCTAATGTGATGAGTCCTAACGTTGGTTATCCTCAAAACATGATGAATCCTCAGATGATGAACCAACCACCGATGATGAATCCAAATATGATGAACAACATGGCTTATCAACCAAATTACGGGTATCCATTTCAGCAACCCGGAGTTCAAGTCAATCAAATCATGCAAGGACAATTCCAACAACAATGGCCAAACATGGTGCCTAATATGATGTCGTATGGGGGTTATGGGATGCAACCAAATCAGTGGAATCAATATGGAAATCCAGCGGCACGACGAGTTCAACAAGGTGACATTACAAGGCCTATTATTGGAGCAACTCCGGCATGTGTGGATTTACCGGAAGTGATGAAGAATTATAAGGTTAATCCGATGGATTTCAATCAACTACCGGAGTATCATGGGAATAACAATGAGGATGTGTTGAGTTTTATCCGAGACTTCTACAACACCATTCATACTTTTCCGTTGAATGGACTTCAAGAAGATGAGTTGAGATGTCGGTTCTTTCCGATGACATTGAAAGACAAGGCCAAGTCGTGGTGGATAGCATTGCCACCAAATTCTCTACAAAATTGGAACGACATCTATGATGAGTTCATGAGTCAATTTTTCCCACATCACAAGACGACGGACTTTAGGAATCAAATATGTGGTTTCACTAGTTGATGTGTGTGATTTTGTGTGTATTTCTTATGTCGTTTTGAGTCGTTGTTTCTTGTTTTGTGTCGTATTTAGCGTATTTCTCTTGGCTTGGTGCGTTTGATGTGTTCGAGTAGTGCGCAGGGAATATTTGGTGTTATTAGCGACTTTTGGAGATATTATGGAGTAGACGAGTGGACGAGACGACAAGTAGACGAGGCGACGAGGCGACGAGAGGACAAAGGGCAAAGGGCCAAGCTGACCACCAGCCAGGCGGCCGCTTGACCCCCCAGGCGCCCGCCTGGTGCCCCTGCCAGGAGGGGCTGTATGAACCCCCACGCGGCCGCCTGACCCCTCAGGCGGCCGCCCCGCTGTATGATCCGAGAAGGCTGGAAGTTGGGGCAAGCGGCCGCTTGACCCCCCTAGCGGCCGCTTGGCCCTCGATTTCTGATGTTTGACTTTGTTGACCGCGGAAACTCTTGATGTATAATTAAGGCTTCGTCCCAAAAGACTAATTACGCTTTTTACTATCATTATTCTGGGTTTAGGGAGAACACATCGAGACTCGCTTTTCATCTGCTTTTCATCGCTTTGCTTGTATTCGAATTCGGTAAAAGTCGGAGTTCACCGCCGATAGATGCTTTGATTTCGTTGTTAATCGTAGTAATTTTTTCTTTCTTTCTATTGCTTGTGTTTCGTTTCAATCTTAGTTTTTGTTTTCTATTTTTCTCATCGATTATTCAAAAACGATTTCATGAATCCTAAAAGTTTTAGCTTTAATTTTCTCTCGATTCAAAGCATGAGTAGCTAATCACTTGATTAGGGTAAGGGAGTTCAATTGTCGAAAGTAAAAGTTGAATTTTTTGAAACGCGCGAAAGGTGTTTGAAAAAGGTCTTTTGCATATTTATTCGAATGGTTTAAACCATAATCGAGCCAACCGGTAACGGGCGCTCCCTTATAACTTTCGCAAATAAAAATTAAACTTTGAAATCAAGAATTGAATTCCCAATCCCTAATCTCATTCTCTTATTGTTTCTTATTTTAACGCCTTTTCGATAGCTCATTCACTTCAAGTTATTTTACTTTAGTTTAGAAAACAAAACCAAAACAACTCATTGCATTATGCTATTTCATTTTCTCTTCTCCGTTGCAAATAAATAAATACTTTTACGCGCCAATAGTAGTGTTCCTCGAGACCGACTCGGGCGAGTTGTTTCGGCAACTAGTTCGGTTATTTTTAATTGATTTTGCCGCTATAAAAACGACTTATCACTAGTCGTCCGGGAGAATTTTTCCACGAGATTTGGGATCGATTTCAAGATTTACTACTTAAATGTCCTCACCATACATTCACTCAAGTCTTACTTAGTAAAATTTTCTATGACTCTTTGACAGATTCTTTGCAAGGGTCGGTGGATAATCAAGCCGGAGGTGACATCACATATCGATCACCGAAAGAGATGGTTACTATCTACAAGACCATGGCTGGGAATTCAAGGAGGAAAAGTTCGAGAAGAAGAGTTGTAAATGACGTGAAAGAAGTGGAAGCTAGCAACCTCGACTTGAAAATTGAAGAGATGTCAAAAGAAATCAAAGAATTAAAGATGGAGGATGGGAACCGGAAAACACAACTCCTATTGAACCAAATGGAGGTGTGTACGATGTGTGGTTATCAAGGGCATGGACCAGCTACATGTCCAATGCCTCAAATGCAAGCTCCTTTGATGATTGAAGGGCAGCCCATGGTTGGAGAGCAAGGGAACATGGCATGCGTTCCATACCAACCACAACAACAAGGAGAAATGGTGATTTCGGAAGTACAAGCTTCAGTGGTACAACCGTATAACCAACAAGGAGGATACTACAACAATCAACAAGGAGGAAATCAAAGGCCTAATTATTCTTATCAACCAAGGCAACAACCTCAACAATGGCAACCGAGGCAAAATTTTCAGCAAGGTCAATCATCAAGCACACCGTACCGAGCTCCTTATCAAGCACCGAACCAACAATACCGAGCTCCGTATCAAGCTCCTACTCAACAAAAACAGCCTCTAAGACCTCCTCAACAACCCTCGAGTAATAATTCGAAGAGTGGATGAAGAAATATGCCGAGAAGAATGATTTGAGGATGGACAACTTAGAAGTGAAAGTTGGAGGTTATGATGCGGTGCTTAATAGCATCAACACCCAAATGGGTCAAATGGCTACTACACTTGGAAAAATGCAAGCTAAGGAAGAGTCGGGAAGACTTCCAAGTCAACCATCCCATGCAAAAACTCTTACGGTATTGAGATCGGGAAAGATAATAGACAATAAAGTACGGATTCCGAGTGAAGAGGTTGAGAAAGAAAAAAAATGCAGCGGTTTTTGATGAAGAAAATGAGGAAGAAATCGAGGAGATTGTTTGTGAGAACAAGGAGGAGGAAAAAGAGAAGGAAGACGAAAATGAGGAGAAAGAAGAGAAAAAGAGTAGAAGCCGAGGCCGAAAGTGAAAGGGTAGTTCTTCATAAGTCGAAGAATCCGTACAAGCCTCCTGTTCCTTTTCCGAGCAATCTTAGGAACAAAAAGAAGGATCAACAATTTCAGCAACTATACGATCTTTTAGCAAAGGTTGAGGTAAATGTCCCTTTGCTTGACATGATTTCAAATATTCCTTCTTTTTTTTATTTTTTATAAGGAATTGGCTTCTAACAAGAGAAAGTTCGAGGAGAACGAGAAAGTCGTGTTGTTTGCAGGTGCAAATGCCGTTATGCAACACCAAGTGCCACCAAAGGAGAGTGATCCGGGAAGCTTTGTTATCAAAATTGTAATTGGAGCCGGAAACGAGGTGTCCGGTATGTTAGACTTGGGAGCCGGAATCAACTTAATGCCGTCGGCAATCTTTGACCAATTGAAGCTTGATAACTTGAAGCCGACAAGAATTTGTCTTCAACTAGCCGACCGATCGGTGAGGTATCCGAGGGGAATTGTTGAAGATATTCTTGTTGAAGTTGGAGGGTTAATAGTGCCGGTCGATTTTGTGGTGTTAGATGTTGGTGACATTCCGGAGAATACCCAAGATCATGCTATTTTATTGGGACGTCCATTCATGGCCACAACCAACACTCTCATCGATGTAAAGAAGGGACAACTCCAAATGTCGGTACTCGGAGAAACGGTGTCGATTTCGGTTAGAAAGAAAAACATTGCTCCAGCTGCAACGTTGATGGAAGAGTGCTCGTTTGTTGATGTCATTGATACATTGACCATGCAAGCTATGGAGATTAAAGAAGAGAATGCGGTGGAGCTTGGAGAAGAAGATTTAGAAGAGCTAGAAGTAAATGAACAAGCTCCACGGTTTGTCGACTTGAGCGTGGGGGGAGAGGACTGAAAGAAGGAAGTTTCGTTACCAACGAAGAGTGTGAAGTTGGTTTTGAAGGATTTGCCTCCTAATCTCAAGTACGTGTTTTTGGAGGAAGGTGAAAACAAACCGGTTATCATATCATCAAAGTTGACCGTTGAAGAAGAGGTGAGATTGGTCGAAGTTTTACAAGAGAACAAGGCGGCCATTGGTTGGAGTATCGAGGACTTGAAGGGAATCAGCCCTTCTATGTGCATGCATCGTATCAACTTGAATGAGAATGCTACTCCGAAAAGGCAGCCACAACGACGACTCAATCCACTTCTTAGTGAAGTTGTGAAGAAAGAGATTATCAAGCTACATGGTGGTGGCTTGATTGTGCCGGCAGCGGATAGTGAATGGGTATCACCGATTCACATGGTGCCGAAGAAAGGAGGGATCACGGTTGAAGAGAACGAAGCGGGTCAGCTCATTGCTACAAGAGAACGCACCGGTTGGAGAATGTGCATGGATTACCGGGAGTTAAATGCTGCAACGAAAAAGGATCATTTTCCTTTACCTTTTATTGATCAAATGCTAGATAAACTTGCCGGTAATTACTTATATCATTATCTTGATGGACTTTCAGGTTATTACCAAATATTTATAGCACCGGAGGATCAATCGAAGACTACCTTCACGAATCCCTTTGGAACATTTGCATGGAAGAGGATGCCATTTGGGCTTTGCAATGCCCCAGGTACGTTTCAACGTTGCATGCTTTCCATATTTTCCGAGATGGTAGGGGATTTTGTCGAAGTGTTTATGGATGATTTTTCAGTATTTGGTTCGTCATTTGATGATGCATTGAAAAAGATTGATACGGTTTTAAAAAGATGCATTGAGTGTAACCTTACTTTGAGTTGGGAAAAATCTAATTTTATGGTTACACAAGGGGTTGTACTTGGGCATGTTGTTTCTAGGAGAGGGATAGAAGTTGATCCCTCGAAAATTGAAGTGATTAAAAATTTGCCACCCCCGGTGAATGTGAAAGGTGTGAGAAGTTTTCTTGGGCATGCGGGTTTTTATAGACGTTTCATTAAGGACTTTTCAAAAATTGCACAACCTTTGTGTCATTTACTTGGTCAAGATGTTGATTTTGTCTTTGATGATTCATGTTTGAATGCCTTTAATACTTTGAAAGAAAAGCTTGTGAGTGCACCTACTCTTGTATCACCTAATTGGAATCTTGAATTTGAAATAATGTGTGATGCTTCGAATTTTGCTGTGGGTGCGGTGTTGGGTCAAAGAATAGATAAGATGTTGCATGTGATTTATTATGCTAGTATGACTTTGAATGATGCTCAAGTAAATTACACGACTACGGAAAAAGAGATGTTAGCGGTTGTATTCTCGTTAGACAAATTTAGGTCGTATTTGCTTGGTACTAAAGTGATTGTTCATAGTGATCATGCGGCTCTTAGGTATCTTATGACTAAGGCACAAGCTAAACCGAGAATCATAAGATGGATACTTTTATTGCAAGAATTTGATGTGGAAATTATGTTGGGATGTGTCCTTCGATCCTACGTGTGCAATCGATAAAGTCATAAGGTCGTCTATGGATGTTAAATGATTATTTGATAATATTAATTGTTGGGAACAATATAATATTGATCAATTAAATCATACCTACAGGGTCACACATGAACTCGAAGATAATGTACGATGCTTGATATATATATTGATTTAGAATCAATATTTACGTGGATTTAATTCACATGCATGGGATGCATGGCTTGCATGGATGCATGTCACATAGTGTGACATGGCATGCCACACAAGCAAGTGGGACCACATACAATGCATTGTGGCATGTGTATGTGGCATGACCTTTCACCTCCTTTGTAACCTCTTTTGTGTGTTAAATGGTGCATCTTTATGCACATTATGATGGAGGTTACAAAGAGGTGTAATGGTGTGCATAATGATGTGATTATATAGATGAAAATCTGATTTTCATCACACACAACATTCAGCCACGAAATTCCACACAAATAGAGAGAAAAGAGGTGATCTTGGAGATCCATTCTCAAGCAAGCAAAGGTGTTCATTATCCGGGTTCGTGTGCAACACGTAGAGGCCGGGCCATTTGTGCGGCTTCAACATCCGGACGATCCAAAGGCGTGACGGGGTCATTCCAAAGGTGAACAATCCGTGGCTGATCCATTAAGGTGGTTCAATCGACTCAACACCACCTTAACCAATTTCAACGATCACCAAATGTAAGAACTCGTTGATCCCTTTATATATATATATATTGGATGTGTATATATATATATTTGTATGTGTTCTTATACACATTATGTGTGCACTAAGATCCAAGCATGATAGATTTATATGCTTTACACGCTTCCGCACACACGGTATATCGATCGGATCGGTATATCGTAACCACACAATTGGTATCAGAGATTAGGGCTCGTGCACACTTTTGTGTTGGACACGAAGGTTATATCAACATAATTGGATTATTTGTTTAATTTTGATTGTGTGATTAGATGTAAGGCCGGCCACCGTTAGTGGTCGGGTGAATGATTTCGTCGTTTTTTTCGTTTCGATTGGCCATAGTCTTTTGAGGGCTGCGTCCCTTGGAATCATTTGTAATAGATAGGTTTTTCTATTATATTTGTATTGTACTACTTGTAAGCGATGGACTTGGTCCATGGTTCGATGGAGGATCTCGGCTCTCCGGCGAAAACGAGAAGAAACGAAGCAAAACGAAGCAAAGCGGACAAAACCGGGCTGCTGGAGCCAAACTGCGGGCGCCGTTGGAGCTCCAGCGGGCGCTGTTTTGTTTCGGCGGGCGCCGTTTTGGAAACGGCGACCGCCGAATGGTCTGGTTTTGGGCAGATTTTTTCCGAACCCTTTCGGCGGGCGCCATTTTGGAAACGGCGACCGCCGGTGGTGTTCGGCGACCGTTGGTTGTGAAACGGCGGGCGCCGTTCGTGGTTTTTTGGGTACGGAATAGATTTGACCAAAATCGGAGGGCACGGAACTGAAATGGCGGGCGAGGAACAGTCCAGAAGATGTTCAAGGCTTTTGTTATTACTTTAATTCTTTTCTTTTGAGAGTTGTGAGGTTCTAGGGGCCTTTCGATTTCGTATTTATTTGCTTTGCTAGTTATAGGTTGTTTTATGTTATAAATGTTCAACTTACATATAAACAAACCTATGCATGCAAGTTCCCAAAATAATGAGTATAATGTCTTGTCCAAAAACATCACACCTATAAAGCCCTCGATCATGAGTTGGTAGGTCCGCCTCAGCGGGTACTACTTGTTATCTTGGGATAAGTGGGAGTAAAGGTTAGACCCTTACAAGTGAGTTTGGTTTTCTCATCGATAGATCCACTGCAGGCGTGGCTATCGAGACATGAGATGAGAATGGGACTCTCATCGACCGAGAGTGACATTGGATGTCATTGACATGGGATGTCTACCTATCTTGGAGTTCTTAAGTGCGGACTCAGTCGGCTTAAGGATTCGCAAGATGAGGGTCTTGGGATCGTTTTGTTCTAATTTATTAAAATGTCAAAAACCAATGCCTAATCTGTTTTTCAAAGACTAAGTTCAACTCGACTCATTCTCACCCCGGGGAGTGGAATGGAGCCAAAGCGCTTGCTTATGTCGATGACACAGATTAGAGACATTCGAGCCATTGGATGGCGTGAATCGATTGTCTGGTTGGCTCCCTCATTTTATGAGAGATAGGGCTTCAATTGCATGATAAGATCGCTGGTTAGAAAACCTCGAGTTTTCACTTACGATTTATCACGGTTTTGATATTAAGATAATTGGGAACGACGATATTGGATATCGAATGAACAAAATGAAACAAATAAAGTAGTTATGCTAGACAACCTTATTTGTTTAAACGCTTTGTGGATGTTTACTTACTTAATTTATCTTTCTTCTGTAGTTTAATATGTCTGTATCAACTCAATTCAAGTTCAGCTCTATCTTGGATAGAGAAAAGTTGAACAACACCAATTTCCTTGATTGGCAACGTAACTTGAGGATAGTCCTCAAATACGAAGAAAAGGAAAGTGTGTTGGACAAACCCCTTCCCGTGCTTCCCGCTGATGGGGGCACGGATGCCCAAAAGGCATCATATGCCCTTGCTAAGAAAGCCTCGAATGAGGTGACATGTTTGATGTTGGCATCCATGGTACCCGAGTTGCAAAAACAATTTGAGTTCATGGAAGCCTATGACATTATAGAAGAGCTCAAGAGCATGTTCGGGGAACAGGCTAGGATTGAGCGCTTCGGTGTCACCCGAGCTATAGCAACAGCTAGGCTGGAAAAGGGTAAACCCGTGTGACCACATGTGCAGCAAATGATTGGATTATTTGCTTCAAGTGCTCGCCTCGGTTTTGCATATGATGACGAGTTGGCTACCGATTTCATTCTTCATTCTCTTCATGATGGATATGACGCCTTTAGGCTGAATTTCCACATGAATGGACTGAAGAAATCGCTTCATGAGCTCCATGGGATGCTTAAGGCTGCTGAGCCGGCGATTAAGAAGGACCCTAGGAGGGAAGTTCTTATGATTCGGGAAGGAGGTACCAAAAAGTTCAAGGGGATTAAGAAACCGGAAGTGAAAGGCAAAGGGAAAGGGAAAGTTGTGGCAACTCCTTCCAAAAGGTTCTTGAAAGCTTCTAAGGTTCCTGGGGAATCTGAGTGTTTCTACTGCAAGCGTGTTGGACACTACAAGCGGGATTGCCCCAAGTTCCAGGAGGATGTAAAGAACGGTGTCGTTCCTTCATCTTCAGGTATTTATGTCATAGACATAAACTTTACAAATTCTTCTTCTTGGGTATTGGATACCGGATGCGGTGCTCACATTGTTTCACATGTGCAGGGACTGCACAGAAGTAGAAGTTTGGTAAAGGGAGATGTCGATCTGCGGGTTGGAAATGGAGCGAGGGTCGCTGCATTAGCCGTAGGATCTTATGATTTGTGTTTGCCTTCGGGCCTTGTTTTAGTATTGAATAATGTTTATTTCGTTCCAAGTATTACCAAGAACATCATTTCTATTTCAGTATTGGATACTGAAGGATTTTCCTTCACTATAATAAATGGTTTATTTACTATTTCAAAAAGTGGAGTGTTCTATGGTTCGGCACGATTAGAACATGGATTATATATACTTCAACTTGACAATCATATATATAACATTGATACCAAAAAGGCCAAATCGAATGAATTCAATGAAACATACCTTTGGCATTGTCGATTAGGCCACGTCAACATTAAACGTGTAGAGAAACTTCTTAAAGAAGGCATTCTCAAATCTTTTGACTTGGAGTCATTTGATACATGTGAAGGGTGTTTGATGGGCAAAATGACAAAGTCACCTTTTCTAGGAAAAGGAGAACGTGCAAGTGACCTATTGGGTTTAATCCATACTGATGTATGTGGTCCAATGAGCTCACAAGCACGTGGAGGTTATTTCTACTTCATAACTTTTACCGATGACTTAAGTAGATATGGTTATGTCTATTTAATGAGGCATAAGTCGGAAGCCTTTGAAAAGTTCAAAGAATTCCAAAATGAAGTTGAGAATCAACTTGGTAAGAAGATAAAAGCCATTCGATCGGATCGAGGTGGTGAATATCTTAGCCAAGAATTCGATGATCATCTTATGAGTTGTGGTATTTTATATCAACTCACTCCACCTGGAACACCCCAGATGAATGGTGTTTCCGAAAGGAGGAATAGAACCTTATTAGATATGGTTCGATCGATGATAAGCCTTAGTGAACTACCGAAATCTTTTTGGGGACACGCACTTTTAACAGCGGCCTATACACTGAATAGGACACCGTCAAAAGCTGTTGATAAGACACCATACGAGTTATGGAAAGGGAAGGTCCCTAACTTGTCTTATATCAAGATTTGGGGATGTGAAGCTTATGTGAAGTGAAATATCTCTACAAAGCTTGAACCCAAATCGGATAAATGTTTCTTTGTGGGTTATCCAAAAGAAACACGAGGGTACCACTTTTACAACCAATCTGAGAACAAAGTCTTTGTTGCTCGAGATGGTGTATTTCTTGAAAAGAAATATCTTTCCAAGAAAGTAAGTGGGAGCTCAGTTGAATTGAACGAAGTTCAAGAAAACTTGAACGAGGTTCAAGAAGATCAAACTGAGATGGACACTCAAGACCAAGTCGAGAGTACTCCATTGGTTTTGGAAACCACACCTAACCCTCGAAGGTCCGGAAGGATTAGATTTCAACCTGACATATACCTAGGTATTCTGACAAACGAGAGCTATAAAGTCATGCTTTTAGAAAGCAATGAACCTTCGACCTATATCCAAGCTATGACGAGTCCAGATTCCGAGAAATGGCAGGGTGCCATGAAATCCGAAATGGAATCAATGTCTGAAAATCAAGTTTGGAACTTGGTCGATTTGCCTAAAGGGGCTAGGCCCATTGGATGCAAATGGATTTACAAAATAAAAACAGACATGAATGGAAAACCTAGTGTTTTCAAAGCAAGGTTGGTAGCAAAAGGATATAAACAAATTCACGGGGTGGATTATGATGAAACCTTTTCACCAGTTGCTATGATTAAATCCATTCGGATTCTCTTAGCCATTGCTGCTCATTATGATTATGAGATATGGTAAATGGACGTTAAAACCGCCTTCTTGAATGGGATTCTAGTAAAGGAAGTGTTTATGACACAACCAGAGGGTTTTATCGATCCTAATCAGGCTGAGAGAGTATGCAAGCTTAATAGATCCATTTATGGATTAAAGCAAGCATCTCGGAGCTGGAATCTTCGGTTCGATGAATCCATACAAGAGTTTGGATTTCAAAAGAGCACAGAAGAATCTTGTTTTACAAGAAGATCAGTGGGAGTTACGTTGTTTGATTATCACCCAAAGTATCGTATGCTTTGAGCATGACAAATTGGTTTCGAGGAAAATCTGGTGAGGCACATTGGATGTGGCCAAAACAATTCTAAAATGTCGTTTACAGACTAAAGAATATTATCTTGTCTTTGGAGGACAAGATGAGTTGATATTAACAATATATTTGAATGCATACTTCAAAACAGACTAAGATAATTTCCGATCTTAATCTGGTTATATCTTTTGTCTGTTTAGAGGTAAAATGTGCTGGAATAGTTCCATGCAATACAATAGTTGATTAAACTACAGAAGCTGAGTACAACACTGCATTGGATGTAGTGATGTTGGCAGTTCAGATTTGAAAGTTCTTCGATGAACTAGGTGGCGTAACTAGTTAGGCCCATCCGATAGTTCTCTATTTATAGTAGAGCTATCGCGCAAGCCAATGAGCTAGGAAGCACCACAAGTCTAAAACTGGTGCTCAGGAAGTTCCACATTATCTGGGAGATAGTTTTGTGGAGACATCGAGATAATAAAGTTGCAACTTTTGGTAAGGTTGCAAACCCGCTTTCTAAACCTCTCCAGCAGTTTTAGCTTGAGGCTTTCACGACTGCAATAGAAATCAAACATCTTAGAGATGGGTTGTGATTTCTATTACTGTATTAGATACTTTTGGAGATTTGGTAAACATTCACTCATATGTATAATACATATTTCTTCATATAAATATGGTTTAATTTATATGAATTGTCCAAATGATTAAGTGATATCAATTGGGTTATGAGGTCGACTTACCGCATAATGAAGTCCTAATGGTTGAACTGATATACTTGAATCATATAGTTGTTCCTGGTTCGTATAATCGAGTACGGACAAACCGATAATACAATGAACTAGATTGTAATGTGTAATATAGCTCCGCTTCATGGGCTAGTGATGTGGGACATCAAGTACAATTACATAGATATTAGCTGGGAGCTAATGATCGAACAGACCCGACTGGAATAGTATTTAAGATTTCGAGTCATAATACTATTTCATTGACTGTCGAGCAATTTCCTCTGACCTGAGTAGTCCAGAGTGATTCCATTGTGAAATGGTGTACTTTGATACAAGTAAACGCCTTTCGTAAAAGGAGGTTATAAAACTTGTTATTGGGTATATCAGGAAGCAAGTGGGAGAGCTTGGATTGACAAGATGGGATTGTCCTCCATTCTATAATGGGATACATGTCTTACCGGCCACTTGGAGAGTCGAGACTGTGGAAAATACGTGGCCACGTCCAGATTCGTATCATAGTGATAAATCTGGTTTTACAGTCTGTCTCAAAGTCCAAGAAAGGTTTGAACCGATTGAGGATGACTCGAGTCTTGCCTCAAGTTCAAATTTAGACATAAGTGACAACAGGAAGTTGGCAGCACACTGGCTCTGAAGGCCAAGTGGGAGATTGTTGGGATGTGTCCTTCGATCCTACGTGTGCAATCGATAAAGTCATAAGGTCGTCTATGGATGTTAAATGATTATTTGATAATATTAATTGTTGGGAACAATATAATATTGATCAATTAAATCATACCTACAGGGTCACACATGAACTCGAAGATAATGTACGATGTTTGATATATATATTGATTTAGAATCAATATTTACGTGGATTTAATTCACATGCATGGGATGCATGGCTTGCATGGATGCATGTCACATAGTGTGACACGGCGTGCCACACAAGCAAGTGGGACCACATACAATGCATTGTGGCATGTGTATGTGGCATGACCTTTCACCTCCTTTGTAACCTCTTTTGTGTGTTAAATGGTGCATCTTTATGCACATTATGATGGAGGTTACAAAGAGGTGTAATGGTGTGCATAATGATGTGATTATATAGATGAAAATCTGATTTTCATCACACACAACATTCAGCCACGAAATTCCACACAAATAGAGAGAAAAGAGGTGATCTTGGAGATCCATTCTCAAGCAAGCAAAGGTGTTCATTATCCGGGTTCGTGTGCAACACGTAGAGGCCGGGCCATTTGTGCGGCTTCAACATCCGGACGATCCAAAGGCGTGACGGGGTCATTCCAAAGGTGAACAATCCGTGGCTGATCCATTAAGGTGGTTCAATCGACTCAACACCACCTTAACCAATTTCAACGATCACCAAATGTAAGAACTCGTTGATCCCTTTATATATATATATATATTGGATGTGTATATATATATATTTGTATGTGTTCTTATACACATTATGTGTGCACTAAGATCCAAGCATGATAGATTTATATGCTTTACACGCTTCCGCACACACGGTATATCGATCGGATCGGTATATCGTAACCACACAAATTAGAGATAGGAAGGGTTGTGAAAATGCGGTAGCCGATCACTTATCTAGACTTGAATCGTGTGATAATAATGTGATTGCTAATGTGCCTATCTCTGAAACGTTTCCATATGAACAATCCATGCTTGTGAATGCTATTGATGAAAAAGTTCCATGGTATGCCGACATTGCTAACTATTTGGCAAGTGGTGAGATGCGTGAGGGAATTACTTCCCAAGAACGCAAACGTTTGTTGCATGTGTGTAGGTACTACTATTGGGATGATCCGTTGTTGTTCAAGCTTGGGAAGGACAACTTGTTGAGAAGGTGTGTACTGAAAGGAGAGCAAAGGGCTATAATCTCAAAATGCCATGAGGATGCATCGGGTGGACACTTTGCAAGTAGGAAGACCGGAGCTAAGATTCTACAATTGGGTTTTTTCTGGCCTACTTTGTTTAAAGATGTTCATTTCTTTATTATTTCATGTGATCGATGTCAACGTATTGGTAACATTGGTAAAAGGAATGAGATGCCCATGCAAGTTAATCTAGTTTGTGAAATTTTTTATGTTTGGGGTATTGATTTCATGGGTCCTTTTATTAATGCTAACAAGTACGAGTACATATTGTTAGCCGTTGATTATGTTTCGAAGTGGGTTGAGGCAATCCCCACTCGAACATGTGGTGCTGATGTTGTTTTAAAGTTTGTGCAGGTGAACATCATTTCTCGATTTGGTTTTCCAAAAGCTATCATTAGTGATGGAGGGTCACACTTTTGCAACAAACTTTTCAAGAGGCTAATGAGATTGAATGGGATTGATCATCGTGTTGCTACTCCGTACCATCCTCAAACTTCCGGTCAAGCCGAGACGAGCAACAATCAAATCAAGACTATCATTGCCAAGACCGTGAAGCCATCGAGGAAAGATTGGCCAGAAAAACTTCGAGAAGCACTTTGGGCTTACCGAACGGCTTTCAAGACGATCCTTAATGCAACTCCGTTCCAAATTGTCTATGGGAAGACATGTCACTTACCGGTTGAAATAGAGCATAAGGCTTTTTGGGCTATTAAAAAGGTGAATTTGGAAATGACGAAAGCCGGAAAGGAGCGTGCATTACAAATCGACGAGCTCGAGGAGTTGAGGAATGAAGCCAATGAGAATGCTATGATCTCGAAGGCCATGATGAAAAAAGCACATGATCGGAAATTGATTGAGAAGGACTTACAACCGGGTATGAAAGCTCTTTTATTCAATGCTCGACTTCGGTTATTTCCGGGATGCTGGGTTTCGATGTCCCGGGGTATCAAAAATTGCGGAACCGATAACCCCGAACGAAATCCCGTCGCCGGAAACTGGATCCCCGACTCATCCGCAGGAGTCCGACCTTTGGAGACTACGCGCCCGAAGACACGCAGCCCGCCCCCAGCCGATTTTCTCCCGCGAGTCGGATCCACGAACGCGAACCACACAAACGGAGCCGGGCTCGACCCGAGCATCGCCGCGGGATGAACCCGCGGCTAAACCCTAGCCGAGCCCCCGTCGGGGCTCGCGATCGCTAGCCCTAGCGATCGCCGGGGATGCACGCGCATCCCCGTGGGGCTGTTCCGAACAGCCCCCGGCGGTGAGTCCGGCGACTCACCGCCACCGCCGAGGAGGGCGGTGCGCCCAGCGCACCAGCCGCGGCCCAGCCGCGGCTCGCCCGGCGATCGACCACGCGGTCGATCGCATGCCCCGGCTCCAGCCGGGGCGTCCTCGTGTGGGCCCGCGATCGACGCCCCTAGGGCTCGATCGCACCCCTCGGCTCCCAGCCGAGGGTCCTTCGAACGTTCGCCGGGGATCTCGAATCCCCGTCCCCGAAGTTCGTCGTTTTCCCGGATCTTGTGTTCATGTACGTATCACAATTAAATCACATAAATTCACACGAAGGAGTTTATGATTGTACCTTTTGATTCGTTGTGCGGAGAAACGAAATCAATTGAAGACCCTTGGATCTTCCCACGTATTCCTTGCACTTCGTTCGAACGTCGGGTGGGCGACGATCTATCGAACTCCTATGGATCTCCTTCAACTCTCTAGAATATCAAGTATGATAATCTTGTCTTATGATTTATGAAGGCCATGTAGTGCTTTTATAGGCTACGTAGGGGATCTAAAGGAGGTGGAATATTGGGCTTCCAATATTGAAGATTAAATTGAGCCCACTGCCCAAGTCCATTAATCCTTATCAATATTAATTAATTTATTTTCCACTATATAAATTAATTGCACTCCCAATATTAAACCATATTATATCAAATAATATTTCTCCGGTAGTATTTATTTATTCCGTGTATTTAAGATTTAAATATCCATGAATAAAATTAATTTATTGCTAATTAATTTATTCATCTCTTTAATCCGAGACTAGTACCATTCAACCTTAATTATTGTGCGGAACGAATCCACTCATGAGGTTTACACAATAATTCCTTATGAACTCATCTCGGGGATATTATCAACCCTTACGGGATACACTGTCCGGTCAATTATTCACGGCATGTCATATATAAAATATAGTGACCCAACTTAACCGGAAATTAACCCAATAATTAAATCGGTTAATTCCTTTGGTAAATCAAAGTTACTTATATTAAATATATACACCCGCAATAATATCGGGGATTAAGAATAAAATACACTGAGACTCGAATCGATTATCGCCGGCAATCCTAATCGATGAATCTCGACGATCCGCTCAATACACCAAGTGTACAAGTGTGATAAAATAATTAAGATAAATTATTTTCTCTCTCACACAACGACTATACCGATGGATTGGTCCGTGTCCATCTAGGTCGTGAGCAACTGTTTGATTAAATACGAGTAACCGATAGTATGATCTTCTGTGCGCCCATGCTTGCACCATACTAACTACAACGTATAAAATCCAGGACTATAGTTTGCATATATTTAATTAATAATAATTAAACGCAAAACAATTGTTTATTAATTAAATAGATTAAATGCTATGATCGGGAGTTTACCGTTACTTAAATCTAGACATTAAGTACACAACTCCAACAATCTCCCACTTGTACTAAGGTCTAGTCATTTCCTCCAAACTCCCGGTTCCCATACTCATCACGTGCTTAAAGTGTACTTCCGAGAAGTACTATGTGAATGAGCACTCTAGGTCGCCGCTCCGAAGTTATCTTGGTGACTACTACGTCGTCTCCCTGACGATGACTCGTATCAGGTGGTACTTGCACTATGTGTTATCATCACTTTTAGACTTATGACTTCTTCCAGTTTATCATGCACCGCTATAAAATAGCCTTTGATAAACCAAGAGTCATATCCAAGTCTTAGAGGTTATCCCGGAACTTAACCAAAACTTCCGCTGCCTCTGAGGCTGCTATTCGGTTATGAGAGAGTCTGAGAAGCATCCCGCTTATCACTCTTTCATATTAAAGGTTCCACCTTTTTCCAAAAAATGAACACATAGCCTGATATCGACTTACACTGGTCCTTCTCTGATTTGAAATCTGAGAATATGTAATCTAAGAAAATTTCGTCTTGCTTAATTCGGTACATCCAAGTACTCTTACAGCATTCGAATATTTCTTATCCAGATTACTTTGATATCCTCCCACTACGCTAACCGCATAGTTGATATCAGGTTCTTGTTTTCTAACATTGCATTTAAGCTTTCCACACAAGGTGTTGGAAACCGCTTGGTATCATCTATCTCCTTAATGTGTTCGAAACACATGACCTTAGATAGATATACATATTCTGTTTCTGAAAGGCAATAACCTTTCTCAGAATTATGCATGTTTAAAACAAACCATAATCGTATAAGATATCTAGGAGAAGTACAATGTTCTTATCCCTAGATCATAAGATCTCAAGAACATGTTCTAACTTCTACTTAATCTTATATCCCGATTCATTTAGACAACCATTATTTTATGCCTGATAATATCTTTACATCGTTGCCAATGATAAAATATTATCTACATAAAATTCCGAGAAACACCACCTTGTTTCCATTACGTCTCCAATACACCTATCGTCTTTGCCTTTTGATGAATCCATCGAATGGATTATCTCATCAATTCGCAAGTTCCACGATTCAGTACTGCCCTTATGCAGAGCTAGGGATCGATTTCATGTTTACTAGATCCAGAGTCTGAACTCCTCTAGTCTTATGACTATCTCCGGTTGTTCCAACAACCTCCCACTGCAATGGCGTTCCGGTGTATAACAATAATAACAATAGGTGCAGTGTGTGGTGCACTTCTACTCGGTTTGGCTGGTTCTTAGTCTTTTGTCCTTTTTCTCATTCCAAGGTATTAATTCAGTCTAGGCTTTGTGGTTCATCTAATAGTCTTCTTCTATGAACCGAACGAAAGTTCTTCTGGCTCATAGTACTATAGAACACACAATGCTTCGTTCATCTGGGATTTTCTACAATTACACAGAGTGTGCTATTGTCTCCAGAAACATCCATAGAACATAGGTAGTTCCGAACAACTTGTTCTCTCTTACTTTTAGATTTCCATTTCTTACTTTACAACGCACCATCTCTACACGTGAGTGTATGGCGCGGTCCTTTGGGGTTGAATCCCAATCTTTGATTATGCTATGTGTTATTTAGGTAGGCGATGGCCTCCGCGACCGAGTCGCAGGCTTCTAATGGATATACTTTAATGGTTCCCCATAATAGCTTTGCGTCCATTGACTAGTCAAAACACTTTGCTTTTATGGCACATTTAAGTACTCTAATCCATCATTGAGTATTCTTGAAAGAACTACTCATGCCTTTCTAATTCACACATGTATCTGCATATCTAATCATTTCTAATACTAGTCCGAATTCTATCCTTTAAGAAAGGTTTGCTTAGATGTATTATCCTCCAAATTCAATTCTCAGGTCGGAAGGTCCATTCCTTCAACTATAATTGATCAAATCAATTTCGACCTTTTTGAATTTTATTTGAAAATACTACTAAGTAAAAGAATTCACAAGTATAATGATTTAATAAAGAAATATATCTAATCAAGTAAGACAAGTTATAGAACGGTTCGTTGCATCGTGGTAGACTTAGGATCTATCATTCATATATTGCTATCTAATGTACCAGAATAGATAATGCCATCATTTCTTATCAAAATCATCCAATGATTAAAGAAATAAAATATCCATTCATAAATAATAGAAATCCAGAACGAAATGTTCTTTCTAAAATAAAGGGTACATAATGCAATAATCTTGAAATGAAATCCTATTTAACTACTAAAGCAGATAAATGTCTTCCACCGCAACAGCTGCCTCCTTCACAGCTTTTGCCCGTGTAGACTCGAACTCTCCTTCTCTAAGTCGCCGGGTTTTCAGGAACCCCTGCATTCAAAATGCACATACCGTCAGTGGTTCCATATCTACACACCAGATTTCTGGTAGATAATACCGCTGACTATGTTTTTACGACTAAAGAAAAATTCGTACCTCTGAGAGGACAAGATGTAGACCCCCAGTACTCAGACTGCTTCCCTTGGGGATTTTTGCCAGATGGCTTCTTTATCCCACCCTTTGGTCCAAGTCCCTTAGGACCACCGGACCCCCTTGTCTTCTTCTCCTTTCCCTTGCCTTTAGGTCCGAAACCTTTGGCTTTGGCTATAAGAGCTTGCGATTGTTTCAACTCGTCTAAAAGATCCATCATCTCAAAAACATGATCAAGTGTTTCATCGAAGTGACAGATCTTTATGAGTATCCTCATCGCCTCTTTTCTAGCCTCCCCATCATGTCCAAACATCAACTTGAGTTTAAGCATGACATCATGATTAATGGCTAATGAACGAGCACTATCCCATTTCTCAAAGTCAAAAATCTCATCCTCAGTTGAGTTAATGGTGAGTCCAGGAGGACAAGTTTCACTGAGTACTGCTTTGTACTCTGTTACAGTCTGAGCAATGTCTAACTCTTCTCTCCATTCAACACAATATGGAACCAGTGCGTTAAATTCCTCGAGTATCATAGAAAGTGGGTTCATAGCTATTCTCTAAACCTATAAGCACATTTAAACAAACAATTAATTTAATATCCGATATTATCTCCCTCAAATAATATCATTAAATTACTAATTGCGTCTAAAATCCTATCAGATAAGGCAAGCCACGTTAGTGTGGACGTTTACCCATCCAAATGATTTAGCAATTAGATTTGCTTTGGTCGTACATCACTATAGCGTTACTTCGATGGGAAGAATACTATAGAGCGTACCTAAGTGTAAACCATCACTCAGTACCTAAGAAGATTTCTGGGACTCGCATATCACCGCAAGCCACGTTAGTGTGGACGTTTACGTTAACACACGATCCTTTACTTTCTTCTATAACTGTCTACATCAATCGTTCTAAAATCCCATTCAATGCAGCAAGCCACGTTAGTGTGGACGTTTACTACACCAAAAGATTTATACAATTGACATCCAATTACTTGAAGCATTCGATCTCGTAAATCAAGACGCGGGGAATCATAAGTGAAACTCGAAGTTTCTAACCAGTGATTCACCATGCGAACAACCCTATCTCTCATTAGATGAGGGAGCCGAGCAGACAATCGATCCACCTTAAAAGATGGTACGAACGTCTCTAATTTGTGTCATCCACATGACCAAGTGGCTCTGGCTCCATTCCACTCCCCGAGGTGAGAATGAGTCGACTTGAAGTCAGTTTCAGAAAGACAAATTAGGCATTGTTTGATAAACTTAATCAATGTTTCTTGTAAAAGGAATTACAAGAATTCTCCTACAATGACACATCTATACGAACTTCGAAAGTCCATAAGAGTCACCAAGAGAACAGTAATGGAGACCATGGGAATGTTTCCATCCCCTCTCCCACTTAGCTTTTTATAACAAAGGGATACGCTATCTAATGCATAATTAAACACATAAGCATGCATACAAGTAATAAAGCACATAGCACATAGTCAAAATAATGCTAGAAAAAATTATTTTCCGACTATCATGGCTTTATTCCATCTCCGTATGCTTCTTCTAGTCTTCAGTCTTCGTTCTTGAATGCTCCATGTGACGAGAATATTAATCCCAATATTTAAATCTATTTATTTTTAATAAATCCAAAAGATACTCAATTCGAAAATTAAGTCAATCGAATAAATCAAAAATAAAATTAAATATTATTAATATTTTTATTTATTTATTTTCCTATCTAATTCTATTAAATCTCTAGAATAATCTATCCAAGTCAAACTTGGAATATTCTAGAAGAATAGAATAAGGAAATAAAATAAATTAGGACTCTTCTACTTTCCATGAATAATTAATTTCCATTACTATGAAAATTCCCATAAAATAGGAATAATCAATTAGGAAATAAATTAATTAATTATTATTCCTTTCTAATTCTATTAAATCTCTAGGATCCTATTCCAAGTAGAACTCGGAATACTCTAGAAGACTTCCATAATAGAATAAGGAATAAAATTAATATTAATTAATTCTTTTCCTAATCCATGAGAATTCCCAAAAATAGGAAAAAACTCAAATAGGAAAACCGAATCAATTAGGAAAGTGAATCTAGGTAGGAGTAGCACGGGATGGGAGTTCCCGCACCACCCCACCATCATCGGTCGATCGCCGGGAGGGAGCACCCGCCGCCGCCGCCTCAGCCGGCCAGCCGCCACCGTCGCCGGCGACGACCCACGGCCGAAGGAGCGCGACGCCCCCACCCTTTGGGCGATCGATTGGGGTCGATCAAGGGGTTGATCGATCCCCGTCCTTCGTCCTCTTCGTCTTCTTCGTCACACGCGTTCTCCGGCGGTCATCTCGGCATCGATCCAATGTAAATAAATTACAAGAAATAAATTTACAATTCCGGTATCGATTCTATACATGAAATCGACCCTATACATTTTCCGGAAAAAACATAAAACAATAATAATAAATCTAAATTCGGTCAACCCCCGAATTTTTACTATTACAAGCATTCATCCACACAAAACGAATCTCGACATGTCCGAGAGTTTAATAAACGAATAATCATGGTAAATTAAATAGCAATTAATTAACCGAATAATTAACAATTAATTAAACCATGATAGTCGGAATCCCTGCAAAGTAGAACACAATTGAATACATACATGAACACGAACCAAACGCTCTGATACCAATTGCTGGGTTTCGATGTCCCGGGGTATCAAAAATTGCGGAACCGATAACCCCGAACGAAATCCCGTCGCCGGAAACTGGATCCCCGACTCATCCGCAGGAGTCCGACCTTTGGAGACTACGCGCCCGAAGACACGCAGCCCGCCCCCAGCCGATTTTCTCCCGCGAGTCGGATCCACGAACGCGAACCACACAAACGGAGCCGGGCTCGACCCGAGCATCGCCGCGGGATGAACCCGCGGCTAAACCCTAGCCGAGCCCCCGTCGGGGCTCGCGATCGCTAGCCCTAGCGATCGCCGGGGATGCACGCGCATCCCCGTGGGGCTGTTCCGAACAGCCCCCGGCGGTGAGTCCGGCGACTCACCGCCACCGCCGAGGAGGGCGGTGCGCCCAGCGCACCAGCCGCGGCCCAGCCGCGGCTCGCCCGGCGATCGACCACGCGGTCGATCGCATGCCCCGGCTCCAGCCGGGGCGTCCTCGTGTGGGCCCGCGATCGACGCCCCTAGGGCTCGATCGCACCCCTCGGCTCCCAGCCGAGGGTCCTTCGAACGTTCGCCGGGGATCTCGAATCCCCGTCCCCGAAGTTCGTCGTTTTCCCGGATCTTGTGTTCATGTACGTATCACAATTAAATCACATAAATTCACACGAAGGAGTTTATGATTGTACCTTTTGATTCGTTGTGCGGAGAAACGAAATCAATTGAAGACCCTTGGATCTTCCCACGTATTCCTTGCACTTCGTTCGAACGTCGGGTGGGCGATGATCTATCGAACTCCTATGGATCTCCTTCAACTCTCTAGAATATCAAGTATGATAATCTTGTCTTATGATTTATGAAGGCCATGTAGTGCTTTTATAGGCTACGTAGGGGATCTAAAGGAGGTGGAATATTGGGCTTCCAATATTGAAGATTAAATTGAGCCCACTGCCCAAGTCCATTAATCCTTATCAATATTAATTAATTTATTTTCCACTATATAAATTAATTGCACTCCCAATATTAAACCATATTATATCAAATAATATTTCTCCGGTAGTATTTATTTATTCCGTGTATTTAAGATTTAAATATCCATGAATAAAATTAATTTATTGCTAATTAATTTATTCATCTCTTTAATCCGAGACTAGTACCATTCAACCTTAATTATTGTGCGGAACGAATCCACTCATGAGGTTTACACAATAATTCCTTATGAACTCATCTCGGGGATATTATCAACCCTTACGGGATACACTGTCCGGTCAATTATTCACGGCATGTCATATATAAAATATAGTGACCCAACTTAACCGGAAATTAACCCAATAATTAAATCGGTTAATTCCTTTGGTAAATCAAAGTTACTTATATTAAATATATACACCCGCAATAATATCGGGGATTAAGAATAAAATACACTGAGACTCGAATCGATTATCGCCGGCAATCCTAATCGATGAATCTCGACGATCCGCTCAATACACCAAGTGTACAAGTGTGATAAAATAATTAAGATAAATTATTTTCTCTCTCACACAACGACTATACCGATGGATTGGTCCGTGTCCATCTAGGTCGTGAGCAACTGTTTGATTAAATACGAGTAACCGATAGTATGATCTTCTGTGCGCCCATGCTTGCACCATACTAACTACAACGTATAAAATCCAGGACTATAGTTTGCATATATTTAATTAATAATAATTAAACGCAAAACAATTGTTTATTAATTAAATAGATTAAATGCTATGATCGGGAGTTTACCGTTACTTAAATCTAGACATTAAGTACACAACTCCAACACGGGAAAGCTTAAGTCGAGATGGGTTGGTCCGTATGAGGTGGTGACTATACACGAGAATGGGTCAGTTACATTGAGGAAGGAAGGTGATGAGCACGAGTTCAAAGTCAAAAGACATTTGGTTAAGCGATATTATGAAGTGGAGTCGAAAAACGAGGAAGTCGAGACTTTTCGACTCGAGGAAGTTGATACTTGAACTTGGAAAAATGAGAATAAGTCCAGCTCCGGACAATAAACTGAGCATGAATAAGGTTACTAGGCATGGACAGGCTCGGAAGACGTTGTAATCGAAGAAAAAGGGTCGGAATTTGAAAGTCGAGGATTCTGGGAGTTCGGCGCCCGCCGAAACCAAAACGGCGGTCGTTAAGGCAAAACGGCGCTCGCCAAAAGCAAATTGACGGTCGCCGAAAGAGTTTAAAAATTGGAAAATTTTCCTGCCCATTCTGTACCGAAATGACGGTCGTCAAACATCATTCGGCGACCGCCGAAATTTTTCTGCGACCGCCAAACGGAAACGGCGGTCGCCGTTTTTGAAATTTCTGGAATAAAAAGAACGGGCTAGGGCAGTTTTCATTACACAAAACTTCTTTTTCTTAGTCATCTCTCTTGCGATTTTCACTCTTGATACTTCATCGATTTCATTCAAATTTTTTCCATCAAAATACTTACATATATCTTGAGATCATTGCCTTGCAGGTTTTGGGAGATTCCACCGGCTATATTTCAAGAAATTCGAAGTTTTCAAAGGTGCACACAAGGTGTTCGAAGAAAGTTCCGAACCACAATTCTCAACTCTTATAATCAATTCCATGGGCCGTACTAACAAAAGGGTGGGAAGTAAGGATGCTACACCACCTCCACCATCGAAGAGAAAGGGACGAGGTGCCGCTACTACATCCGCTTCAACCGGACCTCGAGACATCTCCGCTCGTTACGGAGCGTCGTTTCCGGTTTTCTACGATGAAGAAGGCAAAGCTTATGAGAAGTTGACTTCAAAGGGTGAACACATTCTACCTCGACCGTTAGATTGGGAGCTACTAGAGAAATTGAAGGTTACGGAGAGGATTAAAGAAATTTTCGGGTGTATGAGCTTAAAGTACTTTGCGGATATGAATTTCAAGTACTCCATCAAGCTTGGCTTGGAAATGCTTTGCACTTTCAAGCTAATTCACGAGAAGAGGAAGGCTTCATATGCTACATGTCGACTCAATGGAGTAGAGGTTACGATAACGGAGAAAACTATGTACGATGTGTTCGGATTTGATGATGGAGAGCAATGCCTTACTGAAGAAAAGGAAAGTGGAACCGTAAAGACTACGCATTGGCAAGAGATGGTCGGACCGAATGAGAAGTGGAAAGATCACGGTCGGTCAATTGCATTTATCGATCCCGTGCTATGCATCGTCCACAAATTCTTGACTTACAACATCTTCGGGAAGGTGGAGGGCAACAAAGTTAACTCCTTGGAGTTTTCTTTAATTAATGCGGCCGTGAATGGAATTGACTCGTCTCCAATCAAGAAAATTTGGGGATTGATGGATCAAGCGGCTAGAGGGATACGGACTAGAGGGGCCTTGTTCCATTTTGCTCGACACCTTGCAATTCACAACCAAATTATTGATGAGGATGACGAGATGTATGATGGAGAGCCGTGGGTAGTACCTCGAGCTTTGGATGTGGAAGCGTTCGAAGCGAGTGGGTTGATTTTGGCCAGAGAGTTCGTACCGCATGATATCCGGACCGACAAGAGTGCACAAGCAATGGTGGATTATCGGCAAAAGAACTCGGCCCGTATTCAAAAATGGAAGTTGGAGTTGGCGGGAGAAAGAGTGAGTTCGTCGATCTTGAGTGAGGCTCAACTTGAGGAAGAGAATCTCATGCGTGAACGAGCCGGTTCATCGGCGGGAGGAGGTCCAAATGTTGATGATGGGACGACGAGGGATCCGGTTTGGGACCAAGCGTACTCGGGCTACGGAGCACAAGGAAATCAAGGCTCCGGGTGGACCGATTCGGGGATTAATTGGAATTCTTCATACGAGGTTCCTCAAACCGGAAACTACTACTCGGATTCGGGACGGATGCATCCCGAAGACCTCCAAGAGATAATCAATGCCAATGCTCGGACATATGATGCACTTAATGCGAGGATGGATCGGATGGCCCTCGACGATGCTACATGGAATAACCGGATGGCGGCCGAAAGGAGCTACTACGAGCAAACCACCCGTCAAATTTTGAGAGATGAAAGGGACTACAACGAGCAAACTACTCGTAGGATTGTGAGAGAGGAGATGGAGGATATGAGAAGAGAGCAACGTCAATTCTTCGAGGCCTATGCTAGAGGAGGAGGCAACTTTCCACCACCCAACATGTGAGAGAGGTCGTGCTAGGCACGACCTAGGTACGTTTTCTTTTGTTTTCGTTTATGTCTTTGTAAATATTGTGTTGGTGCTTTATTTGTTTTATGTGGTTTAGTTATGTTTCTTTTTCTTTGTTAGTTTGTGTGTTTGGTTTGAATTACTCTTCTACGCTCAATGAAATTGTTGTCCCGAATGTGGTGTGTTTGCATGGGATATGGTTAAGTTGTTGCTTGAACTCATTTGGTTTGTTGGTTGTACCACTTGTTAAGTGTCGAGAAAATGAGTTGTGATATTCATGAGTCTTGCCCTTGCTATTTATACATGTGAGCTTTTGAGCCTATTATTCTTTGGAGCGTATTGATATATTTCCTCGAGTTGTGAGCATGATTGTACTTTGTTGGAGATTGAGATGCATGTTGGATTGAATTTTTTATATCACTTGTTATATGAAAATTCTTTGACTTGGTTGAGAATGGAAAATGACGTTTGAGATTGCTAGGATTACCTCCACATTTTATATATTCCCCAAAATGACCGTGCCCGTCGAGGGACTCCTTAGTTAACTTTTTGAGCCTACATGGAGCCTTTTCTTGTAACCGAGAGTTCCACGAGCGATGTGAAGTTGAGAGGGTGTTACAAGTTTGATTGAGAAGGTTAATATGGGATATTGTGATGTATTGAACATGTTTTCTCGTATAAAGGCATATTATAAAAGAAAAAGCTTACTCCCTAAAAAAAAGTAAAAAAATGAATACTATTCGATTGTGAAAACAATTGATTAGGAATGAAGAATAAAAAAAACAAAAAGCAAAAAGAAGAAAAAAATGAGAAAAGAAAGAAAAAGAAAAAAATTAAAGTAAAAAGCGGGAGTATTAAATAATAATTGCTTATCGAGACATGTAAACTTTGTTGTATTGGTTGTTAAAAGGGGGGGATGGATGACGATTTATATTGGGTGATGGAGGGAGTTATGTGAGTACATTTGATGTAGGAGGTTGGCGAGAGCGAATACTTGTTTGATTGTTTTTCTTTCGATTCCCACCTATTACCCGTGCCTACCTTGTTTACAATCTCATACCGATTCTTGTTCTCCTTGGTCAAAGTATATAGATTATTCTTGTGATATTTGGTATATGCATGTCTCGTTGAATCTCGATGTTCATGTTGTTTTGTTTTACCGTTGCTTTTTCGAGGGATACACTTTGAGAGTTGGAGAGTTAGAGTGACATGTTATCATTATTCTCATTTTTCTCGTTTTTGACAAGTGGTTGGTTTGTGGATTGTTAATGAGTTCAAAGTACGTGATTTGTGCAAACATGTTGTTGGATGATTCTACCTTGCTCGGGACTAGCAAGGATTTGAGCGTGGGGGGGTGATTTATGTCGTGCGTGTGTGTTTTTCGTTTATGTTTTTAGTGTCGTATTTGAGTCGTGTGTTGCATGTTTGTGACGTTTTAGTTAATTTTGATGTTTTTGTGTGTGTCGGATCTCATGGGGTGTGTTGGAGTGGTTTAAGTTTGTTTTGTAGGTCAAATGTTGATAAAAGCCGAAGAGTCGAGTTAAAGATCGAAGAAACGAGGAAGAGCTGAAAAAGCATCAAAACGGCGGTCGCAGAAATGTTTTGGCGGTCGCCGGAGAGCAAGTGACGACCGCCGAAGAAGATGAAATATGCCAGAATTTTTAGCCAGGAAATTGGACAAACGGCGGTCGCCGTTTTGTAAATGGCGGTTGCCGAAATGGTTTGGCGGGCGCAGAAAATAAACGGCGGTCGCCGTTTTGGTGGCAGTTCAGGGCGGTTACATGCGAACGTGAAGATGCATTTAGGCGAGAATTGAGAAAGAAAGGGACATTTTTTCGCTGGGGAATAATCGAGAGCAGAGGGGAGAACCCATTCGGAGCCGACTACTCCGAGAGCACGAACGAGCAAGTCCTAAGCCGATTTAATTACCGTAATCGTAGTTGCATTTCATTTTCGAGAATTCTAGTTTGATTTCCTTTTCATGTATTTCATTTCTAGCAAAACTTTGAATGCTTTAGAATTTGAAAATGCTTGAATGTTTGCTTTGATGAATGTTTTAGTAATTAAAGATTTCTTAAGATTGTTCCTTTGTTTAATTCTTTTGCTCAACTTTTTATTCATAGTTGAAAATCTTTTAAAGTCGTTCATGTCGTTAGTTGTTATTTTTGTTGTTCGTTTTATTATGAAGATGATGAACTAATCGTTTGGCTCGGATGTTAATATGAAGGACAAGGTTGAGTATTTGTAGGAATCGGAAGACTATATATAAACGACATAATCTTGAACTCGTAACCCGACCGGGAGCGAGAATTCAAGTGAATTAAACGTTTCTAACGAGTTAAGCAACCCGACCGAGAACTTGACTTTCGTGTGTCGATTATATCGAGTTGATAAAGAGGACTACAATTTAAGATCTAAGTCTAGATTATTATCGTCCGAGTTTTTCTCTTATTGTTTATTTCTAGATTTCCATTTTAATCGAGAGTTTCAAAATGATCTTAGGATTTAGTATAATGAAATACGTTTCTACTACTTTTCATACCATTAATCATTACTCTTTCGTTTCCTTGGATTGATACCGAGTCAACTACAATTGACCTCGGATTTTGACGAGAGACGCACAAAAACGTCTAATCAGCGCGATCGAGCGAGTCGATCGTCAATATTTGTGTTAGTGTGTGTGGGCGTCATTGTGTGTGTTTTAGTGTGTGTGTCTGTGTTCTGCGGATCTGATTGAGTGTATATCTTCAATATGTGCTTTGTGTTTGTGTGCCCGCGTGTGAATCATTTTGTGATCGAATGGCTGCTTTCTCTGTCGATAATGTTGGGTTTGTAAGCGTTGCAGATTTTCTCGATCGATGAAATAAGATGCCTGGTTGTTTAAATGTCTGTGTTTTAATGTCGTGTGTAGGAGATATCTGGAAATAGCATTTGATTAGGCATTGTGTTGTGTGTGTGTCAATGGAAGGTGTATTTTGTAGTATGTGTATACTGCTTAAAATGTTTTGTGGTGCCTTTATAATTTCTTGATAATAAATCTGATTTTATATGTTTATTCTAATTATTCTAATTAAACTTATTTGGCTTTCTTCTTAGAGCTAAATGTGAAAAAAAATTGAAAATGCAAGTGTTATCAAAACACTGGGGCAGCCAACAACAAATATGTCTCTTGACAATGAGAATCATAAGCTAACAACTTAATCAAAAAACCTGAGTCGGAGGCAAACAAAAAGCCAACAGATGGAGCCTACATTAAATATGGGTATGCTTAATTTTGTTTGTATTGTGTTACCTATTTTCTTAATATGCATCTTGTGTATATGATTTATTTTCTCACAGTCGTGTTTGGTTTCATTTTCACTCTTCAGTGTCTATATATTGAATATATGTTCAGCTAGCTGAAATTTATTAAATTTGTTCTTATGTTTTCTAGGGTAATTTCAGCAGGTCGATTCCTGTTTTTGACATGATGGTATGCCGTAAATGAGTTAGTTGCTAGTGCAGTTTATTTTGTTGAATCATGCTTCTATGAATATACCGTATACATGGACAGAAAAAGTAGAATTTTGTTGGGAAATACCGGTCATGTTATAAGTAATTTTTTTATTTTTTATTTTTGAAATTTTTAGAAGGGGCTCTTCATTTGGCAAGTTATCTCGGTTAATGGTGCTAGAATGAGTAATGCTGCTAAGCTTGACATCAATTATCATGTGTATATGGATTTTTTTTATCACGCTTGTGCGATCTTTGTGAAATGTGAATGCTACTTGTGTTTCATTGTACTCGAGCTTGATATACAATTTGACTGTACAATTGGATTTTGATCGCAGGTGTCGAGGGATCCCGAGGGGTCTTGTAAGCCCGACTTGAAGACGATAAGTCCGAGCACGTCGTCGTTTAGGGCGAGAGTCGTTGTATTTTTTATTTTATTTTTTATTTTTGAGATATTTATTTCATTTTCATTGTTTTTTTACGACGTTCAGTGTTTTTTTATGACATTCAGTGTTTTTATAATATTCAGTATTTTTTTATTAGATTCAGTGTTTTTTAATGACATTTAGTATTCTTATAATATTCAGTGTTTTATAATGATATTCAGTGTTCATATAATATTCTAGTGTAAAAATCTGACATTAAGTGTTTTTAATGATATTCAGTGTCTTTTAATAAGTATTCAGTGTCTGGGGTGACGTTCAGTGTCTTTTAATGGTATTCAGTGTCTTTTAATGTTATTCAGTGTCTTTTAATGTTATTCAGTGTTATTCAGTGTCTTTCAGTGTTATTCATTGTTATTCAGTGTTATTCAGTGTCTTTTAATGTTATTCAGTGTTATTCAGTGTCTTTTAATGTTATTCAGTGTTATTCAGTGTCTTTCAGTGTTATTTGGTGTTATTCAATGTTATTCAGTGTCTTTTTATGATATTCAGTGTCTTTTAATGTTATTCAATATTATTCAGTGTTATTCAGTGTCTTTTAATGTTATTCAGTGTCTTTTAATGATATTAGTGTTATTCATTGTTATTCAGTGTCTTTTAATGTTATTCAGTGTCTTTTAATGTTATTCAGTGTTATTCAGTGTCTTTTCATAGTATTCAGTGTCTGACATTCAGTGTCTTTTGGGGTGGGTGGATTGAGTAGAAGAAAAAAATCTGAAGTTCAGTGTTTTTTCATGGTATTCAGTGTCTGGAGCAGCGGTGGGGTGGGTTGAGTAGAAATAGAGTAAGGATATTTTCGTTATTCTATATACATTTTTTTGGCCCAATTGGAACAAAAATGCCTAATTGACACATAAATTGAAACTTGGCCTTATTGCCCAAAAAATATTGAAAATTGGCCTTATTGCCATTTTTCCCTAAAAATTAATGTATAAATATCAACGGTGACCACACTATGTGATATTTGTAAAAATCAAAATATTATATTCAAAACAAAAAATTAGTGATGAATAATTGAGTCTTTAGTTAAAGGTTCACGCAATAAATTATTTAATTTAATGATGAATAAAAATGAAAAGTTGTCTCGAAATATAACCGGCCTAAAGTACACTCATGAAATTGCAACGTTGTCTCCATAATCAAATGAAATTACATAATCGAACTTGACACTCAATCCATAATCAAATGAAATTACACAATCGAACTTGACACTCAAATCAACAAAATACACCATGAGACAAACCGGAAAAGAAAAGAACGTTGTCTCCATAATCAAATGAAATTACACAATCGAACTTCACACTCATATCGAATAAAATACCATGAGACAAATCGAAAAAGACAAGAATGCAAAGCGTTGTGGGACTGATATTAAGAGTTGAGACTTTGTGGTTTGACTATTCATTAGATTACAAAGTAACTTCATGAACTCAAATCCTCAACTAGTAAGTTCCCCCTCTATTGCAAAGCAAATAAAACATTATTCCTATCCAGCACACAAATTAACAAAAGAAAATCAAAACCGCATGAGCATTGAATCGCTGGAAAACAAAAGGTTGGCATATCAGAAAATGTAGTCAGGAAGCTGCAGGGGAAAGCGAGCCACCACAACTGCAAATGCGCTACCTTTCTCATCCGTTAATCTGCGTACAAACAACTCCGGTTATAATGCATGCAAATGCCAAATGCATATCTTCAGCAAACATGCTTTCTCTGCAAGAAAACAGAATTGAAAACTAGAATTCTACACGCGATGCGTCAATTCACTTTTCAATTCTTTTATTCAATAGTTATTACTATTAACTTTCACACCAGAATAAACAGATGTGTTTTCATTGTCGGGTGATACTTGGTGTGTCCACAATTAACTGAAGATGTGCGGCTCACAAACCGCCAACTCAAGGATCACTAAAATAGGGAAACCTGAACCACTTGCCACATCAGTTCGATTCCAGTTTTAACCAAAACGTCAGTATTTTATATTTGTATTAAAAATATATATATAAACTCAGCCTTGGTCAACGATTCGCGAAATCAGTTCTGTTTGGCCAATGGCAAAAGTTAAAGCTCAAAAACCTTCAATGCATCCTTCTTTTAATCAGATACTAGGCATTGTGTAAAGTATGATACATATGATCAATGTATTAACATTTTACATTCCCCGAGAAAGATCTACCCAAAAAATATGCAGATAATGATGCATTTTAGACTAGGGGCAAAAATAAAAGTCAGCATGAAATAAATATGACACAACCATGTGGTGAGAAGTGCTTTTCTTTAGTCAGCAAAAAAGTTGCATAACCAATGTAGTGAAAAAATGTAATGTGCATAGAAAAATAGTCATATGTATGTACCTTCCAGGAACAAAAGTAAAAGATCCTTCAATAGATCCTGAGGAGGCCGGTAGAGGTGTACAACTCTCATATACAAACTCTTCTTCACCGGGGCGTAGTAGTGGATACTGCACATACACAATAATATTAGTCAAATACTAAAGACGGTACAAAGAGCACCAGTGGAGCTTGTATAATTTTTGGATACTGTCTCCAATTTTTATTAATAATTACGCACGTAAGCCTTCTATTTTGAATACCCCTTATGTATATCTATCAATAAAACGCTGCACGTTTTATTTTTATATCCTCTAATCAAAACTAGGGCACTTATATCTCCTTCCGAGTTCTGATTACTTTTGTCTTATGGGCCTTCCGATATATAAACTCCTGAATATATGATGATTTTCAACACTAATTGCAGTATTTTTCAGATCATGTCCAGTATAAGTTGTTCATTCATAAGGTGCATCAACAATATTCAAGGAGTAAAAATGAATACTTACAAGTTGGGGGCCTACACCTTACATGGAATTATTGTAGTCTTGAAGGATAAAGGAAATGGAGATCACAAACGTGTTTCATACAATCAATAAAATCACCAATTTTTTTATACCAAGTTGGTCACCCAGTCTTTTGACTACTTTCCCTTTGTCTAGCAATCATTTATATCTTACAGTTTAGAATTGGGTTTGGGTGCATTCAAATGTCGTTGGAACAATAATTCCACAGCCATGACATAAAACCGGAATCCCTTTAGCATACAAAAATTAAAATAGTTAAAATTCACTGCAGCATGCATGGCATTGATTTCGGGTGTTTATACAAAGTAGAGACCAACTCATCTGATATTTAAATATTGTCTACTAAATTAGATACTGACCTTTCCTATCACAGCTTCCCCGTTTACATCAGAAGTAACAGCATCATTAGCGCGTATAATCCAATGTCTCCAATATAATTGGCAAGATTCGAACTTCAGCCCATTGATGATACATCCATCAGGTGAAAGTGATAAACGAATGGAATAAGCAAACACATGTTTCTCTGATTCGTCCTGAAGGTTACTGAACTCGGGCACAAATGCAGCAGAAGCACGAACCTTTGAGAAAGAAAAAAAAATCAGAAACAAAGAAAATGGAGTAAACAATCTGTAACAACCGAGTGCATGGTATTCGTGAATATTCATTATAAGTTTATAACATGGGCAATCAGATTAATTCAGCAAATTAGTTCAGGAAACTACATGAGAATTTCCTGCGTGATGATTTGATCGCTTCTCTAGAGTGTTGCATGATATCATAATCCAAGAACATGATTACATAAATATACATCTAAACTACAGTTTTTAAACACATGTGCTATTAAGTACCCTTCAGAAGAAAATCCCATCAGGCAAAAAATAATGAAGGTGATATGATGCGTATTCTTAATTATTATTATTATTATCAATATTATTATTATTATTTTTCATATTAGCAGCAGCGGGCAGTAGGCTTGGGGTATTAGGGTTTTGTGGACTATTATTCCTATAAGTATGTTGATTGGCTCATTTTTGGTGCGTAGTTCGGGTCGTTTATGGTTCATTATGCCTCTCTTTGGTGCTTGATTATCTCGTATTATGAGCTTATGGTATTACTTTGATGAAATAGTATGATCGAGACAAGTTTTGTGGCATGTAGGTGAAAACGGCGTTAAAATGAAGCTTTGAGATGTAGAGAAGATGATACGAAGAAACATGCCGGCGACCAGCACTGCGCGACGTTGGAAGAACCGCATTTCCCGCTTCGTTAACCGTCGGATCAGCCCCGAATTTGGACTGTGTGTTCCTGACTTCAACCTCTACAATTTCAACGGTCAAGATCGTGTTTGGATGCCCGAGAAGGGAGTTATGAATCGACGATTGCACCAGCTCTTACCTTAGGCAAATTTGAGTAGGAAATAAATGTTTGACTTTTGTTGACCCTTTTACTAAGGGTATAAATAGTCTTTTGGCTTGTATTTTGTAACTAACACTTTCACAACTTTCATTTCTACAACTTTTCATCTCCCATTTTTAGCTTTCTCTCCAAGCAACATTGTAATTCACTTGTTCTTCATTTAATCCAATCAAATATTCTAGGTCTATTTTTGATTCGTTTGGAATTCGACAAAATCTCATTCACAAACGTTGTTCACCTCATCGAGACGGACGTTTCCATTGGATTAGTTTCTTCGTGTGACAAGTTGAAGCTCGGTCCCGGTTTTGGAAGCTCTTTTCGATTGCCTCCTTCATCCATCGATTCCATTACTCCCGTGGTGAGATTTCCTTCGTTTCCTCTCGATTATGGCGTATTCGATTGTGGATTGTGATTTTGAGTGCTTGATAATGGCTAGCTAAACTTGTGTGAGGGTGTTTGATGAAATTCCTCAATGAATTAGAGTTGATCTTTTAAAGTAGCTCGATTTCTATTAATTTGACGATTACACATCTCGATTTGTGGTCTCGTGTCGAACAACTTCGTAGTATATCGCTAGTGGACCATACGGTCGAAGTGTAATTAGACGATCAATGGTGAGGGAGAACGTGACAACACCGTGATCTCTATAGTCCGATTATTAGTTAATTGGGAGTTTATAAATCTAATTCAACTCTAGTTTGTTAGGAAGAGTAATCGGAACACCCTTGCTTTTCCAACTCATTTTTTACAACTTGATCTTTAATTACTTGCTTTTAATTACTTGTTCTTAGTTGTTAATCAATCACTCATTGCAACCCCCCTTAGCTTATAATGATTTCTTCCCCCTCTTGGAACTATTACTTAGCATATACAAAGTGACATTCACAAGCCGATAGCATTGCTCCTCGAGAGATCGACTCGGGGGATTTACGTAGTAAATCTTTCGATTTTATACATTAGTTTTTGAGCAATCATATGTCTTTATTATTATGTTAGGGTTATCTTTTGGAGATCATTGGAATTAGTAGTCTTCGGACTTTAGGACGGAAGAGTGCTTCCGTTGGTTACGTTATTTCTTTCTGTTCTTTATTTTCTTCTTAATAAAATTATATTTCTTTGTTCATCCCTTTGAACTCTAACAAATTGGTCTGACCTGCCGGATTCTATTACCCGAGGACGCTGCCGGATCTGTCATGACGAGAAGTGAGGTTCGATTAGACGCTGTTGAAGCTTCGATCGAGAGGTTAGAGAAAGGGATGGGAGACTTGAAGGCATCGGTGGACGATCGTTTTGAACACCTCCAAGCGCATATGGATAGAGTACAAGCCATGCTAAAAGGTATGGATGGAGTACAAGTCATGCTAAAAAAATTGTTGCGTGAAAAGGGAATTGAAGTAGAAGATACTTCGGGATCTAAACTTGAAGGTGCTCGCCAAAATTCAGCCAGCAATCAAGACCAATCATGTCCGGTGAATCACAATGTCCAGAAGTCAGCACCTCCTATTGAGGTGCCTTCTCGGTCACTCGAGGAACTCAAAGCGAAAACCGAGAATTTTGGATCCACACCCGAAGGCGCACGACAGAATTCATCCGCCCGTCAAAAGCGATTAGTCTCGACAACAAGCCCGACTAAACGAGAGTTGCCATGTTTCAACGAAGTCATGGCACCCGATGGATCAACTTTAATGGCATCTCAATCAAGCAGGTCGTCGACTCTAGCACGTTCTTGGTGTTATGCCCACCACCCGCGACCAGATGTGTCGAGAGGATGTCGATCAAAAGGAATATCGTCCGCCTGAGCATGGGAAAGACATTCGTGACTACACGTCCAGATTTCCGCCTTGAGGACAAGGCGATTTTTAAGAGGGATGGAGTTGATATGATGCATATTCTTAATTATTATTATTATTATCAATATTATTATTATTATTTTTCATATTAGCGGCAGCGGGCAGTAGGCTTGGGGTATTAGGGTTTTGTGGACTATTATTCCTATAAGTATGTCTTTATTATTATGTTAGGGTTATCTTTTGGAGATCATTGGAATTAGTAGTCTTCGGACTTTAAGACGAAAGAGTGCTTCCGTTGGTTACGTTATTTCTTTCTGTTCTTTATTTTCTTCTTAATAAAATTATATTTCTTTGTTCATCCCTTTGAACTCTAACAGAAGGATTGATTTTCATCCACGCCATCTAAATCTTCAAATCCTATCTACGACTTCCAAACATTGATTTTACAACAGGACACAAGGGACTGAACTGGGGAACTCTTACCAGAGGCCTAACGTCTATTAAAAGTTTAAAACAAACAATAAGTGTTACAAGTACACCTAACACACCTTCGTTGTTTGCATGCGAAGAAATTAATTTCTGGTTATTTCAATGTTACAAATAGGTTTTGAATATAATTTTCTTCTTTTAGGTTGGTGATGGGGGGTAAAGATCCCTCTAAAGCGAGGCTCCGTCTAAGCCAAACACATCAAAACAAAGCCTATGAACCATTTTCCTTTGTTTTAATGGAAAGAAATGCCATCACATCCATTAAGACATGAGAAACTGTATGAGTACTAGTTATGGCCTATGAACCCATTACTTGCCACTACTGCAAAAGATTCAACAGCTGACAAATAATACTCGAGCTTTCTATAAGCAAGATCAAAAAAAGGGCACAACTTTACAACGTTACACACATACATTGCATCTCACATGTGAAAAACTTATAAACTTTGAATAGTACATGCACATTATTGTAGTTAACCAAAACAAAATTATCTTTTTCTCCTCCGTACACTTGAAATTTACATGCAAACCAGGGCAGATGCTCCCTGGATCCTGATTCCTCGTGAAACGTCAATGCAAAGTTGCTATATTACTTATTTTCTAATTTGGTTTTTTGTTTAGCTACGTCTTTCGGCTGTTTGTTGACTCTGTTTTCTAATAGTTTGGCTAGTTTGCCTGTCTGTGATCACTGATAAAAATCTATTATTCTTTGTACTTTGATAAGAGGCATTGTGCCATTGTCATCCATTTTTTAAGATGTATGTAGCAATCAACGTATGCAGTATAACCAATTAGTTTATGTCACGGTCATGACATGCTCAAGCCAAACAGCAATACACTACAACAGAATAGCTACAAGAAAATGATCGGAGAAATAGAATACCTTAACTCCACATGTTACAGCAGAGGTGCAGAGTGGCAGCTTCTCAGGGAACAAATTGATCCCTCTGAATTTTCCCACTTTGCGGACATTAATAATCCCATCTTCCAGGCGCCGAGCATGTTCTTCGAGCCACAGTAGCAAGCCATCCTGCTGACCACAACCACCTTCTTTCGCATCATGCACGCAACTACTGATCAATGCATCCGGCACACATGGCAGCATTTCCCCATCCGTCACTAGATTCCTCGTGCCCACAAAAAGTTGTCCGCTGCTACAGTTCAGAAAGAACAATTTCTCGCTGTAAGTGGCAGAAGAAGCCACGACAATGAACTTGGACTTGCTGGTGAACCCGAGCTGGCGTGTGATGCCTTTTGTGTCGAACATCACTTGCCTCAAGGGTAACAAGAACACATTCACTAGGTGGTCATACAACACGTAGCCACCGATGATGCCCAATAAGCTCGAATGCAAACCTCCTGTGAAGAACACTTCCGGTAGTTCTTGGCCGTCGCAAAGCCTGTACAGGACCCTAGTTGGGAGGGGCAGTTTAACTTTCATACACCTCTCGAAATCCGCAATCTCGTCTTCAGAAGCGCCTTTACGCAGCGTAGGTAGAGCCTCTGGGAAGTTTAAGGATAACCAGTCCTTGAGTTTGGTCCAACACCTTTTGGCGCGGGTAACGAGCGGCCACGGGTACATGGAAAATCCGTCTCTCCACGCTTGGTAGGATGCCTAGAGACGAAAGATTCATCGAGCTATGAAGGCATCAATAATTTGAGTAGGCATACAGATAGATAGTGTTTAAGATACCGGATTACAATATTCTTGAACTTCCACTAAAACCCACATATAAAATCGAAACAGAACATTCAGCAAATTCACACACACACACAAACACACAAAGAAAAGACCTTGAATGAAGGGGTTGGATTGCCGTGCGGGTCGAGGGGAGAAGAGAGGCCGAGTTCGTGAGAGCAGAATTGGGCCCAGAGAGAATCTTCGGAGGCCCAAGCCCGAAAACCCTTGTTGAGGCAAGCAACGGATGCTGCTTCCGGTGGACCCAATTTGGAGAGGATTATGTGCATCGCCAGAGCACCCACACTCTCCAACCCCATTTTTTCCTCTTTCAACTTCACCGACTGATTCAGTTGATTTTCCGTTTCTGATTACGGCGCTTCTCTAATGTGCGAGAGTTTCGAGAAATCGGAGATAAATACATTAATTTTAAATTTTGAGAGGGGTGTATCAAGACTGGGTCTTGATTTTAAAAAGTTATAAAATATAGTAGTATTCAAAATTCAATACTCCATTCTAAAAGTCTATAAATTTTTATACATGTTATTAGATCTGATCCCTTCCCAATCTCATTTCGAAAATTAGTGGAATTAGATGGAATCACTTTTGAAAATGGCAATCTCTTTCCATTCTGTTCTATTTTAAATTTTTTATAATGAGACAAGACGGCCTCGGGATGGTCCGTTGTATCCCGTTCCATCCCGATAATTTATTTAATAATAATATAATTTTTATTTTTTCAAACAAATTAATAAAATATCAAAATATTAATCATACTATCAATTAAATTTATTATTTAAATAAGTATATTTTTAAAATTTTATAATATTTCAAAATAATTTATTTTTGTTATCTAATTTGTCTTTAAAAATACTAACATTTCTATTTTGAAATATTAAATAAAATGAAAATATCATTTAAATTGAATATAAACTAAGTCCAATATTATTTTTCTTATTTAATAATGTATGTTTAAAATTAAAAATTAAAATCAATTCAATATATATATGCATGTATATGAATTTATATTTGTTATAGAAAATTGTCGATTCTTATTTTATTTGAGTTTTTATTGTTTTATAAGTCCATAATATTATTATTTTATTATTTTTTTATTTAATTATTTATTTAATATTTTGGGACGTCCCGATCCCGTCCCTATCTCGACTCGAACTCAAACGGGATTGGGACGTGCGGGACGGATTTTTAAAATGCAAATTTCGTCCCGTCCCGTCCCGAAATTTTATTTTCGGGATGGGATGGAATTCTCCTAATCCCGTTCCACGCTCACCCCTAAATTTTATTTTTAAAATATAAAAACGTAAATATATGAGATTTCTATACATTTCTATTGTAATTTATTAATTTATTATTAAAAAATAATGAAATTTTAAAAAACATATAAATAAACATAATAAAATTAAAAAACATGATTTTTTTTTAAATATAATATATAATTATTAAAATATTGAATATATTGATAAATTTTTATTAGTAAAATAATTATATTTATATAATAATTGTAAAAATAAATAAATTTATTTATCAAATTATTTTTAAAAATATAACTATTTTGTTATTTAAATATGTATAACAATTACATACAATTCATATATATATAGAATACAATATATACATAGAGCTACGGAGGCTCTAGAGCTACGTGTTGAGTATAGTCATAGTTGATGGGGTGTGGAGATGGCCAGCACACTTTGCGGCGGATCGTTGATTTTATGCATGGCTTGCTTAGTATAGATGTGAGGACAGATACAGTGCGGTGGACATTGCATCGATCATGGACTTATATCTTCAGCATATACTCTTTTCCGCCCGAAGGGTCCAGAGTGTCGTGGGTTTTCCTTTTGACTGGACCAGGACTTATACCACGTCATTGCTTCATTCTTTGAATGGCAATCTGAGGTCGGCTAACGACTCGGGATAAGCATTGGATTGGTCGGGGACGACTCGTGTGTACTATGTCGTGGTGAGAGCGTTGAGACACACTCCCACCTTTTCTTTGAATGCCCATTCTCACATGACTGTCTGCAGAGATTACAGGTGGAGGTGGATTTTCTATGACCACGTGGAGGTTGGCATAGTGTTATTCTACGGGCTTCTAGTCGATGGTGTGGGAGACACTTGATATCTTGTGCGTATCGTGGACTTCTCGCTGTTGGGATATGTCCTTCGATCCTACGTGTGCAATCGATAAAGTCATAAGGTCATCTATGGATGTTAAAGGATTATTCGATAATATTAATTGTTGGGAACAACATAATATTGATCGATAAAATCATACCTACAGGGTCACACACGAGCTGGAATTACGTTGCTTGCTATATTGATTTAGAATCAATACATATGGAATTTCACATGCATGGGATGCATGAGATGCATGACTTGCATGGATGCATGTCATATAGTATGACATGGCATGCCACACAAGCAAGGGGACCACATCCATGCCAATTGGCATGGTGATGTGGAAATGACCCTTTACCTCCCCATTAACCACCATTATTGGTGCATTATGATGCACATGATGGGGGGGTTACAAGGAGAGGTTAATTGTGGTGAATAAAGAGATGAAAACATGGTTTTCATATCACTCAATCATCAGCCACGAAATTCCACCCAACAAGAGAGAAAAGAGTGAGAGAATCACTCAAGAACAAGCAAGCAAGTTCAATTCCGGGTTCGTGTGCAACACGTAGAGGCCGGGCCATTTGTGCGGCTTCAACATCCGGGTGATCTAGACAAGAGGAGTGACGAGGTCATTCACAAGGAGAGCTTCGAGAGGCTGATCCAATTGAGGTGGTTCAATCGATTCAACACCACCTCAACGACATCAACGAATCACTTCGTCACAAAAGTAAGTAATCGTTGAACCTTATATATATATATTGGATGTGTATATATATATATATATATATATATGTTTATATGTGTTCTTATACACATTAAGTGTGCACTAAGATCATGGCATAGTAGATCTATTGCTTTACACGCTTTCGCACACACGGTATATCGATCGGATCGGTATATCGGTACCTACAATTGGTATCAGAGCCTAGGGCTCGTGCACACTTTTGTGTTGGACACGAAGGTTAAATCAACATAATTGGATTTTTTTGTTTAATTTTGATTATGTGATTATATGTAAGGCCGGCCACCGTTAGTGTTCGGGTGAATGATTTCGTCGTTTTTTGCGTTTCGATTGGCCGTAGTATTTAAGGGCTGCGTCCCTTGGAATCATTTGTAATAGATAGATTTTTATATTATATTTGTATTGTACTACTTGTAAGCGATGGACTTGGTCCATGGTTCGATGGAGGATCTCGGCTCTCCGGCGAAAACGAGAAGAAACGAAGCAAAACGAAGCAAAACGAAGCAAACCGGGGCTGCTGGAGCCAAACGGCGGGCGCCGTTTTAGCTCCGGCGGGCGCCGTTTTGGAAACGGCGACCGCCGAAAGCCCTGTTTTTGGGCAGATTTTTTCCGAACCCTTTCGGCGGGCGCCGTTTTGGAAACGGCGACCGCCGGTGGTGTTCGGCGACCGCTGTTTGTGAAACGGCGGGCGCCGTTCGTGGTTTTTTGGGTACGGAATAGATTTGACCAAAATCAGAGTCCACGGAACTGAAACGGCGGGCGAGGACCAGTCCAGAAGATGTTCAAGGCTTTTGTTGTTATTTTAATCTTTTCGTTTGAGAGTTGTGAGGTTCTAGGGGCCTTTCGATTACGTATTTAATTGTTTTGCTAGTTATAGGATGTTTTATGTTATAAATGTTCAACTTACATATAAACACCTATGCATGCAAGTTCCCAAAATAATGAGTATAATGTCTTGTCCAAAAACATCACACTCATGAAGCCCTCGATCATAAGTTGGTAGGTCCGCCTCAGCGGGGTACTACTTGTTATCTTGGGATAAGTGGGAGTAAAGGTTAGACCTTTACACGTGAGTTTGGTTTTCTCATCGATAGATCCACTGCAGGCGTGGCTATCGAGACATGAAATGAGAATGGGACTCTCATCGACCGAGAGTGACATTAGATGTCATTGACATGGGATGTCTACCTATCTTGGACTTCTTAAGTGCGGACTCAGTCGGCTTAAGAATTTGCAAGATGAGGGTCTGGGGATTGTTTTGTTCAAGGGAACAAAGATATTAGATATCGATTGAACAAAATGGAATAAATAAGTAGCTTGTTAGACAACCTTATTTGTTTACCGCTTTGTGAATGTTTACATACTTTATTTATCTTTCTTTTGTAGTTTATCATGTTAATTTCAACTCGATTCAAGTTTGGTTCAATTCTTGATTATGAAAAATTGAACAACATAAATTTTCTTGATTCACAACGTAATTTGAGGATGGTCCTCAAATACGAAGACAATGAAAATGTGTTAAATGACCACATCCTAAGATATCATTGAACAACTCAATAGCATGTTCGGGGAATATGCTAAGATTGAGCGGTTCGGTATGACCAGGGTCATCGCTTCAGCTAGGCTGGAAAAATGGAAATATATGGAATCACATGTGCAACAAATGATTGGATTATTTGCTTCAAGTGACCGCCTAGATTTTTCCTATGATGATTATTTGGCAACCGATTTCATACTTCAATCTCATGATGGTTATAATGCCTTTAGGCTAAAATTTCCACATGAATGGTTTGAAGAAATCGCTTCGTGAGCTCCACGGGATGCTCAAGGCTGCTGAGCCAGCGATAGATAAGGACCCTAAGAGGGAAATTCTTATGATATGGGATAGGGTATTCAAAAGAGCATGGGCAAGAAGGCTACTAGGGTTCCTAGGGAATCTCAATGCGTCTACTGCAAAAGTGTTGGACACTACTTGCAAACATATAAAAAATTCATATTATATTCAATTTCAAAACAAATGCCTAATTTGTCTTTCGTTTGATGGATTATAAGGTTAGGATTATTTACACCTCGGGGAGTGATTTAATCCAAAACACTTAAGTTCATCAATGACACAAATTAGAGACTTTCGAGCCATTGGATGGCGTGAAACGATTGTCTGGTTGGCTCCCTCATATTTTATGAGAGATAGGGCTTCAATTGCATGATAATATCGCTGGTTAGAAAACTTCGATTTTTCACTTATGATTTATCACGTTTTGACATTGTATTAATTTTGAATGGGAAATTTGAATGAGACTCAATTATTGGGAATAATTGAATTTGCCCAAAGTTCAAAGAAGATGTGAAGAACGGGGTTGCTTCATCTTCAAGTATTAATGATATAGACATTAAACTTCACAAATTCTACTTCTTAGGTATTGGATGCCAAATGTGGTTCTCACATTTTTATGTGGAGGAACTACATAGAAGTATAAGTTTGGTGAATAGAGATGTCGATCTACGGGCAAGAAATGAAGCGAAGGTCGCTGCATTAGCCGTATGATCATATGATGTTGTTTTGCCTTAGGGCCTTGTTTTAGTATTATAACTATGTAATTTCGTACCTTCAATAAACAATGAATATTGGTTCAGTATTAGATACTGATGGATTAGTTTTTTCACTATTAAATAGTTTGGTAACTATTTTAATTGTGAATTATTCTTTGTTTTGGTACGATTATTATATTGTTTATGTATACTTTAAACTTGACAAATCATATATATCATTAAGACCAAAGGCCAAATCGAATAAGTATCGATGAGACATAACTGAAACATTGTTGATTAGATCAAATCAAAATCTAAACATGTAACGAAGCTTCTATTAGAAGGAATTTTAGAATCATTTGACTTGGAGTCATTTGATACATGTGAATGATGTGTGATTGAAAAGATAACAATTTCATCTTTCTTGGAGAAAGGAGAACATGTGAGTAATTAGGGATGATCCATACTGATGTATGTGGAACCTATTAGTTCACAAGCACATGAAGGTTATGTTTCGGAAAAGAGAAAACAAACTATATTAGATATAGTTCGACCATTCGATGAGAGGTCTAAATGAACTACTGGTCTCTTTTGGGAACACACAATTCTAGACTTCAACTTATACACTGAATAGGACGCTGTCAAAAGCTGTTGATAAGACACCATACTAGGTATGGAAAGGGAGGGTACCTAAATTGTTTTCATCAAGATTTGAGGTTCTAAAAGCTTCTCTGACGAGATTTATCTCTATAGAGCTTGAACTCAAATGGGATAAAAGTTTCCTTATGGTATGTCCATAAGAAACTCGAGGGTACAACTTCTACGATCTATTTGAGAACAATATTTTGTTGCTCGAGATAGTGATTTTCTTGAAAAGAGTTATCTTTCCTAGAAATTCAGTGGGAGCTCGGTTTTCTTGAACGAGGTTCAAGTGAAACAACCAATGATGAATACTCAAGACTGGGTTGAGAGTATTCTTATGGTTTTGGAAGCTATACCAGCCCTCGTAGGTCCGAAAGGCATAAATCTATCTCTATTATTCAAATACTTAGATATTGTGACCAATGAGAGATATGAATTCATGCTTTTGGAAAGCGGTGAACCTTCGACCTAATTCCAAGCTATGACGAGTCCAGCTACTGAAAATTGGCATGGTGCCATGAAATCTGAGATGATATCAATATCTGATAATCAAGTTTGGAACTTGATATATTTGCATCACGGGGTTAAACCCATTGAATGCTAATAGATATTTAAGATCTAAACAGACAGATGGAAAACCTAGGGTTTTCAAAGCAAGGTTGATGGTAAAAGTTTTATTCACGAGGTGGATTATGGAAAAACTTTCACCTGTTGCTTTGATTAAATCATTCAGATCATCTTAGCCATTGCTACTCATCTTGATAATGAGGTATGGTAATATTGGATGTTAAAACTAACTTCTTAAATTGGATTCTAGAAGAGAATGTGTTTTGACACAGCCAAAGAGTTTTATCGATCCTAATAAGGCTGAGAAATTATGCAATCTTATAATTCCATTTATGGAATAAAGCAAAGCATATCGGAGTAGCAGTCTTCAGTTCAATGAATCCATACTGGGTTTTGGATTTCAGAGGAACTCGTAAGAATCTTGTTTTACAAGAAGAACAGTGGGAGTTACGTTTTATACATTGTGTTGTATGTCGATGACATACTCCTTATTGGAAACAATGTTTCTATGCTTAATTCTATTAAAGAATGGCTTGGAAATTGTTTTCAATAAAGGATCTTGGAGAAGCACAGTACATATTGGGCATCAAGATCTGTCGGAACAGATCGAAAATGATGTTTGGACTTAGTCAAGTGACCTATATTGATAAGGTACTTGATAAGTTCAGAATGAAAGACGCCAAAAAGGGTCTCATTCCAATGAGTCATGGCACATCTCTTAGCAAGATGCAAGGCCCTACGGGACTTGACGAGCAAAAGAGGATGGAAAACATTCCTTATGCTTCGGCAATAGGGTCTATAATGTACGCCATGATATGTACACGACCGGACATATCGTATGCTTTGAGCATGACGAGTCAGTTTCAAGGAAATCCAGGTGAGGCGCGTTAGACTGCGACCAAGAATATTCTTATGTACCTTAGATGGACAAAAGAATATTTTGTTGTCTTTGGAAGAAAAAAAAAAGGTTGATATTAACAAGCTGTTTGAATGCTAACTTCAAAACAGACTAAGATAATTTCCGATTTTAATCTGGTTATATCTTTTGTCTGGTTAGAGGTGATATTTGCTGGAATAGTTCCATGCAATGCAATATAGCTGATTAAACTACAGAAGCTGAGCACAGTATTGCATTGGATGCAGTAATGTTGGCAGTTAGGATTTGAAAGTTCTTGAATGAACTAGGTGGCGTAACTAGCTCAGCCCATCCGATAGTTCTCTATTTATAGTAGAGTTATCGCGCAAGCCTATGAGCTAGGAAGCACCACAAGTCTAAAACTGGTGCTCAGGAAGTTTCACATTATTTGGGAGATAGTTTTGTGGAGACATCGAGATAATAAAGTTGCAACTTTTGGTAAGGTTGCAAACCCGCTTTCTAAACCTCTCCAGCAGTTTGAGCTTGAGGCTTTCACGACTGCAATAGATATCAGACATCTTAGAGATGGGTTGTGATTTCTATTACTGTATTAGATACTTTTGGAGATTTGGTAAACATTCACTCATATGTATAATACATATTTCTTCATATAATTGTGGTTTAAATTGTATGAATTGTCCAAATAATTAAATTATATTAATTGGGTTATGAGGTCGATTTACCACATAATGAAGTCCCAATTGTTGAACTAATATAATTAAGTCATAAATTGTTCCTAGTTCGTATCATCGAGTACGGACAAACTGATGATACAAAGAACTAGATTGTAATGTGTACTATAGCGCCGCTTCATGGGGTAGAGATGTGGGACATCAAGTACAATTACATAGATATTAGCTGGGAGCTAATGATCGAACAGATCCGACTGGAATAGTATTTAAGATTTCGAGTCATAATACTATTTCATTGACTGTCGAGCAATTTCCTCTGACCTGAGTAGTCCAGAGTAATTCCATTGTGAAATGGTGTACTTTGATACAAGTAAACGCCTTTCGTAAAAGGAGGTTATAAAACTTGTTATTGGGTATATCAAGAAGCAAGTGGGAGAGCTTGGATTGACAAGATGGGATTGTCCTCCATTTTATAATGGGATACATGTCTTACCGGCCACTTGGAGAGTCGAGACTGTGGAAAATACGTGGCCACGTCCAGATTCGTATCATAGTGATAAATCTGGTTTTACAGTCTGTCTCAAAGTCCAAGAAAGGTTTGAACCGATTGAGGATGACTCGAGTCTTGCCTCAAGTTCAAATTTAGACATAAAGAGACAACAAGAAATTGGCAGCACACTGGCTCTGAAGGCCAAGTGGGAGATTGTTGGGATATGTCCTTCGATCCTACGTGTGCAATCGATAAAGTCATAAGGTCATCTATAGATGTTAAATGATTATTCGATAATATTAATTGTTGGGAACAACATAATATTGATCGATAAAATCATACCTACAGGGTCACACACGAGCTGGAATTACGTTGCTTGCTATATTGATTTAGAATCAATACATACGGAATTTCACATGCATGGGATGCATGGCATGCATGGGATGCATGGCTTGCATGGATGCATGTCATATAGTATGACATGGCATGCCACACAAGCAAGGGGACCACATCCATTCCAATTGGCATGGTGATGTGGAAATGACCCTTTACCTCCCCATTAACCACCATTATTGGTGCATTATGATGCACATGATGGGGGGTTACAAGGAGAGGTTAATTGTGGTGAATAAAGAGATGAAACCATGGTTTTCATATCACTCAATCATCAGCCACGAAATTCCACCCAACAAGAGAGAAAAGAGTGAGAGAATCACTCAAGAACAAGCAAGCAAGTTCAATTCCGGGTTCGTGTGCAACACGTAGAGGCCGGGCCATTTGTGCGGCTTCAACATCCGGGTGATCTAGACAAGAGGAGTGACGAGGTCATTCACAAGGAGAGCTTCGAGAGGCTGATCCAATTGAGGTGGTTCAATCGACTCAACACCACCTCAACGACATCAACGAATCACTTCGTCACAAAAGTAAGTAATCGTTGAACCTTATATATATATATATTGGATGTGTATATATATATATATATATATATATATATATATATATATATATATATGTTTATATGTGTTCTTATACACATTAAGTGTGCACTAAGATCATGGCATAGTAGATCTATTGCTTTACACGCTTCCGCACACACGGTATATCGATCGGATCGGTATATCGGTACCTACACTCGCTGCTCTAATCTATTATATTTGGCACAAGAGGAACACGAGGATATATGAGGCTCGGTCGGTGTCGTCTGGAATGGTGGCTTCTCAGACAATCTCTATCATACGAGAGAGAATACTCTCGTTACGACTCCTTGATTCTCTTCAGGCACGGGTTTAAAGAGGGTATGACATATATAGTCTGGTGATTGTGTTTGTACTTTTAGTGCTATATGTGTTTTTTTTGGTTTGTTGGAGAGGTAACTGGATAGCTCTGTGATACGGTGTGGTATCATTTCCTATGCGCAATACAATATTATACTTTTAAGTCTCCAGGAGCATAGCCGAGTGGTAAGGCATGTTGGTGATTTAAATGAAATCGTTGTACATTTAATGTAATTGGAATCATTCAAGGCTTCGGACTAAATCTAGTCAATATAATATAACTTTGGAGAAGTGTGGAGTACACGGTTATATAAAATTGATACGATTTAAGTACTTGGATAAGCATAATAATGCATGTCGAGTATGATCTCGTGGTTGCATAGTTGCATGACTAGATGATGATATTACATCATAAATATGATGCAAATTCGAAATTGCATGGCTTGCCATGCAAGACAACATGAATAGGTACCAAAGTGAAAGAGTTTCTTCACTAAAAGGTACCTATACATAAATAGGTGCAAAATGAAAAGGTACATTTTCCAAAAGGTACCTATTCGACCAAGGGGTGCTTAAGTCCAAATAAAAAGGTGTTTACTACCTATATAAGGAAGTGAAATTCATTTGTTGAATACACTTGAAATTTACCTTCGAAATAAGAAGCTTTGAAGCAAACACATAAAGCAGAATATTCCATAAGTTGCTCGTGTTCTAAGCCTAAGACTCGAGTGTCGATATTGTCTTATCCTGCGAGAAATTTCGTGATACCTAGGCTTATAGGGTCGAAATACTCTTTAAGGAAAACGTGTTCAACGTGATTCAATTATCTATCCAAGTCTCCAATCCAGAATGAAGACCGAAGAACCCAACAAGGCCTGTGATGATGTGAATGTAATTTCCCGGCGACGCAGGGTTCGAATCTCGGGTGGGACAAGTTTTCATTGAAATATTATGAAGGTTTGTCCTGGGTTCGATCTGTTGGCTCTCTCGCACAGGTATCTGCTACTCGAGCACAATCCTCGATTTACATCCTACCCGATCGAGGGACCTCCGATCGGGTGGGGTGGAGTTTCTCGGTCTCTCCTCCTTATAAAAAAATATTATACTTTTTTATTTTCTATTTGATAGACCTTTAACAAAAAAAATACACATACATACATGTTTTATATATATACTACATACATATCAGCTGTATATATATTACTCCCTCTAACTAAGAAAAATGTTATTTTTTTATTTTTTGACCAAAAAGTAAATAATTTAATGTATTTTTAAATTAGAAAAAACTCTATATATATTACTCCCTCTAACTAATAAAAATGTCTGTTTTTTTGATTTTTTTTTACTAAAAAAGTTAAAAATTTAATGTATTTTTAAATTAAAAATAAAATAGTTGTAAATAGAGTTTAAAACACTAGATGGATAAAATATGAAGTAAAAATTAAAAAAGTAGGAATATTTATTTTTTTAAGTGTATTATGCGACGGAAAAGTGTTGTCGGCCAACATTATATATTTTTGCCAAGTGCAATTTTTTACTATTTATATATTTTTGCGCTAATTGATTTTGTTATTGGTTACATTTTTTTTACTTTATTATATATTTGCGCTCTTTATTACATATTTTTATTTTTCACTATGTGAATATTTTAATTGCGCTATTATATATTTTATTTTTGTGATATATCTTCCATTGTGCTATTAATGAACTTTGTAGTGTTTTTTTTCTCCATGATAAGAGAAATATATATTTTATTTTTGTGATATATCTTCCATTGTGCTATTAATGAACTTTGTAGTGTTTTTTTTTCTCCATGATAACAGAAATTCAACGTAAGTAGCCAAGAAATATATATTTTTTCTAAAGTATTTATACTTTATACTTTAATATATATTTTTAATTTTGTGATATATCTTCCAATGCCTATTAATTAACTTTGTACTTCATTATATTTATATATTTTACTCTATAATAATGGAAATTCAACATAAGTAGCCAACAAAGTATATATTTTCTAAAATATTTATACTTATATACTTAAATATATATTTTTGCGAGATAATTCATTTTATTGTTTGCGTACAACTTTTTTACTTTTACACAATTTTTACTTCACTAGCGCAAAAAAAAAAAAATAACAAACAAAGATAAGTTTTGCTTCTTAGGAGAACAAACACTAAAACACCAAAATCCTTGATATCAATATAACAAAGAAGAATAAAACAAAATCACAACCAAAGCAAAATAAAAAGTTCCAATATCAAACTCAAAACCAACAAAAAAAATAAAAAACAAATTCAAACATGTTTAAAACAGACAACTTCCTCCTCCATCCTCATAATATTACATTGATAAATTCAATAATAATAAAAAGATGTATTTATACTTTTAAAAAATAAAGTGAATAATACAATAATAAAATTGTAGTATCATTGTATTATATACTAGCAAAAAATAAATAACAAACACTCATAACTTTTGTTTACTAGCAAAACAAACACCCTAAAATCTCAAAATTCTTGATAACAAAATACCAAACAAGAAAAAAATAAAATAACACCCAAAGCATAATAAAAAAATTCAAAAACAAACTGAAAACCATAAAAAAAAACACAATCAAATTCAAACATGTCTCAAACAGACAACCCTTTTCTCCATCCTCACAACAAGCAATAAGTTTTGGCAGGCAGTCTTCTCAAGAAACTCATATGATTCTTCATAGTGTAAAACCTCAACACAACCACCATAATCTTTCAACTCAGGCCGTGAAGCAGAACATGGCCCTCGGGTCCCTCCAGCTCAGCAGATTATAATTCATCTACCCTGAGTCGCCAAATCCCCAACACCATCTGTTGTTTCTTTTGTGTGTTTCTGAATGTGGAGGCTTTGGAAAATATTGAATCACGTTTACACGTTTTCCTTAAAGAATATTTCGACCCTATAACAGCCAAGGTATCACGAAACTTCTTCTAGGATAAGACAATACCGCACTTGTTCTTTGGCATAGAAACAAGTAAACTATAGAATGTTTATTCGCTATACTTCGTTAACACAAAGCTCTTAATTTTCGTGGGTCTTAGAATCTGATTTTCAACACCCTTATATAGGTGTTGAAACACCCCTTTGGATAGTGAAAATACCCTTTCATGAAGGGCTGCACCCTTTGGGAAGAGTTGCACCCTTTAAGAATGGTCACACCTCTTCGAAATCACTTTCTTTAGGTGCCATGCATGCAATTTCGTGGCTGCATATTACAACCATGCAAACCATGAAATTAACATATATTTCATGCTAATTTACACACAATAAATCAACACCAACATTCACTTAACCAAACAATGATCCGTTATCACTTTTATACAACCGTGCACTCCGCACTTCGCCTAAATCATATTGTAGTGCTTTAGGATCATTACCGAAACTTTGTATGAATCCAATTACATTAAATGGACAATGATTTCACTTAAATCATCAACATTCCTCCCCCATTTAAGTGTAATCCTTGAATCACTTATTTTAACAATAACAGCCAGAATTATGCATAAAATGAAAATGTCTTGAAGATTGAATTTTCATCTTAGTGTTATATACAACTTATATATTCGAGAATCAGAGTGTCTTAAAAGATTGAACTCTTCAACCCATCAGAATACATAAAAGATAATACACACATAATTCCAAATACATTCTATAATGATTTCCGATACAAAATTAGGCCTTGTATCCCATCCATTCTTGAGTGTATATAGAGCTTAGCCACGACTCTTGAAGCTGCCACACTTCCCACTCATATAGGTGAATCATTTCTTCGTGCACCTGCAAAATGCACTTTATCAAATGATTCATTAAGAATTAACTTCAACCTTAACATGCAGGTTCAAACACATACCTTTGGGATAATTTCCATGTGTTTCAATCTCAAATATAGGCTTCCCAATTGAATTCTGGTTCTAATACAATTAGAAATGAATTTGGTATCCCATATTTGAAGATTCAAAGAGGCTTCAGACCCATCCCAATCACCGACTTTACTACCAAGTCTTTTGCTAATCCCTTGGTCAAATGATCAGCAAGATTATGTTGTGATCTCACAAAATCTATAGAGATTACTCCTTGAGTGATCAGCTCACGGATCGCGCTATGTCTAACGCCCAAGTGTCTTGACTTGCCATTATAAACATGACTATATGCCTTAGCCAAAGTGGCTGCACTGTCACAATGAATTGAAAACGCCGAAATAGGCTTTGGCCACAAAGGAATTTCATAAACCAAATTCCTTAACCATTCAGCTTCTTTACCAGCTGCCGCAAGTGCTATAAATTCCGATTCCATAGTGGAACTCGTAATACAAGTTTGCTTCTTTGAAGCCCAACTTATAGCACCGCCTCCGAGTAGGAAAACCCAACCAGAAGTAGAGGAATGATCCTCTATATTGGTTATCCAACTCGCATCAGAATACCCTTCTAACACCGAAGGATATCCGACATATGTCAAACCAAAGTCTTTGGTTCCCTTTAAGTATTTTAATACACGCCTAACAGCCTGCCAATGATGCGTGCTAGGATTACTTGTGTATCTACTTAATTTGCCTACCGCAAATGCAATGTCCGGCCTTGTGCTAGTCATAGCATACATAAGGCACCCAATTACCTTGGAGTATTCCAACTGGGACACAGCAACACCCGTATTGGGCATGAGTTTTACACTCGAATCATATGGAGTACTGACAGTAGAATAGTCATCACAATGAAATTTCTTTAACACTTTCTCAATGTAATGAGATTGAGTTAAAGTAATGGCATTGTTTTCACGAATGATTTTAATTCCCAAAATCACATCTGCCTCCCCCATATCCTTCATATCGAAGTTTGATGATAAAAATGACTTAGTCAAATCCACTTGTCTTTGATCAGTACCAAAGATAAGCATATCATCAACATATAGACAAATGATGACTCCTTTACCAAAGTCATCGAATTTGCTATACACACATTTATCCGATTGGTTTAACTTAAAACCATTCGATAAAATTACTTCATCAAATTTCTGATGCCACTGCTTAGGTGCTTGTTTTAATCCATACAAGGATTTAACAAGTTTACATACTTTATGCTCATTACCAGGCATAACGAACCCTTCGGGTTGTTTCATGTAAATTTCCTCCTCTAACTCACCGTTAAGGAACGCTGTTTTTACATCCATTTGATGGATCACTAGATTATTTATTGCAGCCAAAGCTATCAATAATCTAATCGTAGTTATTCGCGCAACAGGAGCATAGGTATCGAAGTAATCAATACCTTCCTTTTGCCTAAAGCCTTGAATGACTAATCGGGCTTTATACTTGTCAATTGAACCATCGACTTTCATCTTTTTCTTAAAGATCCACTTGCATCCTAATGGTTTACAACCGTTAGGTAAATCAGCAAGCACCCAAGTGTTGTTTCCCATAATGGAATCCATCTCATCATTGATGGCTTCTTTCCAAAATGCAACATCTTGCGATTTCAAGACTTCCTCGTATGTTTTAGGCTCATCATCAACATGATAACAATACGAGTATTGAAATCCAACTTCGTCCCTTGATCCTTCAACCAGAAAGGTCTGGAAATCAGGACCGAACGATTTCTTAGTCCTTATCCTCGTGCCTCGACGAGGTTCAAGCGACTCAAGCTCGGGCAAAGTTAATTCTTTGCTTTCAGCCACCTTAGGCACCAGATCCTTGGTCCTAACCATTGATGAAAATCTAGTTTCATCAAATATGGCGTCCCTCGATTCTATGATAGAATGAATCGCTACGGAATCATTCGGCTCAATCACGTAGAATCGATATACCTTGGAATGCACAGCATATCCAACAAAGATGCAATCAATGCCTCTTTCTCCCAAAGTTTTCCTTTTGGGATCCGGTAGTCTTACGACAGCCCGACAGCCCCAAACCTTAAGATAATTAAGGTTCGGCTTCTTTTTGTACCAAAGTTCGTAGGGGGTAACTTTGTTCCTTTTGTTAGGAACCCTATTTAATAAATAGCAAGCTGTTAACACGGCTTCTCCCCAGAATCCACTATTCAAACCCGAATAGGATAACATGGAATTCACCATTTCCTTTAGTACACGGTTCTTCCTTTCGGATATACCGTTTTGTTGAGGAGTATAGGGCGCAGTTATTTCATGAATAATACCACATGATTCAAACAAAACAGGATCATAATATTCACCTCCCCTATCGGTTCTCAACTTTTTAATCATGCACTCTTGTTGTAGTTCAACTTCAGTTTTAAATACTTTAAACTTTTCTAGCGCTTCATCTTTAGTACTTAGCAGAAATACATAGCAAAATCTAGAATAATCATCTATGAAAGTTACTAAGTATTTCTTATTCCCCAACGAAGGTGTAGCATGGAAATCACATAAGTCGCTATGCACAAGTTCAAGCATACAAGATTCACGTTGAACATCTTTAAAAGGCTGCCTAACGATTTTAGTTAGCATGCATGTATTACACTTATCTTCTTCTATGTTCATAGCAGGGATTAATTCAAGTTTGGACATATCAATCATGCGCTTATAATGAACATGTCCTAGTCTAGCATGCCACAATAATGAATCATTCACTTTAGAAGAAACCATAAGAACAGAATCATCAACTTTATTCATAATATTAAGCATAAACATCCCGTTACATTGGTATCCAAAACCGACAAATACACCATTCTTAGTCAATACATATTTATTAGATTCGTATACTTGTTTATATCCATACTTGGATAAAACACTACCGGATACAAGATTTTTCCTTATTCCAGGTACATGTAATACATCTAATAATACTAAGGACTTTCCGGAACTGAATTCCAACAACACTTCGCCGCGACCAAGAATAGGGGCTGTTGACTCGTTTCCCATGTAAAGCACTGATCCATCTACAACTGGTTCATACTTTTGAAACCAATGACGATCCTTGCAAACATGCTTAGTAGCACCCGAGTCAATCCACCACGCCACCGAATCATCCTGCACATAAAATGCTTCAGAAACTATAGGGACATAATTTAAATTTACATCAAAATTATGTATAGTAGTCTCACCTTGATTGGTGTCCGGACCCTGGTTATTAGACCTTTGTCCCGAGCGATTATTCATCGTTCCCTTTTTATTCTTGTTCGCACGACAATCACTTTTAAAGTGACCCGTTTTTCCGCATATCCAGCAAGCGCCCTTAGGCTTCTTACTCCCAGCATTGTTGCCGTTGTTGTTGTTGTAGGGACGCTTTGTCCCTCGGTTCTTATACGAACTCTCCCCTGCTTCCATCATATTGATAGTTGCAGACCTTATCGGTTCCTTGTCCTTGGGTTTTTCACCCTCTTGCGCCCTTAGAGATTCCTCTATGCGCAAGTGACTACCGAGTTGTACTAAAGACAACTCTTCCTTTTTATGTTTCAAGGTGTGTTTGAAGTCTTTCCACGACGGCGGTAATTTGTCTATAATACTAGACACCGAGATGGACTCGTCCATCTTCATATTATGTTGGGTAAATTGACCCAATATCCGGAGCAATTCATTATATTGCTCCATTACCGGCCTTCCGTCGCACATCTTGTAATTCATAAAATTACCAACTAGGAACTTCTTACTAGAAGCGTCCTCGTCAATGTACTTGGATTCAAGGCTATCCCAAAGGGCCTTAGCAGACTCCACATTTTGATAGATATCGAAGAGAGAGTCAGACATACCGTTTAATATATGCCCACGACATATATAGTCGTCATTTTCCCATTTGCAGCGTTTCCGAGTTTCCTCCGGCGATTCGTTGTCCGCTGCTTCCGGTTGTGGAGTACTTAGAACGTACACCACCTTCAACGTTGTTAGCAAGAAATGCATCTTCTTTTGCCACCTTCGAAAGTCTACGCCTTCGAACTTCTCCAATTTTCCGAATTTGCTGTTCATCTCACGAACCGACTCCATCGTTCAGAATAGTAAATATTCTTTAAGATTGTTGTTTCTTTTGTGTGTTTCTGAATGTGGAGGCTTTGGAAAATATTGAATCACGTTTACACGTTTTCCTTAAAGAATATTTCGACCCTATAACAGCCAAGGTATCACGAAACTTCTTCTAGGATAAGACAATACCGCACTTGTTCTTTGGCATAGAAACAAGTAAACTATAGAATGTTTATTCGCTATACTTCGTTAACACAAAGCTCTTAATTTTCGTGGGTCTTAGAATCTGATTTTCAACACCCTTATATAGGTGTTGAAACACCCCTTTGGATAGTGAAAATACCCTTTCATGAAGGGCTGCACCCTTTGGGAAGAGTTGCACCCTTTAAGAATGGTCACACCTCTTCGAAATCACTTTCTTTAGGTGCCATGCATGCAATTTCGTGGCTGCATATTACAACCATGCAAACCATGAAATTAACATATATTTCATGCTAATTTACACACAATAAATCAACACCAACATTCACTTAACCAAACAATGATCCGTTATCACTTTTATACAACCGTGCACTCCGCACTTCGCCTAAATCATATTGTAGTGCTTTAGGATCATTACCGAAACTTTGTATGAATCCAATTACATTAAATGGACAATGATTTCACTTAAATCATCAACACCATCTGCACCCTCGACTCCACAAAACTCAACCTATCGTACCTCATCTTCAAAACCTTGACCTGCTTCTAGGACGGGAAGCTGTCAAACTCCAACCTCGACCGGACGGGAAGTGTCAAACTCCTCCTCTGGCTCGTTTAATTGCGCAATGCCATACTGCAATTTTTTACTTTATTATATATTATTGTGCGATAATTGATTTTGTTATTTGCTTACAATTTTTTTACTTCATTATATATTTGCGATCTTTATTAAATATTTTTATTTTTCACTTTTTTAAAATATTTTAATTGGGCTACAATATATTTTAATTTTGTGATATATATAAATAAACATTTTTATTTTTCACTATTTTAAAATATTTTAATTGTGCTACAATATATTTTAATTTTGTGATATATATTCTTTGCGCCGTTAATGAACTTTGTACTTCATTATATGTTTTTATTTTTTGCTCTATGATAAGGGAAATTTATCGTAAATAGTCAACAAATTATATATTTTCTACGATATTTATAATTTATACTTCGATATTTAATTTTGAGAAATAATTGATTTTATTGTTTGCCTACAATTTTTTTACTTTTTACTTTACAAGTGCAAATAATAAATAACAAACACAAATAACTTTTGCTTCCTAGCAAAATAATCACCCTAAGTAAAACCCCAAAATCCTTAATAATAAAATACCAAAGAAGAACAAAAGAAAAAATCACACCCAAAGCAAAATAAAAAGTTCCAAAAGCAAATCAAAACCAACACAAAAAATACAAAACAAATTCAAACATATCTCAAATAGACAACCCTTCCTCCATCCTCACAATATTACATTGATAAAATTCAATAATAATAAAAAGATTCATTTATAATTTAAAAAAATAAAGTGATTAATACAATAATAAAATTGTACAATCATTGTATTATACATTAGCGCAAAGAATAAATAATAAACACTCATAACTTTTGCTTACTAGCAAAACAAACACCCTAAAACCCCAAAATCCTTAATAATAAAATCACAACTAAAACAAAATAAAAAGTTCAAAAAGCAAACTCAAAATAAATACAAAAAAATACCAAATAAATTCAAATATGTCTCGACAACCCCTCCTCTATACTCACAATATTACATTGAAAAAATTCAATATTAATAAAAAGATTTATTTACACTTTTGAAAATAAAGTGAATACAATAATAAAATTTTAGTATCACTTAAAAAAAACTATTAACATTTTGAAAAATATATCAGTACACTTTATGAAAAACTATTAAAAAAATATTTTATACTTCATTATATATTTTTGCAAGATAATTGATTTTATTGTTTGCGTACAATTTTTAAAAACTATTAAAAAAATACTTTATACTTCATTATATATTTTTGCAAGATAATTGATTTTATTGTTTGCGTACAATTTTTTTACTTGTGCGCAATTTTTTACTTCACTAGCGCAAATAATAAATATCAAAATAACTCTTCCTAGCAATTTTTTACTTGTGCGCAATTTTTTACTTCACTAGCGCAAATAATAAATATCAAAATAACTCTTCCTAGCAATTTTTTACTTCACTAGCGCAAAGAATAAATATCAAGATAACTTTTGCTTCCTAGCAAAACAAACACCCTAAAACCTCAAAATCCTTGATAACAAAATACCAAAGAAGAACAAAACAAAATCACACCCAAAGCAAAATAAAAAGTTTCAAAAGCAAACTCAAAACCAACACAAAAAAATACCAAACAAATCCAAAGATGTCTCAAACACACAACCCCTTCCTCCATCCTCACAACAAGCAGTCAGTTTTGGCAGACAGTCTTCTCAAGAAACTAATGGAGGACTTGGCATCCTGTCGCGATGATTCCTCATAGTGTAAAACCCAACACAACCTCCACAATCTTTTGCGGTGTCAACGCATTGCGTGAATCAGAACATGGGAAACAACCTCATAGTGTAAAACCCCAACACAACCTCCACAATCTTCTGCGGTGTCAATGAATCAGAACATGAGAAACAAAGCAGTGGCCCTCGAGTCCCTCCATCTCAGCAGGTTAAAAACCCTCTTCCCTTGAGTCGCCACATCCTCCAACACCGTCTGCACCCTCGACCCCAAAAGAAACAAAGAAGTGGCCCTCGGGTATATTGCTAACACCCCCCTCCCCCCCCCCCCCCCCCCCCCCCGCAAGCGAAGCGTGGGAACGAACGCGAAGCTTGGACCGAAACATTTCGAACAACGGTCGAGAGAGACTCTTGGTGAAGATATCGGCAAGCTGGAGGTGAGACGAAACAAAATGAGTAGAGAGACGACCAGACTCTACAAGCTCTCGGACAAAATGACAATCAATATCAATATGTTTAGCACGCTTGTGTGATATCGGATTCTGGGTAAGAAAAAGGGCGCTGCGGTTGTCGCAAAGGAGAATAGGCGGCTGGGAAGGAAGAGCATCAAGATCACGAAGAATATTAGAGACCCATACGAGTTCGGCGGATGTATTAGCTAAAGCACGGTACTCGGATTCGCAGCTAGATCGAGAGACCGTCGGCTGCTTCTTAGCACTCCAAGATACAAGATTTGGGCCGAGAAAAATAGCGTAGCCATAAGTAGAGCGACGAGTGTCGAGGCACCTGGCCCAGTCAGCATCGGAGTATCCAAGTAAAGAGGAGGGACCAGGAGTGAACGAAAGCCCATGATCGAGAGTTCCTTTAACATAACGGAGAATGCGCTTGACTGCTTGGAAATGGTCAACAGTAGGGTGTTGTTGAAACTGACTAACGGTGTTGACGGAGTATGATAAATCCGGACGAGTGATAGTCAAGTATTGAAGAGCGCCGACCAAAGAACGATAAAGAGTAGGGTCAGAAAACGCAGTCCCCGCAGAAGTGAATGAAACACCAGGTGCAAGAGGGGTGGAGACGGGCTTGGAGTCTAATAGATCGGCACGAACTAGAATGTCGCGAGCATACTTTGATTGACTTAGAAATAAACCAGAGGAAGGGTATGAAACTTCCAAGCCAAGAAAATAACCAAGACGACCAAGATCCTTTAAAGCAAATTCCTTGCTTAATCGGTTTAACAAAGGACGAAGCGAGGCAGTGTTGTTGCTAGTGACGATGATGTCGTCAACATAAACAAGGAGATATATGAGAATAGTGTGGCGTCGGAAAATGAAAAGAGAGGTGTCAGCTGTGCTACATATAAAACCTAGTTGAAGGAGGAAGGCACGAAGTCGTTGATACCAAGCTAGAGGTGCCTGTCGAAGCCCATATAGCGCTTTGCGAAGACGACACACGTGATGAGGATGTGAAGGATCGATATAACCGGGAGGTTGTTCCATGTAAACAAGCTTATCAAGAACGCCGTTAAGAAAAGCATTTTTCACATCAAGTTGATGTAATGGCCACGAGTGCATGGTAGCGAGGGAGAGGATGATACGAACAGTGGAAGCTTTACAACCGGACTGAATGTGTGTGTGAAGTCAAAACCAGGAACTTGGTTAAAACCCTGTGCGACGAGGCGAGCCTTATATCGATCAATAGAACCATCGACAAGGAATTTTGTGCGATAGACCCATTTCGATCCAACAATGTTCGTATTGAGAGGCCGAGGGACGAGTTCCCAAGTGCGATTGCGACGAAGGGCATCCATTTCTTCGTCCATAGCCTGTACCCATGCGGGTTGTTTAAGAGCACTTTTAATGCCTTTAGGTTCAGAGGTAGTGATAAGGGAAGAATAAAGGCAACTGGACCCGACGAGAGCGATATCGGCAGGGTAGCGATGTTTGAAAATACCCGATTGAGCACGAGTGCGCATGGGATGAGATCGAACGGGTGGAGCTGTTGGTATGGACATGGTTGGTGTAGGTACCGATATACCGATCCGATCGATATACCGTGTGTGCGGAAGCGTGTAAAGCATATAAATCTATCATGCTTGGATCTTAGTGCACACATAATGTGTATAAGAACACATACAAATATATATATATACACGTCCAATATATATATATATATATAGGGATCAACGAGTTCTTACATTTGGTGATCGTTGAAATTGGTTAAGGTGGTGTTGAGTCGATTGAACCACCTTAATGGATCAGCCACGGATTGTTCACATTTGGAATGACCCCGTCACGCCTTTGGATCGCCCGGATGTTGAAGCCGCACAAATGGCCCGGCCTCTACGTGTTGCACACGAACCCGGATGATGAATTGCTTGCTTGATCGAGTTGATTCTCCAAGAACAACCTCTTTTCTCTCTTTCTCTTGTGAATTTCGTGGGTGGTGAATGAGTGATAGTGAAAATCAGATTTTCACTACTTAACACCTTCATTACCATCTCCATTACTCTCTTGTAACCCCCATAATGAATATGCACCATTATATTACATAATGGGTGGGTAATGGGGAGATGAAAGGTCAAGTACACATCACTATGCCACAATGGCATAAGATGTGGTCTCTCTTGCTTGTGTGGCATGCCATGTCACACTATGTGACATGCATCCATGCAAGCCATGCAATGCATCCCATGCATGCATATAAATTCACGTAAATGTTGATTCTAAATCAATATAATTTACAAGCATCATACATCATCTTTGTGTCCGTGTGTGACCCTGTAGGTATGATTTATTGATCAATATTATATTGTTCTCAACAATTTAATATTATCAAATAATCATTTAACATCCATAGACGACCTTATGACTTTATCGATTGCACACGTAGGATCGAAGGACATATCCCAACAATCTCCCACTTGGCCTTCAGTGCCAGTGTGCTGCCAACTTCCTGTTGTCACTTTATGTCTAAGTTTGAACTTGAGGCAAGACTCGAGTCATCCTCAATCGGTTCAAACCTTTCTTGGACTTTGAGACAGACTGTAAAACCAGATTTATCACTATGATACGAATCTGGACGTGGCCACGTATTTTCCACAGTCTCGACTCTCCAAGTGGCCGGTAAGACATGTATCCCATTATAAAATGGAGGACAATCCCATCTTGTCAATCCAAGCTCTCCCACTTGCTTCCTGATATACCCAATAACAAGTTTTATAACCTCCTTTTACGAAAGGCGTTTACTTGTATCAAAGTACACCATTTCACAATGGAATCACTCTGGACTACTCAGGTCAGAGGAAATTGCTCGACTGTCAATGAAATAGTATTATGACTCGAAATCTTAAATACTATTTCAGTCGGGTCTGTTCGATCATTAGCTCCCAGCTAATATCTATGCAATTGTACTTGATGTCCCACATCACTAGCCCATGAAGCGGCGCTATAGTACACATTACAATCTAGTTCTTTGTATCGTCAGTTTGTCCGCACTCGATGATACGAACTAGGAACAATTTATGACTTAATTATATTAGTTCAACAATTGGGACTTCATTATGTGGTAAATCGACCTCATAACCCAATTAATATAATTTAATCATTTGGACAATTTATACAATTTAAACCACAATTATATGAAGAAATTATTGAATATCATAAAAGATAAGTGAATGTTTACATAAACTCCAAAAGTAGACAATACAATAATAGGAATCACAATCCATCTCTAAGATATCGTATCCCTATTGCAGTCGTATGAGCATCATGCTTTGACTGCTGGAGTGGTTTAGTTAACGGGTCTGCAACATTATCATCAGTTGCAACTTTATTTATCTCGATGTCTCCACGACTAACTATCTCCCTGAGAATGTGGAACTTCCTGAGCACATGTTTGGATTTGTGGTGCTCCCTAGGATCCTTGGCTTGCGCGATAGCTCCACTATTATCACAATAGAGAGATATCGGATGGGCCGAACTAGGTACGACACCAAGCTCATCTAAGAACTTTCTTATCCAAACGGCCTCCTTTGCTGCTTCAGATGCAGCAATGTACTCAGCCTCTGTAGTAGAATCTGATGGTTTTCGACGTCGATCCAATCGCTCGATTACCTTGTTCGTGTGTGCGAAAGCGTGTAAAACAATAGAACACGAACAACATGAAGATCTAGGCACACATTATATGTATAGACACGTTTATATATATACATCCAATATATATATATAGGGATTAACGATAACACTTACAACCGGTGTAGCGTGCCTCGTTGATGTTGATGAAGGTGGTGTTGAGTCGATTGAACCACCTTCATGGATCAGCCTTGAGAATGACCTCGTCACTCTTCTTGTCTAGATCGCCCGGATGTTGAAGCCGCACAAATGGCCCGGCCTCTACGTGTTGCACACGAACCCGGATGACGAACACTTTGCTTGATTGATTCGGTTCTCCAAGAACACTCTCTATTCTCTCCTTTTGGTGTGAATTTCGTGGGTAAGCATAAAGTATGATGAAAATCTGATTTTCATCCATATTATCACCTCATTATTCACCATATTACTCCCCTTTGTAACCTACAACATAATGGGCATCATAATGCACCATTAACATGCAAAAGGGGTTACAAAGGAGGTGAAAGGTCATATGCCACATACACATGCCACTATGCTTTGTATGTGGTCCCACTTGCTTGTGTGGCATGCCATGTCACACTATGTGACATGCATCCATGCAAGCCATGCATCCCATGCATGTTTATTAAATCCACGTAAATATTGATTCTAAATCAATTTATTTATCAAGCAACGTACATCATCTTTGAGTCCGTGTGTGACCCTGTAGGTATGATTTATCGATCAATATTATATTGTTCCCAACAAATAATATTATCAAATAATCATTTAACATCCATAGACGACCTTATGACTATATCGATTGCACACGTAGGATCGAAGGACATATCCCAACAATCTCCCACTTGGCCTTCAGAGCCAGTGTGCTGCCAACTTCCTGTTGTCACTTTATGTCTAAGTTTGAACTTGAGGCAAGACTCGAGTCATCCTCAATCGGTTCAAACCTTTCTTGGACTTTGAGACAGACTGTAAAACCAGATTTATCACTATGATACGAATCTGGACGTGGCCACGTATTTTCCACAGTCTCGACTCTCCAAGTGGCCGGTAAGACATGTATCCCATTATAAAATGGAGGACAATCCCATCTTGTCAATCCAAGCTCTCTCACTTGCTTCCTAATATACCCAATAACAAGTTTTATAACCTCCTTTTACGAAAGGCGTTTACTTGTATCAAAGTACACCATTTCACAATGGAATCACTCTGGATTACTCAGGTCAGAGGAAATTGCTCGACAGTCAATGAAATAGTATTATGACTCGAAATCTTAAATACTATTCCAGTCGGGTCTGTTCGATCATTAGCTCCCAGCTAATATCTATGTAGTTGTACTTGATGTCCCACATCACTAGCCCATGAAGCGGCGCTATAGTACACATTACAATCTAGTTCATTGTATTATCGATTTGTCCGTACTCGATTATACGAACTAGGAACAAGCATGTGATTCAAGTATATCAGTTCAACCATTGGGACTTCATTATGCGGTAAGTCGACCTCATAACCCAATCGATATTACTTAATCATTTGGACAATTCATATAAATTAAACCATATTTATATGAAGAAATATGTATTATACATATGAGTGAATGTTTACCAAATCTCCAAAAGTATCTAATACAGTAATACAAATCACAACCCATCTCTAAGATGTCTGATCTCTATTGCAGTCGTGAAAGCCTCAAGCTTAAACTGCTGGAGAGGTTTAGAAAACGGGTTTGCAACCTTACCAAAAGTTGCAACTTTATTATCTTGATGTCTCCACAAAACTATCTCCCAGATAATGTGGAACATCCTGAGCACCAGCTTTAGATTTGTGGTGCTTCCTAGCTCATTGGCTTGCGCGATAACTCTACTATAAATAGAGAACTATCGGATGGGCCGAGCTAGTTACGCCACCTAGTTCATTGAAGAACTTTCAAATCTGAACTACCAACGTCACTGCATCCAATGCAATATTGTACTCAGCTTATGTAGTTTAATTAGCTATATTGCATTGCATGGAACTATTCCAGCTAATTTCACCTCTATCCAGACAAAAGATATAACCAGCTTAAAATCGGAATTTATCTTAGTCTGTTATGAAGTTTGCATTCAAATAGCTTGTTAACATCAACTCTTTTGTCTTCCAAAGACAACAAAATATTCTTTTGTCCATCTAAGGTACTTAAGAATATTCTTGGCCGCAGTCCAATGCGCCTCACTTGGGTTTCCTTGAAACCGAGTCGTCATGCTCAAAGCATACGATACGCCCGGTCGTGTACATACTATGGCGTACATTATAGACCCTATTGCCGAAGCATAAGGAATGTTTTTCATCCTCTTTTGCTCATCAGGTCCCGTAGGACATTGCATCTTGCTAAGAGATGTGCCATTAGTCATTGGAATGAGACCCTTTTTGGCGTCTTTCATTCTGAACCTATCAAGCACCTTATCAATATAGGTCGCTTGACTAAGTCCAAACATCATTTTCGATCTGTTCCGACAGATCTTGATGCCCAATATGTACTGTGCTTCTCCAAGATCCTTCATTGAAAAAATTTTTTAAAGCCATTCTTTAACAGAATTAAGCATAAAAATATTGTTTCCAATAAGGAGTATGTCATCGACATACAACACAATGTATATAACGTAACTCCCACTGATCTTCTTGTAAAACAAGACTCTTCCGAGTTCCTCTGAAATCCAAAACCCAGTATGGATACATTGAACTGAAGATTGCTACTCCGATATGCTTGCTTTATTCCATAAATGGAACTATAAGATTGCTTAATTTCTCAGCCTTATTAGGATCGATAAAACTCTTTGGCTGTGTCAAAACACATTCTCTTCTAGAATCCAATTCAAGAAGTTAGTTATAACATCCAATATTACCATAACTCATTATCAAGATGAGTAGCAATGGCTAAGATAATCTGAATGATTTAATCAAAGCAACTGGTGAAAGTTTTTCCACAATCCACCTCGTGAATAAAACTTTTACCATCAAACTTGCTTTGAAAACCCTAGGTTTTCCATCTGTCTGTTTAGATATTAAAGATCTATTAGCATTCATTGGGTCTAACCCCGTGCTCAAGTTCCAAACTTGATTATCAGATATTGATATCATCTCAGATTTTATGGCACCATGCCAATTTTCAGTAGCTGGACTCGTCATAGCTTGGAATTAGGTCGAAGGTTCACCGCTTTTCAAAAGCATGAATTCATATCTCTCATTGGTCACAATATCTAAGTATTTGAATAATAGAGATAGATTTATTCCTTTCGGACCTACGAGGGCTGGTATGGCTTCCAAAACCATAAGAATACTCTCAACCTAGTCTTGAGTATTCATCATTGGTTGTTTCACTTGAACCTCGTTCAAGACAACCGATCTCCCACTGAATTTCTAGGAAAGATAACTCTTTTCAAGAAAATCACTATCTCGAGCAACAAAATATTGTTCTCAAATATATCGTAGAAGTTGTACCCTCGAGTTTCTTATGAATACCATAAAGAAACTTTTATCCCATTTGAGTTCAAGCTCTATAGAGATAAATCTCGTCAGAGAAGCTTTTAGAACCTCAAATTTTGATGAAAACAGTTTAGGGACCCTCCCTTTCCATACCTAGTATGGTGTCTTATCAACAGCTTTTGACAGCGTCCTATTCAGTGTATAAGTTGAAGTCAAGAATTGTGTGTTCCCAAAAGAGACCAGTAGTTCATTTAGACTTCTCATCGAATGGTCGAACTATATCTAATATAGTTTGTTTTCTCTTTTCCGAAACATAACCTTCATGTGCTTGTGAACTAATAGGTTCCACATACATCAGTATGTATCATCCCTAATTACTCACATGTTCTCCTTTCTCCAAGAAAGATGACATTGTTATCTTTTCAATCACACATCATTCACATGTATCAAATGACTCCAAGACAAATGATTCTAAAAGTCCTTCTCAAAGAAGCTTCGTTACATGTTTAGATTTTGATTTGATTTAATCAACAATGTTTCAGTTATGTCTCATTGATACTTATTCGATTTGGCCTTTGGTCTTAATGATATATATGATTTGTCAAGTTTAAAGTATACATAAACAATATAATAATCGTACCAAAACAATGAATAATTCACATTTAAAATAGTTACCAAACTATTTAATAGTGAAAAACTAATCCATCAGTATCTAATACTGAACCAATATTCATTGTTTATTGAAGGTACGAAATTACATAGTTATAATACTAAAACAGTGCCCTAAGGCAAAACAACATCATATGATCATACGGCTAATGCAGCGACCTTCGCTCCATTTCTTGCCCGTAGATCGACATCTCTATTCACCAAACTTATACTTCTATGTAGTTCCTCCACATAAAATGTGAGAACCACATTTGGCATCCAATACCCAAGAAGTATAATTTGTGAAGTTTAATGTCTATATCATTAATACTTGAAGATGAAGCAACCCCGTTCTTCACATCTTCTTTGAACTTTGGGCAAATTCAATTATTCCCAATAATTGAATCTCATTCAAATTTCCATTCAAAATTATCTCAATGTCAAAACGTGATAAATCGTAAGTGAAAAATCGAAGTTTTCTAACCAGCGATATTATCATGCAATTGAAGCCCTATCTCTCATAAAATATGAGGGAGCCAACCAGAAAATCGTTTCACGCCATCCAATGGCTCGAAAGTCTCTAATTTGTGTCATTGATGAACTTAAGTGTTTTGGATTAAATCACTCCCCGAGGTGTAAATAATCCTAACCTTATAATCCATCAAATGAAAGACAAATTAGGCATTTGTTTTGAAATTGAATAAAATATGAACTTTTATATGTTTGCAAGTAGTGTCCAACACTTTTGCAGTAGACGCATTGAGATTCCCTAGGAACCCTAGTAGCCTTCTTGCCCATGCTCTTTTGAATACCCTATCCTATATCATAAGAATTTCCCTCTTAGGGTCCTTCTCTATCGCCGGCTCAGCAGCCTTGAGCATCCCGTGGAGCTCACGAAGCGATTTATTCAAACCATTCATATGGAAAATTTAGCCTAAAGGCATTATAACCATCATGAGATTGAAGTATGAAATCGGTTGCAAAATAATCATCATAGGAAAAATCTAGGCGGTCACTTGAAACAAATAATCCAATCATTTGTTGCACATGTGATCCCATAGATTTCCATTTTTCCAGCCTAGCTAAAGCGATGACCCTGGTCACACTGAACCGCTCAATCATTGCATATTCTCTGAACATGATATTGAGTTGTTCAATGATATCTTAGGATGTGGTTATCTAACACACTTTCCTTATCTTCGTATTTGAGGACCATCCTCAAATTACGTTGTGAATCAAGAAAATTTGTTCAATTTTTCTTAATCAAGAATTGAACCAAACTTGAATTGAGTTGATATTTGACATGATAAACTATAAAAGAAAGATAACTAAAGTATGTAAACATCCACAAAGCGGTAAACAAATAAGGTTGTCTAACAATTGTACTTATTTATTTCATTTTGTTCAATTGATATCCAATATCATTGTCCCTTAGAACAAAACGATTCCGAGATCCTCATCTTGCAAATCTTTAAGTCGACTGAGTCCGCACTTAAGTATTTCAAGATAGGTAAACACACCCATGTCAATGATATCTAATATCACTCTCGGTCGATGAGAATCCCATTCTCATCTCATGTCTCGATAGCCACGCCTGCAGTGGATCTATCGATGAGAAAACCAAAGTCACGTGTAAGGGTCTAACCCTTACTCCCACTTATCCCAAGATAACAAGTAGTACCCCGCTGAGGCGGACCTACCAACTTATGATCGAGGGCTTCATGAGTGTGATGTTTTGGACAAGACATTATACTCATTATTTTGGGAACATGCATGTTTAAGGTTGTATGTATGTTGGTTGAACATTTATAACATATATAAACCTAGAACTAGCACAGCAAGCAATACATACTCGAATGGCCCCTAAACCTCACAACACACAGAAAAAAGAACGAACGAAAAATAAGCAAAACTCCATGAGTAGCGCCCCGTCCACCGGAATGGCGCAATGCTGATTCCAGAGGGGGTAGCGACCGCTACCCCTAGGGTAGCGACCGCTACCTTGGTCCAGACCATTTTTCGGCCCCGGTAGCGATCGAGCAACGATCAGCCTAGCGTTCGGGGTAGCGACCGCTACCCCTAGGGTAGCGACCGCTACCTGCTCCAGTGGCTGAAAAATTTCTTCTTCTTGCTTCGTTTCTCTTCGTATTCGTCGGTGCTTCGAGATCCAAGATCGATCCGTGGATCAAATCCACTGCTTACAAGTTGTACAATACATATGTAAAAGAAACCTATCTATTACAAATGATTCCAAGGCACACAGTCCTCCAAATTACAACTGATTCCAAGGCACGCAGGCCTCAAAACTAAAGCCATTCGGTACGTAATAAACACGATTGCATTCACCCAACCACTATCTGTGGTTGGCCTTACATCTATGACAAGCAATCAACACCACAACAAAGAAGCACATAAGAGCAATTATGTTGTTTAAAATTGTGTCCAACACAAAACATGTGCACGAGCCCTAGGCTCTGATACCAATTGATGGTTTTCGACGTCGATCCAATCGCTCGATTACCTTGTTCGTGTGTGCGAAAGCGTGTAAAACAATAGAACACGAACAACATGAAGATCTAGGCACACATTATATGTATAGACACGTTTATATATATACATCCAATATATATATATAGGGATTAACGATAACACTTACAACCGGTGTAGCGTGCCTCGTTGATGTTGATGAAGGTGGTGTTGAGTCGATTGAACCACCTTCATGGATCAGCCTTGAGAATGACCTCGTCACTCTTCTTGTCTAGATCGCCCGGATGTTGAAGCCGCACAAATGGCCCGGCCTCTACGTGTTGCACACGAACCCGGATGACGAACACTTTGCTTGATTGATTCGGTTCTCCAAGAACACTCTCTATTCTCTCCTTTTGGTGTGAATTTCGTGGGTAAGCATAAAGTATGATGAAAATCTGATTTTCATCCATATTATCACCTCATTATTCACCATATTACTCCCCTTTGTAACCTACAACATAATGGGCATCATAATGCACCATTAACATGCAAAAGGGGTTACAAAGGAGGTGAAAGGTCATATGCCACATACACATGCCACTATGCTTTGTATGTGGTCCCACTTGCTTGTGTGGCATGCCATGTCACACTATGTGACATGCATCCATGCAAGCCATGCATCCCATGCATGTTTATTAAATCCACGTAAATATTGATTCTAAATCAATTTATTTATCAAGCAACGTACATCATCTTTGAGTCCGTGTGTGACCCTGTAGGTATGATTTATCGATCAATATTATATTGTTCCCAACAAATAATATTATCAAATAATCATTTAACATCCATAGACGACCTTATGACTATATCGATTGCACACGTAGGATCGAAGGACATATCCCAACAGAATCAGCTACGGTGGGTTGCTTGGAACTCTTCCAGCTCACCGCACCTCCATTCAGACAAAAGACAAAACCGGACTGAGACCGGAGATCATCTCTGTCTGTTTGGAAGCTTGCATCCGTATAGCCTGTCATAACCAACTCTTCTTGTCCTCCAAAGACAAGAAAATAATCTTTAGTCCTTCTAAGGTACTTAAGAATATTCTTGGCCGCAGTCCAATGCGCCTCACCTGGGTTTCCTTGAAACCGACTCGTCATGCTCAAAGCATACGATACATCCGGTCGTGTACATATCATGGCGTACATAATAGACCCTATTGCCGAAGCATAAGGAATATTTTCCATCCTCATTTGCTCATCAGTTCCCGAAGGGCACTGCCTCTTGCTCAGAGATGTGCCATGAGTCATTGGAATGAGACCCTTCTTGGCGTCTTTCATTCTGAACCTGTCAAGCACCTTATCAATATAGGTTGCTTGACTAAGTCCAAGCATCCTTTGTGATCTGTTCCGACAGATCTTGATGCCCAATATGTACTGTGCTTCTCCAAGATCCTTCATTGAAAACCATCTTCCCAGCCATTCTTTAACAGAATTAAGCATAGGAATATTGTTTCCAATGAGGAGTATGTCATCGACATACAACACAATGAATACAACGTAACTCCCACTGACTTTCTTGTAAACACAAGAGTCTTCCATGTTCTTTTGAAATCCAAACTCTTGTATGGATTCATCGAACCGAAGATTCCAGCTCCGAGATGCTTGCTTTATTCCATAAATGGATCTATTAAGCTTGCATACTCTCTCAGCCTGATTAGGATCGATAAAACCCTCTGGTTGTGTCATAAACACTTCCTCTACTAGAATCCCATTCAAGAAGGCGGTTTTAACGTCCATTTGCCATATCTCATAATCATAATAAGCAGCAATGGCTAAGAGAATCCGAATGAATTTAATCATAGCAACTGGTGAAAAGGTTTCATCATAATCCACCCCGTGAATTTGTTTATATCCTTTTGCTACCAACCTTTCTTTGAAAACACTAGGTTTTCCATTCATGTCTGTTTTTATTTTGTAAATCCATTTGCATCCAATGGGCCTAGCCCCTTTAGGCAAATCGACCAAGTTCCAAACTTGATTTTCAGACATTGATTCCATTTCGGATTTCATGGCACCCTGCCATTTCTCGGCATCTGGACTCGTCATAGCTTGGATATAGGTCGAAGGTTCATTGCTTTCTAAAAGCATGACTTCATAGCTCTCGTTTGTCATAATACCTAAGTATCTGTCAGGTTGAGATCTAATCCTTCCGGACCTTCGAGGGTTAGGTGTGGTTTCCAAAACCACTGGAGTACTCTCGACTTGGTCTTGAGTGTCCATCTCAGTTTGATCTTCTTGAACCTCGTTCAAGTTTTCTTGAACTTCGTTTAATTCAACTGAGCTCCCACTTACTTTCTTGGAAAGATATTCCTTTTCAAGAAACACACCATCTCGAGCAACAAAAACTTTGTTCTCAGATTGGTTGTAAAAGTGGTACCCTCGTGTTTCTTTTGGATGTTGGAAATCGACTACCCGGGATGCGTTCGTTCGATCACTCGAACATCCGAACGATCCCAGTCGACCTCCAGGTCCGTTACTCCGTTCACGTGCCAGCCCGTGTCCCGATTCACGCCCAGCCATTGCCCCGAAGGACAACCGCGCGAACCAGAGCTGGCTGCCCGAAAAACAGCGAAACGGCGACCGCCGTTTGTCCGCGAACAGCAGCGCGACCTGCTGTTCCGAGCGCGTTTCCGGGTCGATTTTCCTCTTCCGACTACCGATCCGGAGGTCCTTGACCCCCAGTAGTCGAGGAACATGATCCACGATGCCCGGAACCCGATCTTAGATCCGATGTATTTTTAACGAAATAGAAAACGAAACGTATGCGGAATAAGGGTTTCGATTTCTTATACCTTTGTCGCGTGATTCGGAGAAGCCGAATTGTTGAGACCACGAAGCCTTCCGGTGTATGTCTCTATCCCCGACGTTCAGCCGTTGAGTGGGCAACGATCCGCTGAACCTTCCTCTTCTCCTTTCTCTCTTGAACCCACCGTAGGAATAATATCCTCTGTCTCAGAAATATATTTGCGCAAGCAAAATTATTTCTCCAGAAAATAATAACAGCGCTAATCTATTTATTTTTACAGAAAAATAATTGCGCAACAATTTATTTTTCTCCGCAAAAATAAAATAGCGGCGTTTCTTAGGTTTAGAGAAAGAGAGGGTGAGGTATTTATAGAGCTACACCAGGGACCTTATGGAAATTAATTATTAGGCTAAATTGCAATTTAATTAACTCGGCGTCCTAAAAGGCAAACCTTAATTAAATTCCACAATTTTAATTATAATTAATTCCACTATAAAATTATAATTGAATTCCCAATAATTAATTTATATTATTTCAACAATAATAATTCCGCCGAATTACATATACGACTTTCCCCGTGTTTAAGATATCGTATGTCCACGAATTAACTTTAATTACTAATAATTAAATTAACTCGTTTCTTGTTATCCGAGACTAGTACCACTCATCCTTATTATCATGTGGAACGAATCCACCTGCAGGGTTTACATGATAAACTTTATGAGCTCATCTCGGGGACATCATCAACCCAATAAATGGGACACGGTTTCCTGTCTATAATCTATAGCATGCCGTGTGTACAATTCCGATTCCCAATTTACCGAGAATATTGACTAATCAATTAGTCTCACTCACTAGTAAGTCAAAGAACCGAGAACTGGACACACGCACCTATAATTATATAGGGATTAGGAATTCGTATATCCGTAATATCTGAGGTCTAGTTCGATTACTGCGATTAGTATAAATCGAACGCCCTCCCGTGGTCCTGCTCAATACACCAAGTGTACGAGTGTAACATGATAGTCAAGACCGACTATCTACCAGTCACACTACGACGTACCGATGGATTGTCCCTGTCCATCTAAGTCGTGAGCTACTGTTCGATAGTATACGAGTAACCGACAGTATGATCTTCCGCGTGTCTCCTCACGCCATACTGTCTACAACGTATACATCAAGGACTATTGCATTAAATGCAATCATGCTTGAATCATATCTCGAATTAAGGTATAGATAAGGAGTTCCGTATTTGCACTAAACTAGACATTTAGAATACAACTCCATCAATCTCCCACTTATACTAAAAGTCTAGTCGCCCTCTCCCAAACATCAGATTCCCATAACCTCATCACGCCTACCCAACGCTTTCGCTGGAAGTGCCTCTGTGAACGGGTTTTCCAGGCAATCCGCTCTATGCTATCTAGGTGACAACTGCATCGTCTTACTAGACGATCTCTCGAATCAGGTGGTACTTGCGCTCTACATGTTATCTCCCACTGTGGACTCGTGGCATTTCAAGTTTGCCAATACCGCTATTCAAAATAGCTTTGGGTAAACTAGAAACCACATCTAAGTCCCTTAGGAAGTTCTGGAGCCACACTGACCTTTTAACTGCCTCAGAGGCCGTTATCCTTTCAGTTTCCATGGTAGAGTCCGTAATGCATCGTTGCTTTACATTCTTCCATGTGACTGCTCCACTTCACAGTGAGAACACATAGCCTGACTTCGACTTTCGACTGTCCCTGTTTGATTTGGAAATCCAATTCTACGTAATCCAAAAGAAACAACTTGATTGCTTTGTAACTCAGAACATAATTCTTGGTCCTCTGCAGGAACCTAAACATGTTCTTTACATCAGTCGAGTGATCCTTTCCAGGATTACTATGATATCTCACCACCATGCCCACGGCATAGTAGATATCAGTCTCGTGCATAGCATTACATACATTAAGCTTCCCACCATTAAGGTGCAGGGAACTGCTTACTCTTCATCTATCTCCTTTATTGTGTCGGACACAAAACTTTAGATAGACGAATTCCACATTTAAAAGGTGAAGACCTTTCTTGGAATTCTGTATGCTGCAACGAGTAAGAATTGTATTTATGTATGAGGCTCGAGATAAGTTCTATGTTCTTTTCTGGCGATCATTTATTACTTTGATCCCAAGAACATTCTCGACTTCTCCTAAGTCTCTTATATTGAATTACTCGGACAACCATCCCTTTATGTCCGATAACATCTTTCATATTGTTGCCAATTTAGAAGGATGTCGTCTACATAAAGAATGAGAAAACACCACATCTTTTCTGTCACTTCTTTATTACACTCAGGACCTAAACATGCCTTGAATGAATCCATGAAATGGATTTTCTCATAGGTCCGCATGTGTCCAAGATCTTGAAGCTTCCTTCAATCCTAAGATTGATTAAGCTTGCTTACCGAATGCTCTTGGCTCTTTTCGATGAATCTCTCTGGCTGTCCCACACAGATGGCCCCGTCAAGACTTCGATTTAGGAAATCTGTCTTGACTTCCATCTTCCATGTGAAGACAAAAGAATCCTGATCGAACTTTGCCAAGACTGAGCATCTTGATCTTTCAGCGTCTCGTCATAGATCCAGGGTTCGGCTTCATGTTCTCCAGGTAACAAGTCCGAAGACTCACCTATAAACATGAACCTGTTTGGTTGTCTAACAACCCTCCCACTACGACGACGCTCCGGTGTATCTTTAGTGACTAAAGATTATAGTAGTGAACTATTCAGTTAGGCTGGTTCTAAGTCTTGATCAGTCCCTCTAAGCACATTAAGTATTACTCTACTCTTAGCTTGTGATCTTGCATATATATAGTCCATGTCTAAGAACCGAACATTGATGCAATCAATGAACATCTGATCCTTTGGACTATATTACATATCTCAATTCGTTTTCTTAGGGTATCCTATAAACAGCTGAATATCAGTACAAGTTTCCAAAAGGAATCAAGTTCAGGATAAACGCTGCTATTTCCAAGCCATATCCCAAAAACGATTTAGGTAACTCCGAATGTCTACTTTCCCATATCTATAAGAGTCCTATTCCTTCTTTACAACACATTATTTTGCCGAGGTATAAATGGTGTAGTCTGTTGGGAGTTATTCCCATTTTCTGATAAGTATGCCTTACTCCTCAAAGAGGTCTGCATATATCAGAGCGAATCAACTCTAGTACTTTCTTGGATATTTTCCCTTTAACCGTAAAGGGTTGCTCGGTCATTAAAACTTCCAAGTATGATTCGAAGGTTGGAAGGTCCTTTCCTTCAACCTGGCTGAGTGGTCCATCAGCTTTCACCCTTTGAATCGTACATAAGTTAAAATGATCTAGCCTAAGATTCCATAAGTACATTTGATCTATCCTAGAAGGATCTTTACTCTTATTGGGGTTCGACATTGTGTTATTAGCTCCGGTCTGTTGCATCGTGGAAGAATACGGATTTATTATTAAATTGTCTATCAATATACCAGAATAGATAATTTCCCCATTTCCTAAAGAAACGGAATATCTATTCTAAGCCAACTTAGAAATCAGAAATGAAATTTCTTTCTACATGCCGGCACATAAAGACAATTTATTAGAACTAAAATCCTACCGTTAAAACATTCAACATCTCCCACTGCAACGACTGTTACCTTAACATTATTGCCCATGTAGGTTACTACTTCTTCCTTTCTAAGTCTCCGGGTTTTCTGGAACCCCCGCATTTAAATGCAGACATGATTAGTGGTTTCCGTATCCACACACCAGGTACTGGTAGATAACACCACTAAACATGTTTCGGTGACTAAGGAGAAGTTAACTTCTAGTTGCTTTGAGAGGACAATCAAACTCCCAGTATCCAAACTGCTTACAACGGAAGCACTTACCCCTTGGGCTTGCTTTTCCCATTCCGTGGTCCAGATATATTAGGCCCACTGGGTTTCCATATTTTCTTCTTCTTCCTTTTGCCGCCCGAAGGCCTAGGAAGAGCCAATTTCTCAGCCACAAGTGTTTTTAGAGCCATTAAAGATTCCCTCAGCCGCTTGAAGTTCAACCAGGAGCTCCGCCATTGAATAAGACCTCTTATCCATGTTATATTTTAGGCGGAACTGCTCAAAACTTCTCGGCAGAGACTGGAGCACAAAATCAACCTGGGTTACCCCATTGATAATTGTTCCTAGAATCTCTATCTCATTAAGATAGCCCATCATTCTAAGAACGTGATCCCTCACGGGCGTTCTTTCCGACATGATGGCCGTCATGAGTTGCCTCATTTCACTTTGTCTGGCTGTCCTGTCCTGATAACCAAAAACTTCTTGAGGTTAAGCATCATATCATAGGTAATAGTCATGGCATGATCCTGATGTCGCAGCACATTTGACATGAAAGTCATAATGTTGCTCCGCGTCATCTCATAGCCTTGATCCATTTCCAATGAGCTTCCTTTCCTCAGTAGTGGAAGCATCATTTGGTTCAGCAGGTCAATTGACTTGGAGTACATATTTGTACTCCTCTGCAGTTAGGACAATGTCCAAGTTTCTTTTCAAATCTATAAAATCAGGTTCAGTGAGTTTGTTGACTTTTAATGGGAATAATACCATATAAAACAAACAATGAGTTTAATTCGATATCATTTCCCTCAAGTGATATCATTAAACTACCAATCATTTCCAAAATCCCATCAGACATAGCAAGCCACGTTCTTGTGGACGTTTACCAGTCCAAATGATTTTATGATTGGATTTCACTTCGGTCGTACATCATCATAGCAGTGACTCCGATGGGGAGGATACTATAAAGCGTACCTAAGTGTATACCATTTCTCAGTACTAAGTCCACCGCTCGGGAACTACATGTCCACCGCAAGCCACGTTCTTGTGGACGTTTACGTTGACATGCGGTCCTCCACGACTTTCTATAACTGTCGAGCCTCAATTAATCCCAAAGTTCCGTTTCCATTTAGCAAGCCACGTTCTTGTGGACGTTTACTAAAACAAACAACTTTATTAATTGAATCTCACTTATTTAAATTTCATAGAATCTTAATTAACCCAAAGTACCTTTTCCATTTAGCAAGCCACGATAGTGTGGACGTTTACTAAAATAAACAACTTTGTTAATTGACTCTTACATTTATTAAATTTCACAATTTTATTAATCAAAGCTTGATATCTCGTAAGTGAAACTCGAAGTTTCTAACCAGCGATCAATCATGCAATTGAGCCCTATCTCTCACAAAGTGAGGGAGCCAATCAGACAATCGATCTAGTCATCGAATGACTCGAAAGTCTCTAATCTGTGTCATCGACATAACCAAGCGCTTTGGCTCCATTCCACTCCCCGGGGTGAGAATGAGTCGAGTTGAAATTAGTCTTTGAATGACAGATTAGGCATTGCTTTTGAGAAATATAATTGTTCAATTTTATAAGTGGATTTTAAATTCGAATTTTGATCCAGTGATATCCGTGTATCGACTTTATCCGATAGGGAGGATGACACTAAAGCCAACTCGTAAGTCAATACACATCACATTCAAAACAGAGAATGGAGACCGCGGGATTGTTTCCAATCCCTCTCCCACTTAATATTTTACGATAAGGGATAACATGCATAAATAATTTAAGCATAATAATAAACACGTAAATCACATAAAAAGCAATTAACGTGGCCCCGATTATTATGGCCTTAAATATTTTCCAATGCACGTCTCTTGGAACTTCATCTCGTTGCTCGTCTCGATCTCGGTCCACCACCGACTCGCTCGAGGGTCAAGAGACGAACTCCTCCCACTGGAGCCTCGTCTCGAGCCTCGTTGAGTCGTCCGTGGGGTCGAACGAACCGCAGCCCCGCTGCTACCCGTCGCGAACACGGGGTGTGTTCGATGGCTGCCCGTTGCCGGTTCGCTCTCCTCGATCCTCGTTTCTCCGGGTTTTGATCTCGTCTCGATCCACCAAAATTAGTAAGAAAAATTACAAGAATAAACTTACTAAATCCGGCATCGATCCTATACAAGGTGATCGACCCTATACATGTCCCGGATACAACGAAAAATAAATAAACCTAACGACTCAACCCGTCGTTTTTATCTATTACAAACAAGCATCGTTTTTCCAAAACAAAAACAATCTCGACAAGCCCGAGAGTTTAATCAAAACCACAAATTAAAGCACAACATACAATCACAACGTTGGCCATAATAACCGGGTTCGAACCTGCAAAACAAATCTCGCAAAAATACAACGAATCGACAAAACCGGCTCTGATACCAATTGTTGGAAATCGACTACCCGGGATGCGTTCGTTCGATCACTCGAACATCCGAACGATCCCAGTCGACCTCCAGGTCCGTTACTCCGTTCACGTGCCAGCCCGTGTCCCGATTCACGCCCAGCCATTGCCCCGAAGGACAACCGCGCGAACCAGAGCTAGCTGCCCGAAAAACAGCGAAACGGCGACCGCCGTTTGTCCGCGAACAGCAGCGCGACCTGCTGTTCCGAGCGCGTTTCCGGGTCGATTTTCCTCTTCCGACTACCGATCCGGAGGTCCTTGACCCCCAGTAGTCGAGGAACATGATCCACGATGCCCGGAACCCGATCTTAGATCCGATGTATTTTTAACGAAATAGAAAACGAAACGTATGCGGAATAAGGGTTTCGATTTCTTATACCTTTGTCGCGTGATTCGGAGAAGCCGAATTGTTGAGACCACGAAGCCTTCCGGTGTATGTCTCTATCCCCGACGTTCAGCCGTTGAGTGGGCAACGATCCGCTGAACCTTCCTCTTCTCCTTTCTCTCTTGAACCCACCGTAGGAATAATATCCTCTGTCTCAGAAATATATTTGCGCAAGCAAAATTATTTCTACAGAATTATTACTGCGCTAATCTGAATTAATTAAGCAGAGGAAAATTAATTGCGCAAGCTTTTATTTTCTCTGCAGAATTGATCTTCTGTCTCAGAAATATAATTGCGCTAGCAATCAATTTCTACAGAATTATTACTGCGCTAATCTGAATTAATTAAGCAGAGGAAAATTAATTGCGCAAGCTTTTATTTTCTCTGCAGAATTAATTATAGCGGCGTAAGTAAGGTTTTGATCTTCTGTCTCAGAAATATAATTGCGCTAGCAATCAATTTCTCCAGAAAATAATAACAGCGCTAATCTATTTATTTTTACAGAAAAATAATTGCGCAACAATTTATTTTTCTCCGCAAAAATAAAATAGCGGCGTTTCTTAGGTTTAGAGAAAGAGAGGGTGAGGTATTTATAGAGCTACACCAGGGACCTTATGGAAATTAATTATTAGGCTAAATTGCAATTTAATTAACTCGGCGTCCTAAAAGGCAAACCTTAATTAAATTCCACAATTTTAATTATAATTAATTCCACTATAAAATTATAATTGAATTCCCAATAATTAATTTATATTATTTCAACAATAATAATTCCGCCGAATTACATATACGACTTTCCCCGTGTTTAAGATATCGTATGTCCACGAATTAACTTTAATTACTAATAATTAAATTAACTCGTTTCTTGTTATCCGAGACTAGTACCACTCATCCTTATTATCATGTGGAACGAATCCACCTGCAGGGTTTACATGATAAACTTTATGAGCTCATCTCGGGGACATCATCAACCCAATAAATGGGACACGGTTTCCTGTCTATAATCTATAGCATGCCGTGTGTACAATTCCGATTCCCAATTTACCGAGAATATTGACTAATCAATTAGTCTCACTCACTAGTAAGTCAAAGAACCGAGAACTGGACACACGCACCTATAATTATATAGGGATTAGGAATTCGTATATCCGTAATATCTGAGGTCTAGTTCGATTACTGCGATTAGTATAAATCGAACGCCCTCCCGTGGTCCTGCTCAATACACCAAGTGTACGAGTGTAACATGATAGTCAAGACCGACTATCTACCAGTCACACTACGACGTACCGATGGATTGTCCCTGTCCATCTAAGTCGTGAGCTACTGTTCGATAGTATACGAGTAACCGACAGTATGATCTTCCGCGTGTCTCCTCACGCCATACTGTCTACAACGTATACATCAAGGACTATTGCATTAAATGCAATCATGCTTGAATCATATCTCGAATTAAGGTATAGATAAGGAGTTCCGTATTTGCACTAAACTAGACATTTAGAATACAACTCCATCATTGGATAACCCACAAAGAAACATTTATCCGATTTGGGTTCAAGCTTTGTAGAGATATTTCTCTTCACATAAGCTTCACATCCCCAAACCTTGATATAAGACAAGTTAGGGACCTTCCCTTTCCATAACTCGTATGGTGTCTTATCAACAGCTTTTGACGGTGTCCTATTCAGTGTATAGGCCGCTGTTAAAAGTGCGTGTCCCCAAAAAGATTTCGGTAGTTCACTAAGGCTCATCATCGATCGAACCATATCCAATAAGGTTCTATTCCTCCTTTCGGAAACACCATTCATCTGGGGTGTTCCAGGTGGAGTGAGTTGATATAAAATACCACAACTCATAAGATGATCATCGAATTCTTGGCTAAGATATTCACCACCTCGATCCGATCGAATGGCTTTTATCTTCTTACCAAGTTGATTCTCAACTTCATTTTGGAATTCTTTGAACTTTTCAAAGGCTTCCGACTTATGCCTCATTAAATAGACATAACCATATCTACTTAAGTCATCGGTGAAAGTTATGAAGTAGAAATAACCTCCACGTGCTTGTGAGCTCATTGGACCACATACATCAATATGGATTAAACCCAATAGGTCACTTGCACGTTCTCCTTTTCCTAGAAAAGGTGACTTTGCCATTTTGCCCATCAAACATCCTTCACATGTATCAAATGACTCCAAGTCAAAAGATTTGAGAATGCCTTCTTTAAGAAGTTTCTCTACACGTTTAATGTTGACGTGGCCTAATCGACAATGCCAAAGGTATGTTTCATTGAATTCATTCGATTTGGCCTTTTTGGTATCAATGTTATATATATGATTGTCAAGTTGAAGTATATATAAACCATGTTCTAATCGTGCCGAACCATAGAACACTCCACTTTTTGAAATAGTAAATAAACCATTTATTATAGTGAAGGAAAATCCTTCAGTATCCAATACTGAAATAGAAATGATGTTCTTGGTAATACTTGGAACGAAATAAACATTATTCAATACTAAAACAAGGCCCGAAGGCAAACACAAATCATAAGATCCTACGGCTAATGCAGCGACCCTCGCTCCATTTCCAACCCGCAGATCGACATCTCCCTTTACCAAACTTCTACTTCTTTGCAGTCCCTGCACATGTGAAACAATGTGAGCACCGCATCCGGTATCCAATACCCAAGAAGAAGAATTTGTAAAGTTTATGTCTATGACATAAATACCTGAAGATGAAGGAACGACACCGTTCTTTACATCCTCCTGGAACTTGGGGCAATCTCGCTTGTAGTGTCCAACACCTTTGCAGTAGAAACACTCAGATTCCCCAGGAACCTTAGAAGCTTTCAAGAACCTTTTGGAAGGAGTTGCCACAACTTTCCCTTTCCCTTTGCCTTTCACTTCCGGTTTCTTAATCCCCTTGAACTTTTTGGTACCTCCTTCCCGAATCATAAGAACTTCCCTCCTAGGGTCCTTCTTAATCGCCGGCTCAGCAGCCTTAAGCATCCCATGGAGCTCATGAAGCGATTTCTTCAGTCCATTCATGTGGAAATTCAGCCTAAAGGCGTCATATCCATCATGAAGAGAATGAAGAATGAAATCGGTAGCCAACTCGTCATCATATGCAAAACCGAGGCGAGCACTTTAAGCAAATAATCCAATCATTTGTTGCACATGCGGTCCCACGGGTTTACCCTTTTCCAGCCTAGTTGTTGCTATAGCTCGGGTGACACCGAAGCGCTCAATCCTAGCCTGTTCCCCGAACATGCTCTTGAGCTCTTCTATGATGTCATAGGCTTCCATGAACTCGAATTGTTTTTGCAACTCGGGTACCATGGATGCCAACATCAAACATGTCACCTCATTCGAGGCTTTCTTAGCAAGGGCATATGATGCCTTTTGGGCATCCGTGCCCCCATCAGCGGGAAGCACGGGAAGGGGTTTGTCCAACACACTTTCCTTTTCTTCGTATTTGAGGACTATCCTCAAGTTACGTTGCCAATCAAGGAAATTGGTGTTGTTCAACTTTTCTCTATCCAAGATAGAGCTGAACTTGAATTGAGTTGATACAGACATATTAAACTACAGAAGAAAGATAAATTAAGTAAGTAAACATCCACAAAGCGTTTAAACAAATAAGGTTGTCTCGCATAACTACTTTATTTGTTTCATTTTGTTCATTCGATATCCAATATCGTCGTTCCCAATTATCTTAATATCAAAACCGTGATAAATCGTAAGTGAAAACTCGAGGTTTTCTAACCAGCGATCTTATCATGCAATTGAAGCCCTATCTCTGATTTAAAATGAGGGAGCCAACCAGACAATCGATTCACGCCATCCAATGGCTCGAATGTCTCTAATCTGTGTCATCGACATAAGTAAGCGCTTTGGCTCCATTCCACTCCCCGGGGTGAGAATGAGTCGAGTTGAACTTAGTCTTTGAAAAACAGATTAGGCATTGGTTTTTGACATTTTAATAAATTAGAACAAAACAATCCCAAGACCCTCATCTTGCAAATTCTTAAGCCGACTGAGTCCGCACTTAAGAAGTCCAAGATAGGTAGACATCCCATGTCAATGACATCTAATGTCACTCTCGGTCGATGAGAGTCCCATTCTCATCTCATGTCTCGATAGCCACGCCTGCAGTGGATCTATCGATGAGAAAACCAAACTCACGTGTAAAGGTCTAACCTTTACTCCCACTTATCCCAAGATAACAAGTAGTACCCCGCTGAGGCGGACCTACCAACTTATGATCGAGGGCTTCATGAGTGTGATGTTTTGGACAAGACATTATACTCATTATTTTGAGAACTTGCATGCATAGGTTTGTTTATATGTAAGTTGAACATTTATAACATAAAACAACCTATAACTAGCAAAGCAAATAAATACGAAATCGAAAGGCCCCTAGAACCTCACAACTCTCAAAAGAAAAGAATTAAAGTAACAACAAAAGCCTTGAACATCTTCTGGACTGCTCCTCGCCCGCCATTTAAGTTCCGTGCCCTCCGATTTTGGTCAAATCTATTCCGCACCCAAAAAACCACGAACGGCGCCCGCCGTTTCACAATCAGCGGTCGCCGAACACCACCGGCGGTCGCCGTTTCCAAAACGGCGCCCGTCGAAAGGGTTCGGAAAAAATCTGCCCAAAAACAGGGCTTTCGGCGGTCGCCGTTTCCAAAACGGTGCCCGCCGAATCAAAACGGCGCCCGCCGGAGCTCAAACGGCGACCGCCGTTTAGCTTCAGCAGCCCGGTTTGCTTCGTTTTGCTTCGTTTCTTCTCGTTTTCGCCGGAGAGCCGAGATCCTCTATCGAACCATGGACCAAGTCCATCGCTTACAAGTAGTACAGTAAAAATATAATAGAAAAACCTATCTATTACAAATGATTCCAAGGGACGCAGCCCTCAAATACTACGGCCAATCGAAACGTAAAAAACGACGAAATTATTCACCCGACCACTAACGGTGGCCGGCCTTACATCTAATCACATAATCACAATAAAACAAATAATCCAATTATGTTGATTTAACCTTCGTGTCCAACACAAAAGTGTGCACGAGCCCTAGGCTCTGATACCAATTGTAGGTACCGATATACCGATCCGATCGATATACCGTGTGTGCGGAAGCGTGTAAAGCATATAAATCTATCATGCTTGTATCTTAGTGCACACATAATGTGTATAAGAACACATACAAATATATATATATACACATCCAATATATATATATATATAGGGATCAACGAGTTCTTACATTTGGTGATCGTTGAAATTGGTTAAGGTGGTGTTGAGTCGATTGAACCACCTTAATGGATCAGCCACGGATTGTTCACCTTTGGAATGACCCCGTCACGCCTTTGGATCGCCCGGATGTTGAAGCCGCACAAATGGCCCGGCCTCTACGTGTTGCACACGAACCCGGATGATGAATTGCTTGCTTGATCGAGTTGATTCTCCAAGAACAACCTCTTTTCTCTCTTTCTCTTGTGAATTTCGTGGGTGGTGAATGAGTGATAGTGAAAATCAGATTTTCACTACTTAACACCTTCATTACCATCTCCATTACTCTCTTGTAACCCCCATAATGAATATGCACCATTATATTACATAATGGGTGGGTAATGGGGAGATGAAAGGTCAAGTACACATCACTATGCCACAATGGCATAAGATGTGGTCTCTCTTGCTTGTGTGGCATGCCATGTCACACTATGTGACATGCATCCATGCAAGCCATGCAATGCATCCCATGCATGCATATAAATTCACGTAAATATTGATTCTAAATCAATATAATTAACAAGCATCATACATCATCTTTGTGTCCGTGTGTGACCCTGTAGGTATGATTTATTGATCAATATTATATTGTTCTCAACAATTTAATATTATCAAATAATCATTTAACATCCATAGACGACCTTATGACTTTATCGATTGCACACGTAGGATCGAAGGACATATCCCAACAGTTGGTTGAATAATTACAGGGTCAGGAGCAACAGCTGGATTTGCATGTTGAAGTTGGGCCTGCTGTGATGGAGGTGGTGGCGGAGCTGCTGGACAATCATCAACGGGACACAAAATGTGAGGCGACAACGGGGGCTGTGATGATGCTGGAGCAGGAGAGAGTGGTTGTATCGATGGCGTCGCTGAACTGGGAGTGTCGCATGCAGCAGAGAATTCAGAGAAAATAAGAGACGAGGACGATCGAGATGAAGAGATAAACGGAAAATATGTTTCGTCAAATCGGGCATGTCGAGTGATGTAAACGCGACGGGTTGAAGTGTCCATACAACGAAACCCTTTATGGCGAGTACTGTATCCCAAGAAAACACACGGCATACTACGCGGGTCGAACTTTGTTTTTGTATAATCACGGAGACACGGGTAAACCCTGCAACCAAAAGTGTGAAAAGATTCATAAACAGGTGGGCGCCGAAAAATGATGTCGAAGGGAGATTTGTTGTCAAGGACAGCAGTAGGAAGCCGATTAATAATATAAACAGCAGTACTAAAAGCGTCCACCCAATAAGACATCGGAACTGACGAGTGGAAGAGCAAGGAGAGTCCCATCTCGGTTATGTGACGATGCTTGCGTTCGGCCCTGCCATTCTGAGCGGGGGTATGTGGACATGAGAGTAGGTGATGAATACCTGCTGATGCAAAATGGGATCGTAGACGATGATTTGTAAACTCCGTACCGCCATCGCTTTGAAACTGTTTAATTTTGCGATTAAATTGAGTCTCGACGAATTTCTGAAAATCGAGAAAAATATCCACAAATTCGGATTTTGCATGCAGGGGGTAAAACCAACAAAACCGAGAATGATCATCAATGAAAATCACGTAATAGCGAAAACCCGAATGAGCCGTAACTGGTGCCGGACCCCACAAGTCACAATGAATTAAATCCAAAATACTAGAAGCACGTTTAACATTAGCAATAAAAGGTAAACGAGTACTTTTCGCTAATTGACATGTTCGACAAACAGTAGGTGACGGTAATAAAGAAGTGACCGATAGCAAGCCAAGTTTATTTAATAGAGAAATAGTGGCAGGAGCAACGTGCCCAAGTCTTGAATGCCATAAATCGAAAGACGCGGGTGATCTTGGTGATCCATGCACCGCAGCAAAAGCACGAGGTGAAGAATCCAACAAATAAAGTCCACGATCAAGGATGCCGGTGGCGAGTACCTGTCCCGTAAGTCGGTTCTGAATAGAGAAAGATGAATTAGAGAAAACAACTGTAACCGGGAGATCACGTGTGAGTTGACTGACAGATATTAGATTCTTAGTTAAGCCAGGTACAACATAGACATTTCGTAAAGTAAGATCATTTGATAAATGCAATGAACCAGTATGGGAGATGGAGAGATTCGCACCATTACCAACGGTGACATGATCGGTGCCAGAGTAGGATGAAGCATGATCGAGAGTCGTGGAGTCCGCGGCCATATGCGCCGAAGCACCGGTGTCTAAATACCAGTCAGATGGGGTTGCGGGAGAGACATTGCATCCGGCGGAGAAGGCTTCGGCAATGTTAGCAGTAGATGCGGGACGACAAGAACGATCATACGAACGGTCGAAGCGCTTCGGGCAATCGAAACCATCATGATCGGTCTCGCGACAAAAGAAGCACCGCGGGGTGAAGTTGCGACGCCCGCGGTTTCCACCTGAACTACTCGCATTCGAGTTGGAGTTTCCACGTCCACGGTTGTTATTATAACCACGACCTCGATTTGTACCAAATCCTCGGCCGCGTCCGCGGGTGACGGCAGAGAAAGCCACCTGAGAAGAAGCCTGCAAATTATTAGAGTGTTCAACGGATTTCTGAAATAATTCATGTGATTGGGCCCGAGCAAACAAAGTGGGGAAATCAGGCAAAGGGTCCTGCGTTTCTGTGCCGCGGTGAAGCTGGCAAAGTCAGGACCGAGTCCTCGAAGGAACCAGTGGGATTTATCTGAAGCGTCAATTGGTCGACCAATAGCCGTGAGTTGATCGGATAGGGCTTTGAAATGACGCGCATATTCTGCGACGGATTTGTCACCGCGTTTAGTAGAGAGTAGATCGTCCTTGATGCTGAGTTCGCGGGCCTTTGAGTTGTGACTGTAAGATCGAGAGAGAGCGTCCCATACCTCTTTGGCGGTTTTGCAACCGATAACCATGGCCATTGATTCCTCTGTGAGTGTATATACAAGAAATAATTTGATGGTTTGATCACGTTGGTGCCATTTAACAAACGCAGGGTTTGGTGTAATGGAGTCATCCGCGCTCCGTATAGTACGTGAAGGGGCAGGAGAAGATCCGTCGAGTAGCGGCATGAATTGTTGACTGGTAAGCAATGGCTCGATTTGAGCATGCCAAAGAAGATAATTTGAAGAGGTGAGTTTTATGTTAACCATGTGAATCATGGTCGAAAGAGGGAGCGTAGGGACCTCGGGTTCAGCCGCCATGGAGGACGAGGGCGACGAAGAGAAGAAGAGAATTAGGGTTTCAAGCCAAGAGTTAGGCTGATACCATGATAGAAGAGAAAAGTATTTGCCTCAAAGAATAATGTTATTGATACGGAAATAAATAATACAATCAGTACGTAAAATAAGGAAAGAAGATAAACCATAAGAATAAGAATATAAGAAATAATAAAACGATATATATTGCTAATAGGGTCCCTCCTCCTCAGCAGGTTATAAACCCTCTCCCCCTGAGTCGCCACATCCTCCAACACCTCTGCACCATCGACCCCACAGCCCTCAACCTATCGTACCTCATCTCCATAACCTCTTCTGAGACTAGAAGCTTCAAACTCCTCCTCCCGTTAGTCTAGCTCGTCATGCCAAACTACAATTTTTTACTTCTTTATATATTTTTGCTAGAGTGCAATTTTTTACTTCATTATATATTTTTGCGCTAATTGATTTTGTTATTGCTTACATTTTTTTACTTTATTATATATTTGCGTTTTATATTTTATTATATATTTTTGCGCTGATTGATTTTGTTATTGGTTACTTTTTTATTTTATTATTTATTTGCGCTCTTTATTACATATCAATTTTTCACTATGTAAATATTTTAATTGGAATATTATATATTTTATTTTTGTGATATATCTTCCATTGTGCTATTAATTTTATGATATATCTTCCAATTTCTGTTAATTAACTTTGTACTTCATTATATTTATATTTTTTACTCTATAATAATGGAAATTTAACATAAGTAGCCAACAAAGTATATATTTTCTAAAATATTTATACTTATATACTTAAATATATATTTTTGCGAGATAATTCATTTTATTGTTTGCGTACAATTTTTTTACTTTATGCACAATTTTTACTTCACTAGCACGCAAAGAATAAATAACAAACAAAAATAACTTTTGCTTCCTAGAAAACAAACACCCTAAAACACCAAAATCCTTGATAACAATATAACAAAGAAGAACAAAACAAAATCACAACCAAAGCAAAATAAAAAGTTCCAATATCAAACTCAAAACCAACAAAAAAAAATATAAAACAAATTCAAACATGTTTAAAACAGACAACCTCCTCCTCCATCCTCACAATATTACATTGATGAAATTCAATAATAATAAAAAGATGTATTTATACTTTTAAAAAAGAAAGTGAATAATACAATAATAAAATTGTAGTATCATTGTATTATATACTTGCATAAAATAAATAACAAACACTCATAACTTTTGCTTACTAGCAAAATAAACACCTTAAAACCTCAAAATCCTTGATAACAAAAAAAACCAAAGAAAAACAAAACAAAATCACACCCAAAGCAAAATAAAAAGTTTCAAAAGCAAACTCAAAACCAACACAAAAAAAAAAATACCAAACAAATTCAAACAATTCTCAAACAGACAACCCCTTTCTCCATCCTCACAAAAAGCAATAAGTTTTGACAAGCAGCCTCCTCAAGAAACTCATATGATTCCTCATAGTGTAAATCTCCAACACAACCACCACAATCTTTCAACTCAGGCCGTGAAGCAGACCATGGCCCTCGAATCCCTCCACCTCAGCAGGTTATAATTCCTCTCCCCCTGAGTCGCTAGATCCCCAAGGACCCCAACACCATCTGCACCCTCGACTTCACAGAACTTAACCTATCGTACCTTATCTTCAGAACCTCGACCTGCTTCTGGGACGGGAAGCTGTCAAACTCCAACCTCGACGGCTTATGGGACGGGAAGTGTCAAACTCCTCCTCCGGCTTGTCTAATTGCGCCATGGCAAACTGCAATTTTTTACTTTATTATATATTTTTGAGCAATAATTGATTTTGTTATTTGCATACAATTTTTTTACTTCATTATATATTTGCCCTCTTTATTAAATATTTTTATTTTAAACTATTTTAAAATATTTTAATTGGGCTACAATATATTTTAATTTTGTGATATATATTCATTGCTCTGTTAATGAACTTTATACTTCATTGTGTGTTTTTATTTTTTGCTATGATAAGGGAAATTCATCGTAAATATATAAAGTATATATTTTCTAAGATATTTATAATTTATACTTCAATATATATTTTTGAGAAATATATTAATTTTATTTTTTGCCTACAATTTTTTACTTCATGTGCAATTTTTACTTTACTAGCGCAAATATTAAATAACAAACACAAATAACTTTTGTCTCTAACAGATACCAAAAATCTATTTTGAAGTAGGGAAATGCTCCAAGCGATACCAAAACATAAACCTATTATAGGTTTTAAGGTGGGACAATACTTAGAGCATCTCCAACCGATACCAAAAACTTATTTTGGAGTAAGGAAGATGCTCCAACCGATACCAAAACATAAACCTATTATTGGTTTATAGGTGGGACCCACACAAAAAATACTTATATTTACGTTTACCGTAAACTCAAACCAAAAACTATTTTTTATTTATAAAATGATTATTTTTTTTACAAATTAATAAAAATAACTTATCAATTATTTTTCAGTATCTTATTTAATATCTTTTGTAATGTAATTTTTTAATAATTATATCATTAATAATTAAAATAAATTTTAATAAAAATATTTTTAATAATAAAATAAAAATACATATCACAATATGAAATACAATTAAATAATTAAATTATATAATTAACATTAAAAATAAAATAATAATAAACAAAATATTTAAAAAATGCTACTATTAACAAAAACAAAAATAATTAATAATTAGTTTTTTGTCTGTTTTAATGTAATTTTTTTAATAATTAAATAATATTTTATTTAGTATTATTTATATTTATTATGTTTGAAAATTTAAATTGAAAATAATATTAATTATATTTTTTAATTTAAAAAATTATGAGATAAAATTGTAAATTTGTAAAGATTTTGATTATTTATATAAATAGTATAAATAATTATATAAGAAGAATATTTTAAAAAATTTATTTTAAGTTATAGTATTAGTTTCTCGGTTGGAGTCAAATTACTGTAAACGTAAACTTAAACTAATTTTGAGTTCGGTTGGAGTCAAATTACTGTAAACTTAAAATAAAATTTATTTTTGAGTTTGAGTTTTTGTGTTCGGTTGGAGATGGCCTTAAATTTACGTTTATCTTAAACTTAAACCAAAAACTTTATTATTTATAAAATGATTCTTTTTATATAAATTAATAAAAATAATTTATCTACATTTTTTTAGTTTCTTATTTAATATTTTTTATAATGTAATTTTTTTTAATAATCATATAATTAATAATTAAAATAAGTTTTAATAAAAATATTTTTAATAATGAAAATAAATTAAATATTACAATATAAAATATAATTAAATATTAAATTATTTAATTGACATTAAACATAAAATAACAGTATAGAATATCACAATATTTTTTTTTATGTTTAAAATTTTAAATTGAAAATAATAACTATTAAATTTTTTTTATGCCAAAAGTTAGAATGTTAAATTGTAAATTTGTAAAGATTTTTGTTATTTATAAAAAGTTGTATAAGAAGAATATTTTGAGAATATTCTTTTTAAGTTTAAGTATTGGAATCTCGGTTGGAGTCAAATTATGTAAACTTAAAATAAAACTTATTTTTGAGTTTAAGTTTTTGTGTTCGGTTTAATAAACACCAAAACACTAAAACCCCAACCCAAAATAACAAAGACAGATAACTTTTCATTCCTACCAAAACAAACACCCTAAAACCCAAAATCCTTGATAACAAAATATCAAAGAAGAACAAAACAAAATCACACCCAAAACGAAATAAAAAGTTTCAAAAGCAAAAACTCAAAACCAACCGAAAAAAAAAATACCAAACAAATTCAAACAACAGACAACCCCTTCCTCCTTCCTCACAATAAGCAAGTCAGTTTTGGCAGGCACTCTTCTCAAGAAACTAATGGAGGACCGTCATCTTGTCGCAAAACTGATGATTCCTCATAGTGTAAAACCCCACCACAACCACCACAATTTTATGTGGTGTCAACTCACGCGTAAAGCAAAACATGAGAAACAAAGCATTGGCCCTCGGGTCCCTCCACCTCAGCTTATAAACCATCTCCCCCTGAGTCGCCACATCCTCCAACACCGCCTGCACCCTCGACCCCACAAGAAACAAAGCAGTGGCCCTTGGGTCCCTTCAGCTCAGCAGGTTATAAACCCTCTCCTTATGAGACGCCACATCCTCCAACACCGTCTGCACCCTCGACCCCACAGCCCTAACCTATCTTACCTGATCATCTCCATAACCTCAACCTGCTTTTGGGACAGGAAACTGTCAAACTCCTCCTCCCATTAGTCTAACTGCCCATGGTAGACATAAATTTTTACTTCATTATATATTTTTGTTATATTGCAATTTTTTATTTATTATAAATTTTTGCGCTAATTGATTTTGTTATTGGGTACATTTTTTTACTTTATTATATATTTGCTCTTTATTACATTATATATTTTAGTTCCATGATATATATTCCATTGTGCTTTTAATTAAATTTGTAGTGTTTTTATTTTTTTTATTCCATGATAAGAGAAATTCAATATTTTAGTTTTGTAATATATCTTCTATTGTGCTATTAATTAACTTTGTAGTGTTTTTTTTTTTTTTTTACTCCATGATAAGATAAATTCAATGTAAGTAGCCAAAAAATTATATATTTTCTAAAGTATTTATACTTTATACTTTAATATATATTTTTAATTTTGTGATATATCTTTTATTACTGTTAATTAAGAGTTGCAACTATATGTACAATAAATCGTACATATCATTTAATAATAAATCGTACATATCATTTTGTTTTGTTCTTCTTTTTTATATTGTTAACATGAATAAAAAATAAAAAATAATTCTTATATTACACAAAAAAAATATTACGTGAAAAAATAAATTGAATAAAATTAAGTAAAAATATTGCGCAAAAAAATAAATTAAATAAATTTTCAACATGAAAAAAAATATGAAAAATAATTCTTATATTACATAAAATAAAATAAATTGAATAAATTAATTAATTTTCTATGAGAGAAAAATAAAGGAAAAATAAGGAAGAATGATACAAAACAAAATCAAATACATATATAAATTTAAATTTAAATATTAATATCATGCTTTGTAAATCTAGTTGTAAGTTATAAATTGCCATTAATGAACTTCGTACTTCATTATATTTATATTTTTTTACTCTATGATAATGGAAATTCAACATAAGTAGTCAAGAAAGTATATATTTTCTAAAATATTTATAGTTTATATATACTTAAATATATATTTTTGCAAAGATAATTCACTTTTTTGTTTACGTACAATTTTTTAAATTTATACGCAATTTTTACTTCACTAGCGCAAAAGATAAATAACAAATACATATAACTTTTGCATTCTAGGAAAACAAACACCCTAAAACCCCAAAATCTTTGTTAACAATATAAAAAAGAACAAAACAAAATCACACCCAAAGCAAAATACAATGTTCCAAAATCAAACTCAAAACCAACACAAAAAAAATATCAAACATGTCTCAAATAGACAAACCCCTCCTCCGTCCTCACAACAAGCAGTTAGTTTTGGCAGGCAGCCTCCTCAAGAAACTAATCAGGGACCCGACATCCTTTCGCGAAACTGAGGATTCCTCATAGTGTAAAAGCCCAACACAACCACCACAATCTTTGGCAGCGTCAACGCAGACCGTGAAGCATAACATGAGAAACAAAGCAGTAGCCCTCGGGGCCCTCCAGCTCAATAGGTTATAAACCATCTCCCCCAGAGTCGCCACATCCCCCAACACCGTCTGCACCCTCGACCCCACACCCCTCAACCTATAGTACCTCATCTTCAGAACCTCAACCTACTTTTGGGACGTTGGGAAGCTGTCAAACTCCTCTTTGAGATCTTCTAATTGCGTCATGCCAGAATGCAATTTTTTACTTCATTATATATTTTTGGGCATATTTGATTTTTTTATTGCGTTACTATATATTTTAATTTTGTGATATATCTTCCATTGCGGTGTTAATGAATTTATACTTTATGTGTTTTTATTTTTTTTACTCTATCATAAGAGAAATTCAACCAATAAAATATTTATTTTCTAAAATATTTATACTTTATACTTCAATATATATTTTTAATTTTGTGATATATCTTCTATTGTCCTGTTAATGAACTTTTTGTACTTTATTATGTTTTTATTTTTTACTCTATGATAAGGGAAATTTAACGTAAGTAGCCAACAAAGTATATATTTTCTACAATATTTATATTTTAAAATTCAATACATATTTTTTTGGAGATAATTGATTTTATTGTTTACGTACAACTTTTTTACTTCATTGCAATTTTTTACTTAACTAGCGCAAATAATTATAAATAACAAAAATAAATAACTTTTACTTCCTAGCAAAACAAACACCTTAAAATTCTAAAATCTGTTGGGTTCTTCGGTCTTGAATTTGGATTGGAGACTTGGATAGATAATTGAATCACGTTGAACACGTTTTCCTTAAAGAGTATTTCGACCCTATAAGCCTGGGTATCACGAAATCCCTCGCAAGATAAGACAATATCGACACTCGAGTCTTAGGCTTAGAACACGAGCAACTTATGGAATATTCCGCTTTATTTGTTTACTTCAAAGCTTCTTAATTTCGTAGGTGAAATTGTGTATCTTCATCAAATAAATATCGCTTCCTTATATAGGTAGTAAACACCCTTTCATTTGAATATAAGCACCTCTTGGTTGAATAAGTACCTTTTGGAAAAGGTACATTTTCATTTTGCACCTATTCATGTATAAGTACCTTTTAGTGAAGACACTCTTTCACTTTGGCACCTATTCATGTTGTCTTGCATGGCAAGCCATGCAATTTCGAATTTGCATCATATTAATGATGTAATATCATCATCTAGCCATGCAACCATGCAACCACGAGATCACACTCGACATGCATTATTATGCTTATCCAAATACTTAAATCATATCAATTTTATATAACCGTGTACTCCACACTTCTCCAAAGTTATATTATATTGACTAGATTTAATCTGAAGCCTTGAATGATTCCAATTACATTAAATGGACAGCGATTTCACTTAAATCACCAACAATCCTCCCCCATTTAAGTGCAATCCTTGAATCATACAAATTCAACAAATAAAACCAAACTCGTGCTTAAGATGAAAATGTCTTAAAGATTGAATTTTCATCGTAGTGAATTATACTTAACATATATTCGAGAATCACGGTGTCTTAAAGATTGAACCGTTCAACCCATCTGAATACATGAAGATTAAACACACACATGTTTAATACAATTCCATAAGGAAATCCGACACAAAATAGGCCATGTGTCCTTATACATTCGTGAGTGCATATAAAGCTTAGCCACAGCTCCGAAGTTGCCACACTTCGCACTCATATAGGTAAATCCTTTTATATATCGTGCCCTGCAATTGCACTTTTTCAAAAGATTTATTAAGATAAACTTCAACCTATGACATGCAGGTTCAAACACAAACTTTTGGGACATATACTTGTGTTTCAATTTCAAATATAGGCTTTCCACATTGAATTCATGTTCTAATATCATTAGAAGTGAATTGGGTATCCCATATTTGAATATTAAAATTGGCTTTAAACTCATCCCAATAACTGACTTTACAACCAAGTCACTAACTAATCACTTCGTCAAGTGATTAGTTAAATTCTTTTTAATCTCATCAAATCTATAAATATTTCTCCATGAGTGATAAACATAAAACAGATGAGATCACCATAGATCGCATGCCTATGTGTATCCTCGAGTCGCAATGCCCCAGCGATTCACGAGTTATCCGACACACTTGTCTCTTTAATTGTATCAACCAGTCAATATGCCTCATTTATAAGGTTCCATATTATTGATTTCATCCGAGTTCACCTTAAAACCAAGCATTTATCGATGTCTCAGACAAGAGACATAATACTTCGGTACGTGCCAACATAATTGTTGTTGTAGGAATATTCATTCCCCAGTTCTGAACCGAACACTCACATGTTTCCACCAAATTGATGAAAAATGATTTTACAACATCCTTGTCTTTTAGTTTTTCACTTTTATGTGTAAATTACTACCAAGTAGTACCAAAGACAACTTACCTTTAATTTATGGTGTTAATTGCTTTCCAACAAATTCATGCCAATTAAGAATTTAATTAATTAACTAAATTAATTAATTAATTTACCGAAAGAGTGTTTCACACTTTAGAGATAATAGCACCTCTTTGAATAATAAGTAACCATTCAGCAATACCTCTTCATGTGTTAACGTAATAATATTACCGCATGTTCATTCACACACATCACACAGGCATGTCTTACACATGCACATAGAAACACCATTCTCAAAGTCATGATGACTTAACATACGTACATAGGCATCCATTCATAATTCACAAGGCAATTTCGATATAATTGAATTTTAACCTTGACAAGATTGATAATTAAATCCGATTTAAATCATCACATGCATATATCATGTATGATTTATGTATAATAATCACATACTTACACATGTATATCTCTCATACATATATATAATACAGTTATACAAGTACATGCCAACACACATGTTCAATAAGTTCACAAATAACCGAAGAATTTCTTTGGTGTATGATGCACTCACTCAAGTAAAGTCAACATTTGCACCGATTCAATCACTAACGGTCACATATGTTTGCATGAAATTTCAATACGCCCATTAACATATTATTCCGTCATAATTCATACAAGCATATTTATTAATATTTGCATGAAAACATGTACACATAATATGTATATATTTTACACTCGAACAGACATATATTATATCATAAACTATATAATATACTATAACACAACTAATTAGTATTTAATTAATAAAATTAATTAATAATTAACTAGTCACTTTCTTTTCTTTATTTTCGATATATATTTATGTATCTATAATACGTATATCAAAATAAAATCAAACATACCGTTTAATATGTGTCCACGACATATTTAATTTTTAATCTCCCTTTTGTTGGGATATGTCCTTCGATCCTACGTGTGCAATCGATAAAGTCATAAGGTCGTCTATGGATGTTAAATGATTATTTGATAATATTAATTGTTGGGAACAATATAATATTGATCAATTAAATCATACCTACAGGGTCACACACGGACTCAAAGATGATGTACGTTGCTTGATAAATATATTGATTTAGAATCAATATTTACGTGGAATTAATTAACATGCATGGGATGCATGGCTTGCATGGATGCATGTCATATAGTGTGACATGGCATGCCACACAAGCAAGTGGGGACCACATACAATGCATAGTGGCATGTGTATGTGGCATGACCTTTCACCTCCTTTGTAACCCCTTTGCATGATTATGGTGCATTATGATGCCCATTATGTTGTAGGTGTAACGACCCGGCCCGTTGAAGGGTCGAAGCCCGACCCTAATGGGCCGGCTCGTTACAAATGGTATCAGAGCAGGTGCCGACCGGAATTGCGGGAACTAAGTGTCTTGCGGGGCCAAGTGCTCCACCCAGAAGTTGGTGAGAGTACCCGTAAGGGGCATTCCTGCACGGATGGTTGGTCCTGGGCAAGTAAGGCAAGTAAATCACGCAACGAGGACGTTGCGCGGAAAAAGGTGGGGTGATTGTAACGCCCCATAAAATTCAAAGGCTTAAAAGGATTGAATATGCTACTCATACCAACAAGATGCATCTTCTTTTCTGGGCATCCTCCTATAAGAACTCCAAAGTTAAGCGTGCTGGCTTTGGAGTAGTTCTAGGATGGGTGACCCCCTGGGAAGTTTCTCGGGTGCGCACGAGTGATTTGTAACGCCCCGACCCGTTGAGGGGTCGAAGCCCGACCCTAATGGGCCGGCTCGGTTACCAATGACTGCTTGCGGGAGTGATATCCTGTCCCCACTGTACCAACACTTGTCTTTTCCAGCGCACTTTGTCCTCACTCGTGCGCACCCGAGAAACTTCCCAGGGGGTCACCCATCCTAGAACTACTCCAGAGCCAGCACGCTTAACTTTGGAGTTCTTATAGGAGGATGTCCAGAAAAGAAGATGCATCTGTTTGGTATGAGTAGCATATTCAATCCTTTTAAGCCTTTGAATTTTATGGGGCGTTACAATATTGTAACGCCCCAGAAAATTCAAAGGCTTAAAAGGATTGAATATGCTACTCATACCAACAGATGCATCTACTTTTCTGGGCATCCTCCTATAAGAACTCCAAAGTTAAGCGTGCTGGCTCTGGAGTAATTCTAGGATGGGTGACCCCCTGGGAAGTTTCTCGGGTGCGCACGAGTGAGGACAAAGTGCGCTTGAAAAGACAAGTGTTGGTACAGTGGGGCCAGGATATCACTCCCGAAGGCATTCATTGGTAACCGAGCCGGCCCATTAGGGTCGGGCTTCGACCCCGCAACGGGCCGGGGCGTTACAAATGGTATCAGAGCCGGTGCCGACCGGAATTGTGGGAACTAAGTGTCTTGCGGGGTCAAGTGCTCCACCCATAAGTTGGTGAGAGTACCCGTAAGGGGCATTCCTGCACGGATGGTTGGTCCTGGGCAAGTAAGGCAAGTAAGGCACGCAACGAGGACGTTGCGCAGAAAAAGGTGGGGTGATTGTAACGCCCCAGAAAATTCAAAGGCTTAAAAGGATTGAATATGCTACTCATACCAACAGATGCATCTACTTTTCTGGGCATCCTCCTATAAGAACTCCAAAGTTAAGCGTGCTGGCTCTGGAGTAATTCTAGGATGGGTGACCCCCTGGGAAGTTTCTCGGGTGCGCACGAGTGAGGACAAAGTGCGCTTGAAAAGACAAGTGTTGGTACAGTGGGGCCAGGATATCACTCCCGAAGGCATTCATTGGTAACCGAGCCGGCCCATTAGGGTCGGGCTTCGACCCCGCAACGGGCCGGGGCGTTACAGTAGGTTACAAAGGGGTGTAATGGGATGCATAATGATTGACTTAGATAGATGAAAATCAGATTTTCATCACACTTAATCATCAGCCACGAAATTCCACTCAAATAGAGAGAAAAGAGGTGATCTTGGAGATTCATTCTCAAGCAAGCAAGGTGTTCATTATCCGGGTTCGTGTGCAACACGTAGAGGCCGAGCCATTTGTGCGGCTTCCACATCCGGACGATCTAAAGGAGTGACGAGGTCTTTCATAAGGAGAGCATCTAGTGACTGATCCATGAAGGTGGTTCAATCGACTCAACACCACCTTCATCAACATCAACGAGGCACGCTACACCGGTTGTAAGTGATCTCGTTAATCTATATATATATATATATTGGATGTATATATATAAAGGTGTCTATACATATAATGTGTGCCTAGATCTTCATGTTGTTCGTGTTCTATTGTTTTACACGCTTCCGCACACACGAACAAGGTAATCGAGCGATTGGATCGGCATCGAAAACCATCAATTGGTATCAGAGCCTAGGGCTCGTGCACATGTTTTGTGTTGGACACAATTTTAAACAACATAATTGCTCTTATGTGCTTCTTTGTTGTGGTGTTGATTGCTTGTCATAGATGTAAGGCCAACCACAGATAGTGGTTGGGTGAATGCAATCGTGTTTTTTACGTACCGAATGGCTTTAGTTTTGAGGCCTGCGTGCCTTGGAATCAGTTGTAATTTGGAGGATTGCGTGCCTTGGAATCATTTGTAATAGATAGGTTTCTTTTACATATGTATTGTACAACTTGTAAGCAGTGGATTTGATCCACGGATCGACCTTGGATCTCGAAGCACCGACGGATACGAAGAGAAACGAAGCAAGAAGAAGCATTTTTTCAGCCACTGGAGCAGGTAGCGGTCGCTACCCTGAACGCTAGGCTGATCGCTACTCGATCGCTACCGGGGCCGAAAAATGGTCTGGACCAAGGTAGCGGTCTGTCACGCCCTACTTTCCTCGGGTCTCGAGGAACCTTGAACGCGCGGCAAACACTCGAAATACCCTCGCGTATAGCAAGTGTCTTCAGCCAAAATCCTTGAAACGTGCACAAGAACAACTCGAATTTCTGGGAAGAAGAAGAGTTTAGAATTATACGAAAAATAAAGGAAAAGTATTTTTATGGGAGAATTTTTATTACTCACGAAAATTCTCAAAGAAAAGCTGAATACAAAGCTATAAGGGTGAAGCCCTTTATATAGTATCCCAATACTAGTCCTAATCGAAAAAGGAAAAAGGAAAACCCTAATAAAAATAGGAAACAAAATAGGAGAAGGATTCTAGAAGGATCCTACTCCAAAAAGGAAACAAAATCTGCTGCCCAAATCTTGTACGCGCTCGGGCCTGTTCGCGGGCTCGCGGGCTTCGCGGCTCAACTACGTGCTACGAGCTGCTACGGGCTCGCTACGGGTTTCTCCAGCATCGCTGCGAGACGCTCCGGGCTCGCTACGGGTTTCTCCAGCATTGTTGTGAGGCAGCCCAGTAACTTCACTTACTAGGTTCCCTGGGGAACCTCTACTAGTAACGCAGCCTTTCGGGCAGGGCGTTACATTCTCCCCCACTTGAATCGGAGACGCCCTCGTCGCCGTGAACTCTTGAAGGGTGTCTTTGAATTGCCATAAATCATCTTCATATTCCCATGAAGATTCTGAAGTGGGGAGACCTTTCCATCGTACCAAGAACATCGTTCGTCTAGGAACACCGCGACGCTTTTCGATTTTTGTATCGAGCACCTCCTCTACCTCCTTCTCAAAAGATGCGACCGCCATAGGGGGTGCTCTACTAGATTCTCCACGCTCTAAGTATTCCGAATCTCCGTGGTATGGTTTAAGCATACTTATGTGGAATACTGGGTGAATCTTCATAGTTTGGGGCAGAGTAACACGATAGGCAACCTTACCAACCTTCGCCTCGATGGAAAAGGGTCCTTCGTATCTTCGTATCAAGCCTTTGTGTAGCTGCCGAAAAGCCTTGCATTGTTGTGGCAACAACTTTACAAGTACTTGGTCCCCAACAGCGAACTCTAACTCACGTCTCTTCTTGTCGGCCCACTTCCGCATCTTGGATTGTGCCTTTGCTAAGCATGCCTTAGCAACATCAGCCCCTTCTCGAAGTGCTTTGACCATGTTGACCGCACCAGGGCTCTTCTCCATCGGTATTGAGGCCGAAATGGGTGTTTCAGGTTGCTGTCCAGTAGCTAATTCGAAGGCACTCTTTCCTGTAGACTCGTTGCGTTGGAGATTGTACGAAAATTGTGCCCCATCTAACAATTTTGCCCAATCTCTCTGGTTAGCACTTACGAAGTGTCGTAAATAGCATTCGACCAATGCGTTAACGCGCTCCGTCTGCCCATCAGTTTGCGGATGGAAACTAGTAGAAAAGTTAAGTTGGGTCCCTAACAACTTAAATAACCCAGTCCATAGCTTACCTGTGAATCGAGGATCTCGGTCACTAATTATACTCCGCGGTAAGCCCCAATATTTGACCACGCCCTTGAAAAAGGCTCGCGCCGTCTCTTCTGCCGTGCAATCCTTTGAACAAGGTATGAACGTCCCATACTTCGAAAATCGATCCACAACCACCAGGATCGAACCGAATCCGTTTGACTTTGGGAGTGCACTGATGAAATCCAAAGAAACTGACTCCCACGGCTTTGAGGGAACTGGTAAGGGTTCCAATAGCCCGGCCGGCAGCTGATTTGAGTGTTTGTCCTGCTGACACACTAGACAAGTTCTTACATACGCCTCAACCTCGTCGCGCATCCCTGGCCAAAAGCATGAGCGTTCCAGAAGGGCCAGAGTACGACGTTGACCTGGGTGTCCTGCCCATACCGTGTCATGGCATTCTTTGATAAAATCGCGCCTAAGGTCAACTATCCTTGGCACGTATACTCGTCTTCCCTTCATATACAGTAGGCCGTCTTCTATCCAGAAGCGTCTGGTTTTCCCTTGGTTCACTAAGTCCATCATAGTTATGGCTAGGGGATCGGATGCTAAACCACTGCGAATACGGCCCATAAGAGCCCCTTGGGCCTCAGTGATTGCTGCCAACTCACTTTGACGACTTAAGGCATCAGCGACCACGTTAACTTTGCCCGGTTTGTACTCCAAATCGTAGTTGAACTCTGCTAGAAAATCTTGCCATCTTGCTTGTTTTGCTGATAACTTCGGTTAAGTTTGGAAGTAGGTTGTTGCTATATTGTCCGTCTTGATCACGAAGTGAGAACCTAATAAGTAGTGTCTCCAAGTACGGAGACAATGAATTACTGCTGTCATCTCTTTCTCCTGGACGGTGTATCGTCGTTCGGCTTCGTTCAACTTCCTTGATTCGAATGCCACGGGGTGATGCCCCTGCATCAGCACCCCACCAATGGCAAAATCCGAAGCATCTGTTTGTACCTCGAATGGCTCGGCAAAGTTGGGCAGAACTAGCACTGGTTCTCGACAAATGGCGTCTTTTAATCCTTGGAACGCACCCTCGCACTTCTCGGTCCATTCCCAGGGACGCCCTTTCTTCAAGGTGTCCGTTAGTGGTGCGGCTATTGCTGAATAACCCTCGATGAACCTACGATAGTAGTTCACTAATCCAAGAAAAGAACGAACCTCCCCCACTTTTCTTGGAGTCGCCCACTCTTTGATGGCGCGAATCTTTGAGTCATCCATCATGATCTTTCCTTGACCAATGACGTGCCCCAGAAAGTGCACTGAGTTACGGGCAAACTCGCACTTAGACTCCTTGACATACAACTTCGCCTCACGTAGGGCGGAGAACACTTTGTTGAGATGAACGGCGTGTTCTTCCAACGTCTTGCTATAAATGACTATGTCATCAAGGTAGACCACGACAAATTGATCGAGAAAAGGCTGTAATACTCTATTCATCAAGGTGCAGAACGTTGCTGGTGCATTGGTTAATCCGAACGGCATGACCAACCAATCATAGGAACCATACCTAGTGATGCACGTCGTTTTGACTTCGTCGCCCTCCGCGACTCGCACTTGATAGTAGCCCTTCTGTAAATCCATCTTGGTATATACTCTCGCCTCGCCCAGTCGGTCAAACAAATCAGCTATCAAGGGTATAGGATATCGATTCTTGATAGTGATCTTGTTTAGGGCGCGGTAGTCTACACACATTCGCAGCGTCCCGTCACTCTTCTTCTGAAATAGGACTGGTGCCCCAAAAGGCGATTTAGATGGTTGAATACGCCCGGTTTCCAGCAACTCCGTGAGTTGCTTCCGTAATTCTTCTAACTCTGGGGGGGCCATGCGATACGGGGCTTTAGCTGGCGGCTTTGCTCCAGGTTCTAGCTCGATCACATGATCTACCTCCCTTCTTGGGGGTAGTTCCAGAGGTAGTTGAGCCGGCATCATGTCCCTATTCATATTAAGAACATTCAGGATTACCTTAGGAATTTCTGGAGTTGAGTCGGTTTGAACATCATCCTTCAGCACGGCGATGTATGTCTCGTCTCCTCTTCTTGCCCCCTTGGCAAGTTGAATAGCAGAAATCTGGTTATCCTTAATGTTACTCTGGTTTTGCCCGACTCCAGTTACGACACATGGGGATCCTTTCTCCATGATACATACCGCGTTGTTTGCGGGTAAGACTACGGCAGACACCAGTTTTAGAAAATCCATGCCTAGTACCACCTTGAAGTCGTCCATGGGAGCCACGGAGAAATCGACTTGGCCTGTCCACGTCCCTAAAGTAACTTGAACCCCTCGAGCTACTCCAGTTAAGGACTGCGCCTTTGAGTTTACGGTTTTAATAGTGCCTCCTCCTTGAGTCCACTTTAAGCCGAGCCTCGTACCTTCGTCTACCGTGATGAAATTATGGGTTGCTCCCGTGTCGACTAAGGCCAATGTCGAACCACCTTGGATTTGAGTTTCGACAAACATTAGCCCCTTGCTGGGTGTAGTTGGTTTGGGGACCACTTTAAGAGCGTTGAGCAACTGCATCGTCCCCACGTTGTGCTGTTCAGTGGGATTCTCTTCCTCGTCGTTCAGCATCGCTGTTAATTTGCCGAATTTAGGACAATCCCGCATCCAGTGAGGACCTTTGCATAGGTGACAACCATCACGAGGTGGTCCAGTGCGGGTTGCTTGTCTTTCTTGATAAGTCTTCACCCCAGAAGATTTATTTGGTGTTGGCGTCTTATCATTGGCGGATTGTTGCGGTTTCGCTTGGGTTGTTTTGTTTGGGATCGCCTTCTTTGTGTTGTCTGACTTAGGTTGGTACTCAATAAGTGATTCGGCAATGGCGATGGCCTCGTCAAGGGTCTTGACGTTGTGTCGTTTCACTTCTTGTTGTGGCCACCTCTGCAGACCATCTATGAAAGTAAAGAGGACGTACTCCGCTGGAAGCTCGGGAATCATCAACAAGATATTGGAAAAATTGGTGACATAGTCCCGAATTGACCCTGTTTGTCGAATTTCTCGGAATTGTTTCTGAGCTTCGAACACGACGTTTTCTGGATAGAATTGTCGTTTCAACAGCCGTACAAACTCTTCGTACGTATCAATAACGCACTCCTTGCGTTCGATGTCCCCTAGTTTGCGTCTCCACCAAATACTAGCTGTCTCCACTAGTTGATCCGAAGCCACACGGATCTTAGTAGCCTCATCGGTAATTTGAGCCCCTTCAAAGTACCGCGTCATCCTCCAGAGATAGTCGTCGAGTACCTTGGCATCCCTTTGCCCATGGAACTCGATCGGCCTAGGTCCCTCGAACCTAACCCTAGGATGAGGGTGGCACGTCTCCGCATCGAGATTTGCCTTTTTCAGTAGCGCTACGTCCTCTCGTAGGCTGTGTACTTGTTTCTCGAGCATGTCGGCGCGTCTAGAGACAAGCCCTGCGTCTCCAGATCGTCCCTCCAGCTGGGATAACCTTTCTTCGATCGGCCCGGGATCAAAGAAATTCTCTGTGACGAGTTGCCTAGTTGCAGCAGCTTCGTCTTTCGCGTAACCATCCAGATCGGTAAACGCAGATTCTAGCTTTTCGAGGCGTTCGAAAAGTTGGCCAAGGACTAGCTCCATACGTGGGTCTCTGCTCGCGCTTCTCTTGGTCTTCTTCTTGGCCTCGATCTCCAGAGGACGACTCCTGTCCTCGAGATTTGACTGATCGTCGCTTCCTTTATCGTCGCTAACCTCCCCTGCTGGTCCCTTGCCCATCGTTGAGTTGCTGAAGAAAAAACCTGGCTCTGATACCACTTGTCACGCCCTACTTTCCTCGGGTCTCGAGGAACCTTGAACGCGCGGCAAACACTCGAAATACCCTCGCGTATAGCAAGTGTCTTCAGCCAAAATCCTTGAAACGTGCACAAGAACAACTCGAATTTCTGGGAAGAAGAAGAGTTTAGAATTATACGAAAAATAAAGGAAAAGTATTTTTATGGGAGAATTTTTATTACTCACGAAAATTCTCAAAGAAAAGCTGAATACAAAGCTATAAGGGTGAAGCCCTTTATATAGTATCCCAATACTAGTCCTAATCGAAAAAGGAAAAAGGAAAACCCTAATAAAAATAGGAAACAAAATAGGAGAAGGATTCTAGAAGGATCCTACTCCAAAAAGGAAACAAAATCTGCTGCCCAAATCTTGTACGCGCTCGGGCCTGTTCGCGGGCTCGCGGGCTTCGCGGCTCAACTACGTGCTACGAGCTGCTACGGGCTCGCTACGGGTTTCTCCAGCATCGCTGCGAGACGCTCCGGGCTCGCTACGGGTTTCTCCAGCATTGTTGTTAGGCAGCCAGCCCAGTAACTTCACTTACTAGGTTCCCTGGGGAACCTCTACTAGTAACGCAGCCTTTCGGGCAGGGCGTTACAGGTCGCTACCCTAGGGGTAGCGGTCGCTACCCCCTCTGGAATTAGCATTGCGCCATTCCGGTGTACGGGGCGCTACTCATGGAGTTTTGCTTATTTTTCGTTCGTTCTTTTTTCTGTGTGTTGTGAGGTTTAGGGGCCATTCGAGTATGTATTGCTTGATGTGCTAGTTCTAGGTTTATATATGTTATAAATGTTCAACCAACATACATACAACCTTAAACATGCATGTCCCCAAAATAATGAGTATTATGTCTTGTCCAAAACATCACACCCATGAAACCCTCGATCATAAGTTGATAGGTTCGCCTCAGCGGGGTATCACTTGTTATCTTGGGATAGTGGAAGTAAGGGTTAGACCCTTAGACGTGAATTTGGTTTTCTCATCGATAGATCCATTGCAGGCGTGGCTATCGAGACATGAGATAGAATGGGATTCTTATCGACCGAGAGTGACATTAGATGTCATTGACAAGGGATGTCTACCTATCTTGGTTTTCTTAAGTGCGGACTCAGTCGGCTTAAGGATTCGCAAGATGAGGGTCTTGGGATCGTTTTGTTCAAGGGAACAACGATATTAGATATCGATTTAACAAAATGGAATAAATAAGAAGCTTGTTAGACAACCTTATTTGTTTACCGCTTTGTGAATGTTTACATACTTTAGTTATCTTTCGTTTGTAGTTTATCATGTCAAATATCAACTCAATTCAAGTTTGGTTCAATTCTTGATTATGAAAAATTGAACAAATTTTCTTGATTCACAACGTAATTTGAGGATGGTCCTCAAATACGAAGACAAGGAAATTGTGTTAGATAACCACATCCTAAGATATCATTGAACAACTCAATATCATGTTCGGGGAATATGCAATGATTGAGCGGTTCGGTGTGACCAGGGCCATCGCTTCAGCTTGGCTGGAGAAAGGGGAACCTAAGGGACCACATGTGCATCAAATGATTGGATTATTTGATTAAAAGTGACCGCCTAGGTTTTTCCTAAGATGATGAGTTGGCAACCGATTTCATACTTCAATCCTATCATGATGGTTATGATGCCTTTAGGCTAAATTTTCCATATGAATGGTTTGAAGAAATCGCACGTGAGATCCACGGGATGCTCAAGGTTGTAGAGCCGACGATTGAGAAGGATCCTAAGAGGGAAATTCTTATGATACGGGATGGGTTATACAAAAGAGCATGGGCAAAAAGGATACTCGGGTTCCTAGGGAATCTGAACGCGTCTACTGCAAAAGTGTAGGACACTAATTGCAAACAAGTAGAAGTTCATATTTTATTCAATTTCAAAACAAATGCCTGATTTGTCTTTCATGTGATGGATTCTAAAGTTAGGATTATTTTCACCTCGGGGAGTGATTTAATCCAAAACACTTAGTTCATCAATGACACAAATTAGAGACTTTCGAGCCATGGGATGGCGTTAGTCGATTGTCTGGTTGGCTCCCTCATATTTTATGAGAGATAGGGCTTCAATTGCATGATAATATCGCTGGTTAGAAAACTTCGATTTTTCACTTACGATTTATCACGTTTTGATATTGAGATAATTTTGAATGGGAAATTTGAATGAGACTCGATTATTGGGAATAATTGAATTTGCCCAAAGTTCAATGAAGATGTGAAGAACGGGGTTGCTTCATCTTCAGGTATTAATGATATAGACATTAAACTTCACAAATTATACTTCTTGGGTATTGGATGCCAAATGTGGTTCTCACATTTGTATGTGGAGGAACTACATAAAAGTATAAGTTTGGTGAGTAGAGATGTCGATCTACGGGCGAGAAATGGATCGAAGGTCGTTGCATTAGCCGTATAATCATATGATGTTGTTTTGCCTTAGGGACTTGTTTTAGTATTATAACCATGTAATTTCGTACCTTCAATAAACAATGAATATTTGTTCAGTATTGGATACAAATGGATTAGTTTTTCACTATTAAATAGTTTGGTAACTAGTTTAATTGTGAATTATTCTTTGTTTTGGTACGATTATTATATTGTTTATGTATACTTTAACTTGACAAATCATATATAACATTAACACCAAGGGCCGAATCGAATAAGTCTCAATGAGACATAACTATAACATTGTTGATTAGGTCAAATCAACTTCTAAACATGTAACGAAGCTTCTTTAAGAAGGCATTCTAAAATCATTTGACTTGGAGTCATTTGATACATGTGAATGATGTGTGATGGACAAGATAACAATGTCATCTTTCTTGGAGAAAGGAGTACATGTGAGTAATTAATTAGGGATGATCCATACTGATGTATGTGGAACCTATTATTTCACAAGCACATGAAGGTTATGTTTCGGAAAAGAGAAAACTAACTCTATTAGATAGAGTTCAATCTATCGATGATGGGTCTAAATGAACTACTGGTCTCTTTTGGGAACACACAATTCTTGACTTCAACTTATACACTGAATAGGACGCTGTCAAAAGCTGTTGATAAGACACCATACTAGGTATGGAAAGGGAGGGTCCCTAAATTGTTTTCATCAAGATTTGAGGTTCTAAAAGCTTCTCTGACGAGATTTATCTCTATAGAGCTTGAACTCAAATGTGATAAAAGTTTCCTTATGGTATGTCCATAAGAAACTCGAGGGTACAACTTCTACGATCTATCTGAGAACAATATTTTGTTGCTCGAGATAGTGATTTTCTTGAAAAGAGTAATCTTTCCTAGAAAGTCAGTGGGAGCTCGGTTATCTTGAACGAGGTTCAAGCGGAACAACCAATGATGAATACTCAAGACTGGGTTGAGAGTATTCCTATGGTTTTGGAAACCATACCAGCCCTTGTAGGTCAAGAAGGCATATATCTCGTTTAGTCAGATACTTAGGTATTGTGACCAATGAGAGATATGAATTCATGCTTTTGGAAAGCGGTGAACCTTCGACTTAATTCCAAGCTATGACGAGTCCAGCTACTGAAAATTGGCATGGTGCCATGAAATATGAGATGATATCAATATCTGATAATCAAGTTTGGAACATGATATATTTGCATCACGGGGTTAGACCCAATGAATGCTAATAGATCTTTAAGATCTAAACAGACAAATGGAAAAACCTAGGGTTTTCAAAGCAAGGATGATGGTAAAAGTTTTATTCACGAGGTGGATTATGGAAAAACTTTCACCAGTTGCTTTGATTAAATCATTCAGATTATCTTAGACATTGCTACTCATCTTGATAATGAGTTATGGTAATATTGGATGTTAAAACTAACTTCTTGAATTGGATTCTAAAAGAGAATGTGTTTTGACACAGCCAAATAGTTTTATCGATCCTAATAAGGCTGAGAAATTATGCAATCTTATAATTCCATTTATGGAATAAAGCAAAGCATATCGGAGTAGCAATCTTCAGTTCAATGAATCCATACTGGGTTTTGGATTTCAGAGGAACTCGGAAGAGTCTTGTTTTACAAGACAAACAGTGGGAGTTACGTTGTATACATTGTGTTGTATGTCGATGACATACTCCTTATTGGAAACAATGTTTCTATGCTTAATTCTATTAAAGAATGGCTTGGAAATTGTTTTTTCAATAAAGGATCTTGGAGAAGCACAGTACATATTGGGCATCAAGATCTGTCGGAACAGATCGAAAATGATGTTTGGACTTAGTCAAGTGACCTATATTGATAAGGTACTTGATAAGTTCAGAATGAAAGACGCCAAAAAGGGTCTCATTCCAATGAGTCATGACACATCTCTTAGCAAGATGCAAGGCCCTACGGGACTTGATGAGCAAAAGAGGATGGAAAACATTTCTTATGCTTCGGCAATAGGGTCTATAATGTACGCCATGATATGTACACGACCGGACGTATCGTATGCTTTGAGCATGACGAGTCAGTTTCAAGGAAATCCAGGTGAGGCGCGTTAGACTGCGACCAAGAATATTCTTATGTACCTTAGATGGACAAAAGAATATTTTGTTGTCTTTGGAAGACAAAAAGAGTTGATATTAACAAGCTGTTTGAATGCTAACTTCAAAACAGACTAAGATTATTTCCGATTTTAATCTGCTTATATCTTTTGTCTGGTTAGAGGTGATATTTGCTGGAATAGTTCCATGCAATGCAATATAGCTGATTAAACTACGGAAGCTGAGCACAGTATTGCATTGGATGCAGTAATGTTGGCAGTTAGGATTTGAAAGTTCTTGAATGAATTAGGTGGCGTAACTAGCTCAGCCCATCCGATAGTTCTCTATTTATAGTAGAGTTATCGCGCAAGCCTATGAGCTAGGAAGCACCACAAGTCTAAAACTGGTGCTCAGGAAGTTTCACATTATTTGGGAGATAGTTTTGTGGATACATCGAGATAATAAAGTTGCAACTTTTGGTAAGGTTGCAAACCCGCTTTCTAAACCTCTTCAGCAGTTTAAGCTTGAGGCTTTCACGACTGCAATAGATATCAGACATCTTAGAGATGGGTTGTGATTTCTATTACTGTATTAGATACTTTTGGAGATTTGGTAAACATTCACTCATATGTATAATACATAATTCTTCATATAAATATGGTTTAATTTATATGAATTGTCCAAATGATTAAGTTATATCAATTGGGTTATGAGGTCGACTTACCGCATAATGAAGTCCCAATGGTTGAACTGATATACTTGAATCATATAGCTGTTCCTGGTTCGTATAATCGAGTACGGACAAACCGATAATACAAAGAACTAGATTGTAATGTGTACTATAGCGCCGCTTCATGGGCTAGTGATGTGGGACATCAAGTACAATTACATACTCCCTCGGTCCAAAGACAGTTGTCATACTTTCCTTTTTGGGGTGTCCAACAATAGTTGACACACCCCAAAAAAGGAAATAATTATTCTAACTTTTTCATTTTAATATACAATTTTATTCTACTTTACCCCACTTACTTTTTAAACTTACTCACAACTACTTTACTTTTCACTTTTAAAATATATTTTTACATTAAAAAATAACAATTTTCTTAAACTCCGTGTCCAGCAAAGTATGACATCTATTAATGGCCGGAGGGAGTAGATATTAGCTGGGAGCTAATGATCGAACAGACCCGACTGGAATAGTATTTAAGATTTCGAGTCATAATACTATTTCATTGACTGTCGAGCAATTTCCTCTGACCTGAGTAGTCCAGAGTGATTCCATTGTGAAATGGTGTACTTTGATACAAGTAAACGCCTTTCGTAAAAGGAGGTTATAAAACTTGTTATTGGGTATATCAGGAAGCAAGTGGGAGAGCTTGGATTGACAAGATGGGATTGTCCTCCATTTTATAATGGGATACATGTCTTAACGGCCACTTGGAGAGTCGAGACTGTGGAAAATACGTGGCCACGTCCAGATTCGTATCATAGTGATAAATCTGGTTTTACAGTCTGTCTCAAAGTCCAAGAAAGGTTTGAACCGATTGAGGATGACTCGAGTCTTGCCTCAAGTTCAAACTTAGACATAAAGTGACAACAGGAAATTGGCAGCACACTGGCTCTGAAGGCCAAGTGGGAGATTGTTGGGATATGTCCTTCGATCCTACGTGTGCAATCGATAAAGTCATAAGGTCGTCTATGGATGTTAAATGATTATTTGATAATATTAATTGTTGGGAACGATATAATATTGATCAATTAAATCATACCTACAGGGTCACACACGGACTCAAAGATGATGTACGTTGCTTGATAAATATATTGATTTAGAATCAATATTTACGTGGAATTAATTAACATGCATGGGATGCATGGCTTGCATGGATGCATGTCATATAGTGTGACATGGCATGCCACACAAGCAAGTGGGGACCACATACAATGCATAGTGGCATGTGTATGTGGCATGACCTTTCACCTCCTTTGTAACCCCTTTGCATGATTATGGTGCATTACGATGCCCATTATGTTGTAGGTTACAAAGGGGTGTAATGGGATGCATAATGATTGACTTAGATAGATGAAAATCAGATTTTCATCACACTTAATCATCAGCCACGAAATTCCACTCAAATAGAGAGAAAAGAGGTGATCTTGGAGATTCATTCTCAAGCAAGCAAGGTGTTCATTATCCGGGTTCGTGTGCAACACGTAGAGGCCGAGCCATTTGTGCGGCTTCCACATCCGGACGATCTAAAGGAGTGACGAGGTCTTTCATAAGGAGAGCATCTAGTGACTGATCCATGAAGGTGGTTCAATCGACTCAACACCACCTTCATCAACATCAACGAGGCACGCTACACCGGTTGTAAGTGATCTCGTTAATCTCTCTATATATATATATATATTGGATGTATATATATAAAGGTGTCTATACATATAATGTGTGCCTAAATCTTCATGTTGTTCGTGTTCTATTGTTTTACACGCTTCCGCACACACGAACAAGGTAATCGAGCGATTGGATCGGCATCGAAAACCATCACCTTTAACCAGCGACATAAATCGACGCCTTTAAACCTTTCGAGGTTTCCATACTTGTTTGTCTTCTCACGAACAAATCTCCATATTTCCAGAAATGAAAATACTCTTTAAGATTGTTGGGTTCTTCGGTCTTGAATCTGGATTGGAGACTTGGATAGATAATTGAATCACGTTGAACACGTTTTCCTTAAAGAGTATTTCGACCCTATAAGCCTGGGTATCACGAAATCCCTCGCAAGATAAGACAATATCGACACTCGAGTCTTAGGCTTAGAACACGAGCAACTTATGGAATATTCCGCTTTATTTGTTTACTTCAAAGCTTCTTAATTTCGTAGGTGAAATTGTGTATCTTCATCAAATGAATATCACTTCCTTATATAAGTAGTAAACACCCTTTCATTTGAATATAAGCACCTCTTGGTTGAATAGGTACCTTTTGGAAAAGGTACCTTTTCATTTTGCACCTATTCATGTATAGGTACCTTTTAGTGAAGACACTCTTTCACTTTGGCACCTATTCATGTTGTCTTGCATGGCAAGCCATGCAATTTCGAATTTGCATCATATTAATGATGTAATATCATCATCTAGCCATGCAACCATGCAACCACGAGATCACACTCGACATGCATTATTATGCTTATCCAAATACTTAAATCATATCAATTTTATATAACCGTGTACTCCACACTTCTCCAAAGTTATATTATATTGACTAGATTTAATCCGAAGCCTTGAATGATTCCAATTACATTAAATGGACAGCGATTTCACTTAAATCACCAACAAAATCCTTGATAACAAAATAGCAAAGAAGAACAAAATAAAATCACACTCAAAGCAAAATAACTAGTTTCAAAAACAAACTCAAAACCTACACAAAAAAATACCAAACAAATTCAAACATGTCTCAAACAGACAACTCCTCCATCCTCACAACAAGTAGTCAGTTCGGAGGCGTCAACGCATACCGTGAAGAGAAACAAAGCAGTGGCCCTCGGGTCCCTCTAGCTCAACAAGTTATAAACCCTCTCCCCCTGAGTCGCCACATCCCCCAACACCGTCTGCACCCACATCCCCCCACACCGCCCTCAATTTTTTAATTCATTATATATTTTTGCCCATAATTGACCCTCAACCCCACAACCCTCAATCTAAGTGCGCCATGCGAGAGGAGGAGCTCGAATATGCACTAGAGAGTCTCATTCTAACTCAAAACCATATGGTGTTAAGTAGGGGAACTCTCTAGTCTTATATCATAGACTCTCCTCTCACAATTATTCGATGTGGCACAACTCACAAGTGGCCTTCACACATTAACAACTTCAACTCACAAGTGGCCTTCACACATTAACAACTTCAACAATATCTTCTATTGGGCTGTTAATGAACTTTGTACTTCATTAGAGCATCTCCACTTTGTACTTATGTGTTTTTATTTTTGTGCTCTATGATATAAGAGAAATTAAATTTTTTACTTCATTATATATTTGCGCTCTTTATTACATATTTCTATGTTTCACTATGTGAATATTTTAATTGCCCTACTATATATTTTAATTTTGTGATATATCTTCTACTGTTAATGAACTTTGTACTTCATTAGAGCATCTTCACTTTGTACTTATGTGTTTTTATTTTTGTACTCTATGATATAAGAGAAATTAAAGATAAGTACCCAACAATTTTAATTGCGCTACTATATATTTTAATTTTGTGATATATCTTCTAATGAACTTTGTACTTCATTAGAGCATTTCCACTTTGTACTTATGTGTTTTTATTTTTGTACTCTATGATATAAGAGAAATTAAAGATAAGTAGCAAATACAGTATATATTTTCTACATATTTATACTTTATACTTCAATATATATTTTTAATTATGTGATATATCTTCAATTGAGCTGTAAATGAACTTTGTACTTAGTGTTTTTATTTTTTAGAAATTTAAAGTATATATTTTCTACAATATTTATACTTTATACTTCAATATATATTTTTTGGCACAATATTTTTACTTTATACTTCAATATATATTTTTGGGCGATAATTGATTTTATTGGTTGCTTGATATTTGTTTTTCTTCTACTATTATAGGACCCTTAGTCCTGAAAGAGTATGTGTTTTTATTTTTTGTTATATCATAAGGGAAAGTCAACGGTCAGTACCCAACAAAGTACTATATATTTTTGCTCTATCATAAAGGGAAATTCAACCTAAGTAGCCAACAAACAAAGTACTATATATTTTCTACCGTATTTATATTTTATACTTCAATATTCTCCCTCTCTCATACAAAAGTTACGAACACTTTTCTTTTTTAGGTGTCCTAAAAGAGTTGATATGCACCAAAAAAAAATTCATTTTAAAATACTATTTTGCCCTTATTTTATCCACATACTTTTTAAACTCAACTCCCCACTATTTTGTTTTTCAACTTAAAAATACAATTTTCTTAATTTTTGTGACCACAAAAGTATTGCATCTTTTGAGTACAATTTTTTTACTTTGTGCAATTTTTTATTTAACTATATGATAACTGATTTTATTGTTTGCTTTTTTTCTTCAATTTTTTATTCACTAGGGTAATTTTTTACTTCATTATATATTTTGAGCAATTTTTTATTTACTATATATTTTAATATTAATTCACTATATATTTGCTTAATTTTTTACTGTACTATATATTTTAGTTTTGTTAATATAATTTTTTTTACAATATTTTAAGTGCAATATTATATTTTATGCACTTTTCATTCGGGTTTTGAACTACTTCCACGCCTCCTCTTCGTTCCCGTTAAATATCCGCGGGCTATAGGTTCAAACCCCTTGGCCGGCATATTCCGGTTCCTCTGACTCCACCTCGGTCCAAAATCTGGACATAATCATCATTCCCTTTTCGGCCCGGTGCTGGAAGATCCTCCCCTGCTTCATGGGCCGGTGAATCGTCATCTTCCTGGCCCGGTGGATTACCCTCTCCTGCTTCTTGGACCACCGGATCACCCTCCCTTGCTTCCTGGACCACCGAATCATCATCATCCGACAGGATCACCAGATTACTGATAAAACGTTGTAGTGCGTCAAAAATAAATTAAAAATATACGAACTAATTGTAGAAGCAATTCGTCCGAGTCGATCTATCGAGGAACACTACTATCGATACTTGTACATATATGTATTCAAGTGGTTGCAAAAGAAAGGGGAAATAAATATAACATAATGCAAAGAGCTAGTTGGTTTGGTTTTGTTTTTAAAGACTATTTCTAAGTTATCAATTTAAAAGAATTCAAGAGAAATTAACAAATGAATAATGGATTTCAAGTAATATAAAAAGAACTAGGGGTCGGGATCATCGACACTCTAACTCAGAATTCAATTCTAGCATGCTCTTTTGTATTAAAATTTCTGTTGCCGGTTGGTTTCAATGTAGTTCGACTAATCTAGTTTATGTTATTGCCTAACAGCCTCAAACATAGTTTAAAAATCAATTAGACATTTAGTCGAACACCTTGAGTGCATACTAGAATCTCTTTCTTCGTTTTGATAATGAAATCACCCTAACCCTAGTAATGAAATTAGCTACGCATAATGATAATCAAGAGCAAACACATGGGGATTGAAGAATTCATAATCAAATACACAAATCAAATATTCAAAATAAATAAGAACACAAAAATAAGAAGAAAGGAAAAAGGCTTACTAAAATAATGAAAGCAATAAATCAAGATCCGAAACTCCAATGTTGTTGATCCAATCTCCACGAAGAAATAGTAATTCAATGTTTTGATCTCTCAAGAACTAAGTTTTTGAAGCTAAGAAATTCAACACTAAGAACTAGAAGTCTAGGTATGAAAAAACGTAGGTTAAAAAATGTGTTTTCGCCTCCTTTAAAGACCAAAAATCGAGCCCAATAATTTCAGCTCGCACAGGATTAGCCGCCGGTGTGGGTCTTCAATAACCTGGAATCCCTGGCCGCCAGCTGCGGGAAAAACGATCGCGATAGGCACTTCCAGCAAGCATGGGAATACCCGTGGTGCGGGTGCTGGAGCAGTTTCAGTCAACTCTATTCTTCAAGCATTATCTCTCTCGTCGTGCATTATTTTGTCGATCCGAACGATGGGAAGGCAGTGCGTGATGTATTCGTGATGTCCGAATTTCAGCTTCATCCAACGGTTGACGGTTGACGACAATGTTAAATTGCGCACTGCTGAATTTTCTCTCGGATTTTTGTTCTTTTTCGACTTGTTTTTTCTGTCAAACCAAACCACAATGATAAATAAACATATTCACCAATAATGTAACATCTCATATCACAAAAACATGTTAAACAACTATAACGGCACTACAAACACGACTAATAAAACCTAACAAAAACATACAAATCTCACATCACAAAAACATGTTAAACGACTATATATAACGGCACTACAAACGACTAATAAAACCTAACAAAAACATACAAATCAATTATCCTGCTCGCCTTCTTGGGCCGGTGGATTATCTTCCCCTACTTCCTGACCACCGAGATTGGATCATCATCTATTCATCTTCCTCTACATCTTGGCCTGGTGGATTATCCTCTTCCTCCTCGACTTCTTCGATCTGTCTCGTTCTCGTCGGGCTTCTTTCCCTTGTCTCTCTACTCCATCACCACCTGCACCAAAACGTCGTGGTCGAGCCGAAGTAGTGTTGCGCATGCCCTCCACGTTTCTTTCATTATATATTTTTTATTTCCAATCTTTTAATTGTAATATTATATTTGTTGTCCTCTTTATTATATATTTTTATTTTGTGAATTTTTTTTCATTACACTTTTAATGAACTTTGTTTTTATTTTGTGATATTTTTTATTTCATTGCCGTTAATGAACTTTGTACTTCATTATATATTTTTATTTTTTGCTCTATATCAAGATTGGTAAGTATTACTTCATCATTTTTATATTTAAAAAATAATTTTAATTTGTGTTAAACTATAAATACTTAATTTTAAATGAGAATTATTTGTGAATATTTTAATTACATTATTATATATTATTATTTTGTGATTTTTTTTATTGCAAATTTTGTACAGTACTTTATTATATATTTTTGTTTTTTACTCTATGATCAAGATTGGTCAGGTGCGGATTCCTATATTGTAGTATTTTCTATGGTATTTAACTTTAATTTTTTGAGTGTATTAGCCGGACGTCACTTTTTTTATTTTTACCTAAGGTCCACGTACTGTATATATTTTCTAACTTTTTTTATTTTTACCTAAGGTCCACGTATATATTTTCTACTTATTTAACTTTTGTTATTTGTAGTCAATTTAAGCAAAATTAATCAATTTAAACCGTACAATTTTTAAATCGTGATGGTAAAAGAACAAGTTATATAACAATTTAACATTATAATTGATTGGTTCTAAAGTTATTTTATATTTTATTTAGTTATTTTTTTATAGAAAAAATATTACAAAAAATATATTACATACCATTATATAATTAATATTATATTTTAAAATTGAATTATATAACTAATATAATCATTATAATATAATCATTATAAATTATATTCTAAAAATTATATATATATATATATATATATATATATATATATATATATATATATATATATATATATAAGTTTACAATATTATACAAATATCATCTTGTAAAATAGAAAATTTTATTTTATTTGTATAATTTATTGCATAGCATTATTTGAAAATTTATTTTTGTATATATTATATATAATGAGTAATTGTAAAATACAAAATTTATTTTATTTGTATATTTTATTTCGTAACACAAGTAAAGAAGGTAATGTAAGTATATATTCTTTGTAAAAAAATGAAACACATTTGAATGTTTGATTGAGTTAAATAGTAGTATTGAAGATGGTAGATTCTTTATACAGTACATATCTAAAATACCAATAATATAAAAAAATTTAAATAAAAAAATAAAAAATAAATAAAAGTATGGATCATTGTCATATTAATTTAAACATCTAGTTACTCAAAACTTAACTTCTAACCTGAAGTTCGAATAAAAGGTTTATTCTTAATAGATTAATAATAATAAGTGAATCCATACATTGAGAATATGATAAACCTTCTTCTAGAATTAGGAGTTGTAACGATCATTCACATCACTCAAACAGTGCCATTATACGAACCTCGGATCGCCAGTCCTACTCTCACGCTGAACATACGGGCAGCAGCTTTATGTAATTCGGATATACCAAAACGCAGCATCGATCGGATTAAAGAGGAATGATTTGGCTGTTGACTGTGAAATTTTATACAGAAACTAAAACCCAAAGAGGAAAGATTTGGCTGTTGCCTTAGAAATTTTGGATGACTGAGATTGCAAGACCAATTCTTGTTACACGCCTACATATTTGAAAAACCCAAACATCAGATCTCTCGTTATCATCGTTGGAAAAATAAATAAAATAAATATTAATTATATTATATTATAGGAAAAATAAATAAAATAAATATTAATTATATTATATTATAGGAAAAATAAAATAATATTAATTGAAAAGGTGTTAATTTTTAAGGATAGATGATAATTGTTTGTGTGATTGTCTGAACTCGAGATTATGTCTTCAGAAAAGGAAAAGGAAATAGTGAATGTGTAACCCGGGTGTCAATAGTGTTCCAGGCATAATTGAACAGGTTTTGATTCTGTTCTCTTCAGGGATTCAAAAGCATGGTTCAGAATACAACTAAAATAGTCGCAAATGTTTTGGCCGGTGCGATGAAAGAACGAAATAGAGACAGCAACTGGAAACGAATGAATAAACACTACACCTAACGAACATCCATGCACATCAGGACTCTATGCTCCAACTTAATCAGAGATGGTTGAGATTTTCCAGAAAAAAATGATTTCCGCATGTAAAACATTTGATTATGAAAGACTAGGGAGGGAGTCTCGCTGCTAAATTCCTACCATCGCATTTGTTTACTTGTAAATAAACAACACTAATGAACAAACGTAACTCGAGATTCACAGGAATCTGAGCTAGCACATTAGTATTTTTGTCAATAACCGAGCAAACATAGCTCGAGATTCACAGGAATCTGAGCTAGCACTTCAGTATTTTTGTCAACAACAAAGCATTCGAATACAAACAAACATGGCTCGATATTCACATGATGTGAATGATAAGACCGTTAGAATCCAAAGGCTAGACCATAGTCACTGCTGTAGTCTGTAGAGTATTGTTTTCGAAATATAAATATAAAAGGTTGGTATATTAGGCATATATTCCAGTAAATAGAGCGACACACGAAACTCCAAAATTGTTCTTTTAAACGATAGCTGAATTATTATGTATATGCTCGCTTGGTTATTTCATCTTAAGGAGTATATATCCCACAATTTGTCAGAAAGATTAGAGTAGCACATGTTTCATATAAGACCAAAACAACAATTGAAGACTTCCTTGACTCTATGTTTGTAGAGAGTTCATATGTCTATGTTGATTTGGATTAGTTCTTAGTAAGTTTGAGACTTCGATCAATCAACGCAAGTAGATATGGTCCAATAGCAAGTTTCAACAACCACCCTTATCATGCGCGTACTAAAGATATTAGGAAATAAGAGGGGCTTGAAATCAGTTGGTTTCCAGTTAATTCTGTTTGGAGTGTCGAAATAAATGTGTTTGCTCGTTTCCGTGTGTCGGTTAGTGACTAAAAATGAGCTTTACCGAAAACCTACAATTGAATTTAAAGAAAAAAATCTCTTTGATATTAACCGTGCACATTTTTGTTCTTTTATGTTATTCAACGCATTTTTTTATTTGTAATATTTGTTCTTGATATAAATCAGCATGACTTTTCATTTGGAGACAACACGACAAATTTGTCAGTTTGTGGGAAAAGATATTTACAAATTTAGGTTACAAACTGAATAGGGTCATTAAAGTTCTCACCTAGAACTAACTAATAACTTGAGCTGTAATGAGACATGAGGGGGGATGCATATTAGATATATATGCTAAACAAGAAACACAAAACGCTGATTTACACCCAAAACTTAAAGAAATGCAAATAAAGTGGGGAAAAAATCGCATAGAAAAACAAACCAAAAAGAAACACAGAATATCAATTTTGAACATGTCAAATTAAAATTTAAACATATTGGTCAACCACTCAACCCACCTTATCACTAGCTATTATGAGCATATAACACAAACTACATCAGATGCCTCGTAACATATGATCAACAAATCTTAAAACTCTACTAGACACTTCTTATAAATAACATTCTAATTCTGCCTACTTGAACAACCAAGACCACTCAACAACTTAAAGGGCAGTAGTAAGTAGTCCATGTCTACACTAGCCCCAGCCATAAAGTTCTCTGAAGCTCCAACAATAAATTTACTCAAAAAACGATTTACATAAAGAACTAGAATGAAAAAAACTAAAAAGTGATTTTCAAAATATATAAGCTTTTACTGGGAGGGCCATAAATATAAGATCATATTCGCTTGCTACACAAACACAGGCCATGTATACATTATTCTATCCCGGATGAGGTTGTCTGGTAACTATAAATACTTCAATCTAAGATTAAATTGTACTTCTAGTGATGGTAAGAACTGCACTTGATCACTAAACATGCAAAAATTTAAATATCCCAAAAGTCATTCTAAAATAAGACAGGCAGCCTCGACTTCCCAACAAACTCTCGAAATCATCCATAATGCACTACATGAAACAAACTCTCAATCTCCAACGTATACCGACCTAGTGCTATGTAGCATTAACTAAAAAACAGTGACAGAAATCAGTTTTCAAAAATCCTTATGTGAAACTAATTCCATTCTAGAGCCTCTTCCTCTCAATAAAGTACTTTATATCAAGAGTGTGCAAATAAAAAGAACACATATATTAGCATGAGAATGATGCAAACAATAACAATGAATGAAAGCTTACTGCGGACTTATAGACCAACAACAAAAGCATATGAATAGTAAGTTACCTTATGGTGGATATTTACTCAATGACTCCCCGCATCATTCCCAGGTTGATTACCTGATGGCTGGTGTATTCTAGAGAGGAGATTGGCTGCAAATAACAGTGTGGTCTTGTAACGTTCATTTTTGTCAGCCTCAGTTTCAGCATTTTCCTGGATCACCCCATATGGACCAGTTTGAAGTGGCTGACTTTGATGTGTGGGCTCCACTTCAGAAGGCTGTGGAATATAGGGTTGTGGCAGGGAAACAGCACTATTAACATGATTTTGATTGGATACTGCCGCAGGATAAGCCGGTTGCTGGATATTAGACGAATTATAGGGCATCCTGAGAGAATCTGGAACGTTATTAATCCCCTGAGAACTCTGTTGCTGATAATGCTGATTGATCTCTGGTCCACTTTGAAATGGAATTGCAGGAGGCAGCGGCCTTGATGAAGTGGGCCCTTGAGATGGTAAATTATTCCTGTGGTCATTAATTTGACTGTATGAATTCAAATTTTGATGAAATTGGTGCTGCAAATGGGGATTGATATGGCCAGCGCGGTGTTGCACAAACTGGCCATTGTGATCTGGAGCCTGGTTTTCTTGCTTCCAGTGGGCAGGGCCAGCACCAGAAGCAACATTGGATGTCACACCCAGTATATTGGGCGTCTGGGCTAATAATGAAGTTTGTGGACCAGAAGAACCACTATTAGAGGGTAACAACGAAGTTAAAGAAGCAATAAGTTCAGGTGTTAAAGCTAAACCAGCTTGGGATGCCATTGTAGTCGGTGGAACAGCATGACCACCAGAGAATGAGTTGGTCACAGGAACAGGAACATTGGGAGGAAACTTGAAATCCTCAGGCAAAACCCTAGAATTATCTAAGTGCGGATGTCTTTCTTCTGGGGTAGAAGCACCGTAACCCCTTTGCAAAGTAGGCATTTTTTGTGGATCAGCATAGTGAGGAGGCATTGACTGTGGATTCAAGGCTGGACTACTAGGCACTACTTGAGGGAACTTTAGAACTACTCCATAAAGACGTGGAGGTCCAGTAATTCCTAGAACATTGCTCAGGAAATCCGATGGAGGCACCAGAAATAAAGTGGCGCCATCATCAAACTTTGCAACTCCAGCCCTGTCTTTTGAACCCAAATACCTCAGGAACTCTGTATAAGAAGCAAAATCCTCTTCACTGTCGGGCAAGAAGGAAACTATACCAAACCCAATCGCATCATCGTAATGTTTGCTCAGCAAGTCCAACCCAGTTCGTGCAGAGCAATTAACAATGTCAGGACTGCCAAATAAAATAAAACAAATAATTTATTGAGAATCTAACATTTAACCAAAAATACATAATTTGAAAACTTGTTAAACTACATTACTGCATCTTAGTATCTTTCCCAGATCACAAGAGAGCGCACATGTCTTCACTAAAATAGTAACATGTCATCTGAAACTAGACAGAATTCAGTTCAACTAAAAAACTAGTACTACATAGAATGATTTGGACAGGCAGAACCACGATGCACGCATCTTAAGACAACCCCCATATCTATTATGAACTAAAATTAAATTAAGATAGGTAATAAAACCAATCAGAGGTCGTGCTTACATATCGGCTCCAAGCATTTCTCCTACAGGAACACATCTGGCACGACAAACAGGTGTTCCACCCTTTGCAATAAGACCCCTCCATATGCAATCACTTTCGGCATGGCGCTTTCCAATTGAGCCCCTAGTCAAAGAACCAGAAGCTTCACCATTCCGTAGAGAATGCGGCCGATATTGCTCACCCTGAATTTCTGTTCTTTCAGGAGGCAGGGCAGCATCAAACCTTGACCTTTTAGATTCTCTTTGAAGTTGATTAGCATCGAAAGCATCCCATGCTCCAGATTCTGGTTTGTTTGGTGCATTAAAACTTGCTGATGGAGAAGAGGCTAATCCCGGAGTGGGTGATGATCTTCTCCAAGTTGCTCCCCCTAACAAGGTTTGGGGACTACGGTTCTGAGGTTCAAATGTACTATGAGGACCTACAGGCGGCCTCATATATAGATCAGATCCATGAATTCCAAGGGATGATAGGCGACCTGGATTATTTCCCAGTGCAACAGGACGGTTAAGACCAATAATGTCCATCTGAGCGGGTTGAAACGGATGTTCACCAGCTTGTCCTCTCACGCCAGGAAATTCATCACTAAAATAGTCGATTGTAATCCTAGGATCATTGAAAAGCTTCCCCTGAAGGCCCTCTTTGGCTCGCCTAGCTTCTTCAACACTTCTGAATTCTACAAAAGCATAATTTCTGTCACTAAATGTCTTAATCCTCTCGATTTCCCCAAATAGTATCATGGCATTATGCAACATGTCGTCTTCAAGGATCACAGTAGGAGGATGTCTTATCCACAGAACTTTGCTAGGCAGCCCATCACCAACTTGTGATCCTACTGAACCGAACTGCTGCACCAAAATGTCCAAGATAAATATAAGATTAGGATGTGAAACATACTCTTGCTTAACATGGGAAATACATTCCAGATGAACTAACTGTTCAGGCTAAGTTTCACATAACAAGTCAAACGACTAGTCCACTTTAATACAGAATATTGCTCCAGGTCCAAGAAACTACTAAAGAGGCCATATATTCAAATTAATCAGCTTCTTCAACTAACACCCACTTCCCACGCACGAGTTAAAAAAATTAACAGTAACTAAATTGTTTAGTACTTACATTTTTCCTTTTGGACCCAGAAAGACTAGGCTCAGGATAATTGTTTAACGTATCTTGCCCCATCCAGCGGAAATCAGAGGGAACCACATTCCTACTGGGAAACTGTCCATCCTTTGAATCCGGACCCAACTCCTGTCAATAGGAATATAGCCAAGTCTAAATGGAGAGAGGACAGGTAAACTAACAAAAAAAACAATCCTAAAATAAACTAAAGAAACAAGCTACCAAAAGATCAAAGGGTTTCAGTTTCCATATGTTACCAGAAAATAAAGAAACTCATAAGGAAAAATCAAGCAAGGAGACAATGACGAGTATAATTTTCATCCAGCCGCTTATTTATGCAAGTCAGATAAAGATTGCACGGTGCCATGGATGAGCAAAAAATTCATGGATACCCACAAGAAGATGAACCTTTTAACTATAATTCCACAACCTAATAAACTAATTACAGCACACATTAGACAGAAGCTTTAGAAAAACATTAAACTTACTCTTCTGGAAGAGTTAGACCTCAGAAAGTCCACGCGTATCTGAGAACCACCAATTCTTTTCCCATTCAAATTTTTCAATGCCTGAGTAGCATCTTCCAATCCAACATAATCGACATACGCAGTGTTTCGGTCTCTGAGGAATCTAAATTCCTGGATTTTACCATAACTAAGGAACTCCTTCTCCAATTCCTCTTTGGAAACAGTTGGGCTGATTCCAGCCACCCACAAACTCTTACATGGTTTAGCCTGCAAGATCCAATATGAAGAAAAACTTAATACATCGTACAAACAAATCAAGACGTCATAATGCACTGTACACGTGGAGACAGTTTGAAACATTCACATAATAACTTTATAACAAAAGAAACTCAAACTAACATGTCCTAGGTGCCTACTTAATTATGAAGTCAACTCCAATAACTGCATATAAATACAATAACATTAATGACTTATAATCACATATATAATTATATATAGCATAACACATGTTTAATTAAGATTTTGAATTACATTCTTCAGCAGGCTAGGCAAGTACGCCCTCAAACTGGTATGCTATGTAGTGATACCATCAAGCAATAATTTGTAACTTATCAAGCATACTTAGCTGTTGCGCATACAGGCTAACTCAGGCTTAATAGCTAAAGCTCAGGTAAATATACATCTCATACTCACTTTGGACTTGCTTTTGATAAAATCATAAAAATCAAGCTAATTGGTATTGCACATAAATATTAGTATATTACAATGATCTGTAACTGTTGTGCATGGCATTTTTCACAATTCAAGCATGATTGTTATACAGGTGATAGTTAAAACATAATACACCTCGTGAAAGTTTTATCGAGGAATCAGTTTCTTAATATCCTTGCTTGTTGAGTAACAAATGACATTAAAGGGGGTGTATTCATTTGGAAGTTGTAGACTTTTTAGGATTTTAATCTCAAATATGTTTCAGAATACGTTTGTACTTCGATTAATTTTATTGATTCATTGTGTCCAATCCCACCTCCTGGTGAGATTTGCTGATGGAGTTTAATAAATATAATTTCCCTTTGATGTATACGAAAGACCAGACAATTTAGAAATCAAAAATGTGGCAGACAAATATAAATACCTAGTGTGTTCTTTTAAAGACCTTAAAATCTCATATGTCTTGGAGCTGGGAACTTTTAAAATGTCTTCAGAAATCTGAATTAAGAAACTTGTGACTTCTAAAAGTTTTAAAATGTCTCAAATGAATCCCCCAACCCATTTTTTATTTGAAGGATAGCAACAATTCTTTAGTTTATAGTTTTTTCATCTAGTCTTTCTTTATCTAAAGAGGAGAATCAAGACTAATATTATCAATTAGTAGTAGAGTTTAGTTGGATATACACCAGCACATGATCTGCATGGCTAGAAAATTAATTTACACGTGACCGGGCTTGTAAAAGTGAAAATCTTACAAAGCTATGTCAAAAGCTGTAGGTAAAAGAGTGCAAATTCTTTAATCTTTGGCTTTAGTAAGAACAAAACAGAATTCTACATGGGTTTGGATTACTTGATCCTAGAACACCTCAAATGGTTTGAAGGCTGAGCGCATCATATCCTTTCCATAGATTGAATTAGTTGCAGTACTTGACTGAAGTAGGAGTCACATGCGTGTATGATATATACTGAAGAATCAAATTACGCGTTTGTTGTAGGTGTGACAACGAGTTTGGGATTGCTTGTGTACAGGTTATATCTTATATGCAATAACTAAGACCAGTCGAGAATGTGAATAGATGAAATAAAAATATTGTAATGAAAGTTGATGAGGAATTTCTTTTAGGGTATATAGTAATGTGAGTGGTGATTTAAAGAAGTAGAAGAGAGCGAATATAGAATCGCAGATACAATTGTGTAATGACGATGGAGAAGTGTAGTTCTGTAGTGGAATTTATCTAGATTTACTTGATAATTGAAAACAGGAGAGAAAGTGTTTAAAAACCAATCATGTCTAGATTCAAATAGTCTAGCGAAAATATTAAAAAAAATCTGGCACTCAGTCCATGTATGGATTCAAAAAGTCCAAGCGAAGTTCATAAAACTAATTTCTTGTTGAACTGAAAGGTAAAAAATTGTGTTGATATCAAAAATTGAAGTGAATTTACTTCAAGAGTTGAAACACAATGGTGAGCATGTTATTTGGTCAAATTTCTGTTTCGTAGATACCATTCAAAACATACATAATTGACTATGAAGATCCAGTTTTTATAATGTTCAAACGAATGTCACAAATACTTATTCGAAAATAATCATATTCTGTGAGGAAATCGGTTAAAAACCCGGGATTTAGAAGCCTTAGTTTTAACATAATCAATGGATATACCAAAAAAAAGTCACAAGCTTTAGATTTATAAGCTGCTCCAAAACTGCAGACTATAATTATTGATAGTTCTAAGTAAAAGGGTTATTAATGAACTAATAAATATAAGAAAATATATCATAAATCATCAATGATATACTGTAGTATTTATCTAGGGCTTCAATTGTATTGTAATTCATAGTAGTATCTAATTAGAAGATAATTACAAAAAAAACACTAGAATTTACACAAAACGTAATTTCGAAAGTTTATTCAAAGAAAATAAAAGGTAAAATTTTCACCAACCGGTTTCGCAAATTCAATTTTCAAGGAAATTCCATGGAGGACATGGCCCTGGAGACCCTGCCGAGCAGATATCGCGCCGTCGAGGTCTTTGAAATAAATGAAGGCGTAGTTGCGGGTCGAGTATGTGCTCACGCTGTCGGTTTTTCCGTACTTTTCGAACAACGTTCTCAACTCTGTTTCACTGACCTCCGGCGATACGTTGCCGATCCATAAATTGTTTGACGGCGGGTTCTCACGCGGCGGATCTGCGCCGACGCCTTGAGGATTGCCCATCGGTTTGAACGGCGGTGCCATTGGAATTGAGGTAGAAAAAAGGAGGGACGGATGTTTCGATACAGAAAGAAATAGAGAGGAGAGGAGAAGAGAAGAGGAAGTGGATTAGGGTTATCTTTCGAGTGGCGGATTGGGGATTTCGTTTATTTATTTTATTTTAATAAACCAGTCGGAACAAATTATGTACCCACTTTATTATTTGAACCCTTTGGACCCGAGTCCATGTAGATCTACATAAAATTAGGGATGTCAATCCAACCCGAAACGGTGGGCTAGCCCGAAGCCCGTCCGAAAAAATGTAGGGTTAAGGCCGAATATTTTCGACCCGGAAAAATTCCAGCCCGATCAGCCCGAACCGAAATAACCCGATAGCCCGAGTGGGCTAGCCCGATAAACCGTGGGCTAGCCCGACAACCCGATATATTTAAATATATTATAATTTATTTTATTTATTTATAGAAATATTTTAAATAAATAAAATAATATATTCAAATCAAAGAAAATTGTCAACTAAAATTACAATTTTAAATATTATTGAATGAATATTTGATATTTTGGGCAATTTAAATATTAGAATTATAATAATTATTATTAAATATTAATATTTTATTAATATTAAATTTAATTTGTTATTAAAATTATTATTTTTATTATATAATATTATTTTTTCCAGCCCGAAACCGATAGTTTTAGGGTTAGGGCTATAAATTTACAGCCCGGAAAATTTCAGCCCGATCAGCCCGAACCGAAGTAACCCGATAGCCCGAGTGGGCTGGCCCGAAACTGAGTGGGCTGGCCCGATTGACATCCCTACATAAAATCAATAAATTTGTGAAGAATAAAGTATATTTTTGTGAAAAATGAAGTGTATAATTATGAAAAATACAATAATAAATTATGAAAATTTGAATAATAATAATAAATTCAATTTTTTAGAATAAAATAATATTAATATTGTGAACAATATAGTATGACATAGTGAAGTATATTTTATTACTATTATTTTCAAGTACATTTAATTATAATTATAATTATAATAAAAATAAAATTATATACTCTATAACATATGTATAGAATTAAGATATAATTTTTACATGAAAATAAAATTGAAACTACGATTCTAAAAATTTGATATTCACATTCAAGATCAAATGAAATAATACAAACAAATTATAAGAAAAGCTGTTGCGGAATTGAAAATCAACTCAAAAATTCGTTATTTAAATTTATTTATTAGCCGATAAAGTTATTTAGATGAGAGAGCTCATGCCATCTCCAATTCTCCAATTGTTGGTTTTAAATTGCAACCAAAATTTTCTAATTGTTATCAAATTTGAGTTCAAACATGCCACCAAATTTGAGTTCAAACAGTAAATCATTTTCGGTCATTAAATTCAATTTTTTACTCAAATAAATAAAATTTTAATTAATTTTATTACAAAACTAATTTTATATAAAATATTTTTTATAATATGTATGTTTTGCTTATTATTGAAGTTTTTTACTTCAATTTATATTTTAATATAAATTATAAAAATTAATCACAAAATTAAAATTAAACCATATAAAATAATAAGTTAATATAAACTTTGAGTACAAAAACACAATTTTAAAAATTATCAATTTTAGAAATATAGTTAAAATTTACAAAATAATCATAACTTTAAAAAGTATACAATAATAATATTTTATATACTTTTAAAAAAATTAATGTTAAATTAATTAAATTTTAATAATTTATAAATTTAAAATAATTAAAAAAATACCTGAATAATGTTTTTGTAGAGATGAGCCAAATTTGAATTGTACTATTCATAATCTTCAAATTGATGTAAAATTTGAGTTAACTTTACTACCATTTGAGGTATTTGATTGCAAATGGGAACTTACGTCCAAAATTCAGTTTTACAAATTTTGGCATATTGAATTTATTGTTAGATTTACAATATAAAAGTTATATGAAATTTTTTGATTTAAAAAAGTATCTTAATATAATTACCCAACATATTATTATCTTAAAATATATGAAAACATAATTTTTTTTGTTATAAGAAGACACTTATTTGGTAATTTTTATTATAATATTAGAAACCAATCTTATTTTTTAAATAATAATTATGATAATAGAGGAAAAAATAATAATAAGTGTATTATATAATAAGGAAAATGAAATACACACAAAATAATAAATATGTGTGGAGCAGTTAAAAAAGACATTTTGAAGCATAAATATGTGTGGAGCATTTAAAAAAGACATTTTGAAGTGCACATTAATATAATAAAGAGAATGAAATGTTGATGATTTAAGTGAAATCATTGTCCATTTAATGTAATTGGATTCATACAAAGTTTCGGTTATAATCCTAAGGCACTATAATGTGATTAAGGAGGTGCGGAGTGCACGATCATGTAAAAGTGATAAAGGATTATGTGTTGGATAAGTGGTAGTATATATGCTGAAATTAATACTTGATTTTAGTATGTATATGATGTTAATTTCGTGGTTGCATGTTTAGACATGCAAATCACGAAATTGCATGCATGGAAAATATTTGAATTATTTTCCAAAAGGTGTGACCATTATGAAATGGTGCAACTCTTTCCAAAGGGTGCAGCCCTTCATGAAAGGGCATTTTCACTATCCAAAGGGGTGTTTCAACACCTATATAAGGGTGTTGAAAATCAGATTCTAAGACCCACGAAAATTAAGAGCTTTGTGTTAACGAAGTATAGCGAATAAACATTCTATAATATACTTGTTTCTACGCCAAAGAACAAGTGCGGTATTGTCTTATCCTAGAAGAAGTTTCGTGATACCTTGGCTGTTATAGGGTCGAAATATTCTTTAAGGAAAACGTGTAAACGTGATTCAATATTTTCCAAAGCCTCCACATTCAGAAACACACAAAAGAAACAACAATCTTAAAGAATATTTCCTATTCTGAACGATGGAGTCGGTTCGTGAGATGAACAGCAAATTTGGAAAATTGGAGAAGTTCGAAGGCGTAGACTTTCGAAGGTGGCAAAAGAAGATGCATTTCTTGCTAACAACGTTGAAGGTGGTGTACGTTCTAAGTACTCCACAACCGGAAGCAGCGGACAACGAATCGCCGGAGGAAACTCGGAAACGCTGCAAATGGGAAAATGACGACTATATATGTCGTGGGCATATATTAAACGGTATGTCTGACTCTCTCTTCGATATATATCAAAATGTGGAGTCTGCTAAGGCCCTTTGGGATAGCCTTGAATCCAAGTACATTGACGAGGACGCTTCTAGTAAGAAGTTCCTAGTTGGTAATTTTATGAATTACAAGATGTGCGACGGAAGGCCGGTAATGGAGCAATATAATGAATTGCTCCGGATATTGGGTCAATTTACCCAACATAATATGAAGATGGACGAGTCCATCTCGGTGTCTAGTGTTATAGACAAATTACCGCCGTCGTGGAAAGACTTCAAACACACCTTGAAACATAAAAAGGAAGAGTTGTCTTTAGTACAACTCGGTAGTCACTTGCGCATAGAGGAATCTCTAAGGGCGCAAGAGGGTGAAAAACCCAAGGACAAGGAACCGATAAGGTCTGCAACTATCAATATGATGGAAGCAGGGGAGAGTTCGTATAAGAACCGAGGGACAAAGCGTCCGTACAACAACAACAACAGCAATAATGCTGGAAGTAAGAAGCCTAAGGGCGCTTGCTGGATATGCGGAAAAACGGGTCACTTTAAAAGTGATTGTCGTGCGAACAAGAATAAAAAGGGAACGATGAATAATCGCTCGGGACAAAGGTCTAATAACCAGGGTCCGGACACCAATCAAGGTGAGACTACTATACATAATTTTGATGTAAATTTAAATTATGTCCCTATAGTTTCTGAAGCATTTTATGTGCAGGATGATTCGGTGGCGTGGTGGATTGACTCGGGTGCTACTAAGCATGTTTGCAAGGATCGTCATTGGTTTCAAAAGTATGAACCAGTTGTAGATGGATCAGTGCTTTACATGGGAAACGAGTCAACAACCCCTATTCTTGGTCGAGGCGAAGTGTTGTTGGAATTCAGTTCCGGAAAGTCCTTAGTATTATTAGATGTATTACATGTACCTGGAATAAGGAAAAATCTTGTATCCGGTAGTGTTTTATCCAAGTATGGATATAAACAAGTATACGAATCTAATAAATATGTATTGACTAAGAATGGTGTATTTGTCGGTTTTGGATACCAATGTAACGGGATGTTTATGCTTAATATTATGAATAAAGTTGATGATTCTGTTCTTATGGTTTCTTCTAAAGTGAATTATTCATTATTGTGGCATGCTAGACTAGGACATGTTCATTATAAGCGCATGATTGATATGTCCAAACTTGAATTAATTCCTGCTATGAACATAGAAGAAGATAAGTGTAATACATGCATGCTAACTAAAATCGTTAGGCAGCCTTTTAAAGATGTTCAACGTGAATCTTGTATGCTTGAACTTGTGCATAGCGACTTATGTGATTTCCATGCTACACCTTCGTTGGGGAATAAGAAATACTTAGTAACTTTCATAGATGATTATTCTAGATTTTGCTATGTATTTCTGCTAAGTACTAAAGATGAAGCGCTAGAAAAGTTTAAAGTATTTAAAACTGAAGTTGAACTACAACAAGAGTGCATGATTAAAAAGTTGAGAACCGATAGGGGAGGTGAATATTATGATCCTGTTTTGTTTGAATCATGTGGTATTATTCATGAAATAACTGCGCCCTATACTCCTCAACAAAACGGTATATCCGAAAGGAAGAACCGTGTACTAAAGGAAATGGTGAATTCCATGTTATCCTATTCGGGTTTGAATAGTGGATTCTGGGGAGAAGCCGTGTTAACAGCTTGCTATTTATTAAATAGGGTTCCTAACAAAAGGAACAAAGTTACCCCCTACGAACTTTGGTACAAAAAGAAGCCGAACCTTAATTATCTTAAGGTTTGGGGCTGTCGGGCTGTCGTAAGACTACCGGATCCCAAAAGGAAAACTTTGGGAGAAAGAGGCATTGATTGCATCTTTGTTGGATATGCTGTGCATTCCAAGGCATATCGATTCTACGTGATTGAGCCGAATGATTCAGTAGCGATTCATTCTATCATAGAATCGAGGGACGCCATATTTGATGAAACTAGATTTTCATCAATGGTTAGGACCAAGGATCTGGTGCCTAAGGTGGCTAAAAGCAAAGAATTAACTTTGCCCGAGCCTGAGTCGCTTGAACCTCGTCGAGGCACGAGGATAAGGACTAAGAAATCGTTCGGTCCTGATTTCCAGACCTTTCTGGTTGAAGGATCAAGGGACGAAGTTGGATTTCAATACTCGTATAGTTATCATGTTGATGATGAGCCTAAAACATACGAGGAAGTCTTGAAATCGCAAGATGTTGCATTTTGGAAAGAAGCCATCAATGATGAGATGGATTCCATTATGGGAAACAACACTTGGGTGCTTGCTGATTTACCTAACGGTTGTAAACCATTAGGATGCAAGTGGATCTTTAAGAAAAAGATGAAAGTCGATGGTTCAATTGACAAGTATAAAGCCCGATTAGTCATTCAAGGCTTTAGGCAAAAGGAAGGTATTGATTACTTCGATACCTATGCTCCTGTTGCGCGAATAACTACGATTAGATTATTGATAGCCTTGGCTGCAATACATAATCTAGTGATCCATCAAATGGATGTAAAAACAGCATTCCTTAACGGTGAGTTAGAGGAGGAAATTTACATGAAACAACCCGAAGGGTTCGTTATGCCTGGTAATGAGCATAAGGTATGTAAACTTGTTAAATCCTTGTATGGATTAAAACAAGCACCTAAGCAGTGGCATCGGAAATTTGATGAAATAATTTTATCGAATGGTTTTAAGTTAAACCAATCGGATAAATGTGTGTATAGCAAATTCGATGACTTTGGTAAAGGAGTCATCATTTGTCTATATGTTGATGATATGCTTATCTTTGGTACTGACCAAAGACAAGTGGATTTGACTAAGTCATTTTTATCATCAAACTTCGATATGAAGGATATGGGGGAGGCGGATGTGATTTTAGGAATTAAAATCATTCGTGAAAACAATGCCATTACTTTAACTCAATCTCATTACATTGAGAAAGTGTTAAAGAAATTCCATTGTGATGACTATTCTACAGTCAGTACTCCATATGATTCGAGTGTAAAACTCATGCCCAATATGGGTGTTGCTGTGTCCCAGTTGGAATACTCCAAGGTAATTGGGTGCCTTATGTATGCTATGACTAGCACAAGGCCAGACATTGCATTTGCGGTAGGCAAACTAAGTAGATACACAAGTAATCCTAGCACGCATCATTGGCAGGCTGTTAGGCGTGTATTAAAATACTTAAAGGGAACCAAAGACTTTGGTTTGACATATGTCGGATATCCTTCGGTAATAGAAGGGTATTCTGATGCGAGTTGGATAACCAATATAGAGGATCATTCCTCTACTTCTGGTTGGGTTTTCCTACTCGGAGGCGGTGCTATAAGTTGGGCTTCAAAGAAGCAAACTTGTATTACGAGTTCCACTATGGAATCGGAATTTATAGCACTTGCGGCAGCTGGTAAAGAAGCTGAATGGTTAAGGAATTTGGTTTATGAAATTCCTTTGTGGCCAAAGCCTATTTCGGCGTTTTCAATTCATTGTGACAGTGCAGCCACTTTGGCTAAGGCATATAGTCATGTTTATAATGGCAAGTCAAGACACTTGGGCGTTAGACATAGCGCGATCCGTGAGCTGATCACTCAAGGAGTAATCTCTATTGATTTTGTGAGATCACAACATAATCTTGCTGATCATTTGACCAAGGGATTAGCAAAAGACTTGGTAGTAAAGTCGGTGATTGGGATGGGTCTGAAGCCTCTTTGAATCTTCAAATATGGGATACCAAATTCATTTCTAATTGTATTAGAACCAGAATTCAATTGGGAAGCCTATATTTGAGATTGAAACACATGGAAATTATCCCAAAGGTATGTGTTTGAACCTGCATGTTAAGGTTGAAGTTAATTCTTAATGAATCATTTGATAAAGTGCATTTTGCAGGTGCACGAAGAAATGATTCACCTATATGAGTGGGAAGTGTGGCAGCTTCAAGAGTCGTGGCTAAGCTCTATATACACTCAAGAATGGATGGGATACAAGGCCTAAATTTTGTATCGGAAATCATTATAGAATGTATTTGGAATTATGTGTGTAGTATCTTTTATGTATTCAGATGGGTTGAAGAGTTCAATCTTTTAAGACACTCTGATTCTCGAATATATAAGTTGTATATAACACTAAGATGAAAATTCAATCTTCAAGACATTTTCATTTTATGCATAATTCTGGCTGTTATTGTTAAAATAAGTGATTCAAGGATTACACTTAAATGGGGGAGGAATGTTGATGATTTAAGTGAAATCATTGTCCATTTAATGTAATTGGATTCATACAAAGTTTCGGTTATAATCCTAAGGCACTATAATGTGATTAAGGAGGTGCGGAGTGCACGATCATGTAAAAGTGATAAAGGATTATGTGTTGGATAAGTGGTAGTATATATGCTGAAATTAATACTTGATTTTAGTATGTATATGATGTTAATTTCGTGGTTGCATGTTTAGACATGCAAATCACGAAATTGCATGCATGGAAAATATTTGAATTATTTTCCAAAAGGTGTGACCATTATGAAATGGTGCAACTCTTTCCAAAGGGTGCAGCCCTTCATGAAAGGGCATTTTCACTATCCAAAGGGGTGTTTCAACACCTATATAAGGGTGTTGAAAATCAGATTCTAAGACCCACGAAAATTAAGAGCTTTGTGTTAACGAAGTATAGCGAATAAACATTCTATAATATACTTGTTTCTACGCCAAAGAACAAGTGCGGTATTGTCTTATCCTAGAAGAAGTTTCGTGATACCTTGGCTGTTATAGGGTCGAAATATTCTTTAAGGAAAACGTGTAAACGTGATTCAATATTTTCCAAAGCCTCCACATTCAGAAACACACAAAAGAAACAACATGAAACACAAAAATAAAACAATAAATATGCCGTTTACAACTATTTTAAAATAAGAAATATGACAGGTTGAAGCCTTCCTAAGACTCCGTATTCGAGCATCTTACCGGAGATATTGAACTCCAGAACTCCAACCAGAGAAAGCGGCCGAACAAGTTATTCACGGTCGTCTGCGTCGTCGTTCGCAACAGATCAAGGTGGGCTTGAGGAGAAACGAGAACTTTTGATAGGGTCCACACCCGCAAGTCCACTCGGATTCTCATCTTCTAATATAATAAGGAGAATGAAACACAAATATAAAACAATAAATATGCGTTAACAATATTTTTATGTTTTTCATTATATTTTATATTTTTTCCAATTGTTTCAAGTGCAAGATGAGATAGTTACAAGTGAGAAGAGAGACAGGTTAAAATATAAAACTAAAATGAAACATTAAACTTTCATTCAACCATAAGATATTAAGATTAGGAATTCGTCCATTAATCCAATAGTTCAAACACTTCACCATCATATTAAATTCTAAAAAAAATTCAAGATTAATTTTGTTTTAAAAATCATCATACTAAAAGAAAAGAGTGGTTCAATCCATTCATGATAAACTACAAAATTTATTTTCACACATTGTAATTCAATTGCATTAGATGAGGATGAACATTAGTTTTTCTACAAGAAAAAATCAATTATATTAGCTACAAATAGAGCAACTCAGTACAATTCATATTATAATCATTATCCCACAAAAACTGGTCATGGAGCACTGAAAAATGACAGAGGTTACACTATAAAGTCCAGATTGATCATAAAGTCATATAGGTTACTAATTTCTCATCATTGCTTTAATGGAAATAATAATCAAATTATTATTTGGTTAACTGATTATATAGTTAAGCGAGAAGGAATCAATTATAACCCAAATCGTTTAATACTATCGAGGCATTGTATTTGAATTAGTTGTCAAACAAATAATGAGAAAGAAAATAAATCATCCAATAGCTATTCTGGAGGTTTTTACTTATTATTTTATATATTGCAAATAAAACATGTAGTAGAAATATATATTTAAAATATTTTTTTATTATTTTTACTAATTTAGTATTGATTTTATTATAAAATTAAAAAAAGAGAAAAATTTCTCATGAGCCCTAATCTCAATTTTTTTCCTTTGTGGACAAGTGCAATTTATTCCTTTTGTTAATTCAAATATAACACAAAATAAATTATCACGTAGAAATAACAATAAAACTCTAATTTAATATTATTTACTATTTATTTAAACCTAATAAAATATGGTTTAGCACATTTGTCATTTGTGGTCTAATCTCAATTTTTTCGTTGTTAATTCAAATAAAACACAAAATAAATTATCACGTAGAAAAAACAATAAAATTCTAATTTAATATTATTTACTATTTATTAAAACCTAATAAAATATGGTTTAGCAAACTAGTTGAATTTTTTGGGTCGCTTGGAGGGGTAGCTGTAATAATAAACTAGTTGAATTCTCAAATGAAATACAAGTGAACACAAAGGAAAAAAAGAATTGTTTTTTTTTTTTTGTTTTCATATATTCATAATTTATTTCCCTTATTCAAATGATTCCAACTACTACATTATTTATAACTAAATCATAGTAAGTGATAATCCATTTAAAATTTTAGAAGACACTTACAATTAATATTCAATTGCATAAGTAGTTACATAAATGTAATCAACTCTTTCATGCGCTCCAACCCCATCATTCTCAATGAGTTGAAAATGATTCAACCTCGAATCGTTATTAGCTTCATCCTTGATCATATTATATACAATGTTCGACATTAAGAACATATGAAGTACAAATATGATACATCAAACAAATTTTATAGCATATAGGAACGGGTTTTATAGCATATAGGATTACTAACTTTCAAAAGTTCCACCAGACTGATTTTTAGCGATGCGAGTTTGTTGTGAGCACAAACGACGGAAGCAATCCTTCGTTAAAACAGCTCAAACATGCATATATATATATATAGTTTGTTTGTGTATAAGAATTTAGAACAAGTTAAAACAGCTCAAACATGCACATATACATATGTATATAGTTTGTGTATAAGAATTTAGAACAAGTACAGTTGTTGGAATAATGTTCAATAATAGTTGAGAGTATGTGTTTCGGATTTTGAGGGCAGTTGGATTTTCTTAAAATAAAAGTCATCAAGCAACCATTGAAAATATGAAGAGCACATTCTCCAGGAGATGTACATATCCTCAGTAAGTACTACAAAGGCTTGAATACATATGTATCGAGGATAAAGTGTACATATGGCCAAACTTCAACAAAAGATGTTTTGATGGCCAGAACTCTCATTGTCGATTATCGGAGCACGCATGCTGTTTAGATCCCTTGTCTGGCAAATCAATAAACTGGGAGAAAGCTGAGCTCAGAGGCATCGGCAGTTTCATTGCAAATAAAACCATGGCCTTGGTAGCAATGCTGTATGAGACTGTTGTTATCTCATCAATTGTCTCCTCATATTGGTCATAAACGTAACACAAAGTAAATGAAAGGATCAACGCTGCCAATGTTCAACCTCAATAAGGAATGGTAATCCAGAGTAACAAAATAAGAACAAGAAAATCAAGTTATAATTTGAGTAGCTATTTCATACCCAAACCAATGGCTGCAGTCAGGTATTGGGAAACTATCACCTTACAGATATACAGGAAAGTGGACACCTGGTTTGAATTAGAAAACGAGTTAAATCTTGTCTATAGAGCATTATAACAAAAACTAGTGATGAAATAAACAATCTATTTCATTCATTTTGTAATATTTTATTTCATTTTACACGAGGAAAATTCACAAGGATCAAATGTCTAAATGAGGGAATAAACACATTTGGCATTATCGTTGAAGATATCTTGTGAAGCTCAAAAAACAAAGAATATTAATGTCTTTAACAAAATCATTTTCAAGCATTTAAACTAAAATTCACTTATCTCTTCACACTAGAATATAAGACACAAACTATTGATAAAAGAAGGAACATACAAAAGGAAAAAAAAATAGTAACACGAAATTAGAAAAGGGATGTGGTTGACTTGCCACGCGTCAAGAATATATGAATACACTCAAATGTGAAGTGGAAAGTATTCCCATATACAGTTGATCAGATACCCTTCTTACAAGATTCACAACTCATGTCTCCAACAATCCAACATAAGTTTTCAGTATTTCAAAGAACATAAAACATGAGTTGTGAATCTTGTAAGAATCATCAGTATTTCATCAATTGTAGGCCAACCTTTCTGCCCCAAGGTTTCTATATATTCTATATATTTATTTATTTATCCCAATATATTAGACACATACAATATGATAAAGTTTGCGATTCTATAATAAATAAATATTAGTATCTAAATATACATCACTATGATCCGGTACACTATTGCTCGAGTTCTCAACAAAGAGAGAAAGCGAATGGTCACGTTATAGCTAATGAAGACCAGAAAATCTAACTAGATCAGTGAAAACAAGTCGGTCAATAACATACCTTCAAGAAGATAGACCAATCTTTTCCTTGAGCCAATGACTTTATTAGACAATCCGCTTTATCCAGCATACATTTCATGGTGAAAAAAAGGTTCCGCATATTTATTTCTGAGATCTCAAAATACGATGATGATATTCTAGGGACTCTGGATCCAAATCTGTAGGAAATATATGATTGAACCAAGCAGCATGATATTAATTAAAGCCAAGTTACAGAGAAAACTAAAAAGTAAGGGAAATTTTAATTAAGTCATAAATAACAGTAATTAACTCGGTTAAATTCAGAGAAAACACTGCAGTTGTTTACTTCATAAAGCAGTTTAGAATCAGAAACAAAATAATGGATTATCCAAAATAAATAATGATCAAATTAACAAAAAAAAAATATAGAGGCAAAAAAAAGGAAGTAAAGAAAAGGGGAGAAAGGGGTAATTACAAATATTACCTCCTTCAGGTTTAGCCTTATAGCAAAATACGTTAATCTTTAATAACTTGGTACTACCTATTAAACATATATTTTTATTAACAAATTGCATTGTTAAGATAGATGTTACAGAAAGATAATTGAATTATTTGCAACTAAACCGGGGTATAAGTGCAGTTAGCCTAAAAAGAAAATAGAGAAGAAACTAGGTGGATGAATTATTAAAAAAAAAAAAGGGACGGACAATGCTGTGCAAGTATCGTATCATGAAATCAGACTTACCCAATCAATGGTATAATGTGATGTCCAGAAAGCAAAACAATGATCAGCAAAAAAAGTTTAGCAACTGATGAGATAAAGGCTCCACCCGATAGGAAAAACCAGAAATACAAGAGGGCGAGAACTAGAAAAGAAAAAAAGGTTTTCTTCTCAGTTCTCCACAGCAAAATATCTGCAACTGCATTAATTTAATATAGTGTCAGTGGAAAGAAAAGAAATACATATAACATCATTCAATAACTATATGAGCAATACCAAACAGTTAAACAAATGAAAGCACAACAATTAAACAAATGAAAGCATAACAAAAACAACATGTTGCAAACTAGGGATGTACAAGAAAGGTGTATGTAAGCCAATAGGATAAATAATCAGCTAATCATTACTGGTCGTATACACTACATGAGATAGGTTGTTCAGTAGCAACTCACAAACTCACTTTATTAACAAGGGATCATCCAAGTGCTTGAACAGAAACCGTTTATTTCACGAATATAAAATCGCAATATAGTACCACAAACTAGAAGTAATACTTACATTCCCCATTGCCTAACAGCTTCTCCACTTTTGACAGTTCAGCGGAGTCCTTATATTTCATGAAAGAGGAGTCCACCGTTAAATGGGAGAATGAGTCAACTGTTAGCTTCACCGCCTCCTGTGCATAACAACATCTTACTTTATTACATATATCAAGAATGTTAACTCTACTCAAATTGCCGTTATGGGTGGACGAAGATCCCAGGTAAATGAGCATGTGATAACTAAACCTGATAAACTTATAAACCAGCATTTTTCATTGTACTAATCTCAATGCAAAAATAGGGAAAAATGCATACAATAGCTAATAATGTCTGTATTCCGAAATAGCGGATAACAATCAAATCATATAAATCAAAGAATTTGCAATTACAGCTTTAGCTGAAGTGGTATATCATATATGTACCTCCTTTGGGAAGTGGTCAGGGTATCTAAATTCGCTTGGTGTGTGGGTTTGATATGTAGGCCATTTATGAGGCCAATTGTTTAGATGAAAATATATAAATTTGAATTTTTCTACCATGACCAATCAAACAATCGGTTTTCTCTAGTTAATTTTGTGTGTATCCAAGTATTTCACTGTCGAGGTTTTACAATGGAAATGCTGTACGAGGGCACTTACCTTGTTGAATTTAAAGGTCATGATGGAGGTACATGATCTGAGTGTCAAGTGTATTATATAGTTTTGATGAACAAAAACGACGGAATCATTGCACATTATGTGGTATCTAAAAGGCCCTTTCTGAAGACCATTAGAAATTCTAAAGTGAGTTGTCTGAGATGATTAAACCGTTCCAAGTAAAAATATCCTACTTCACACTACTTCATAGCTAATGCCCAATATTCCACTCACAGTCAGATCATCAATCATAATCAAGGAGATATGTCAACGAATAGCAAGGGGTGAAGGGAAAAGTATTCCATGCGCACATAGTAAAAGTAGGCCTTAGGGTAATTTCCGCAAACTAGTCTTCCAAGCAACTAAGCAAGCAATTCATTTTGAGTAATCTACAGTTCATGTTATAAACTGCTATTAGTTAAAATGGTAGTATATTTTTATATTATTGGTTTAAATATAACTTGCTAGGGTTTAACATTGATCTACAGACTACACTGACGAAGAAGGTTAAAAATGATGACCCTTATGTCTTTTTGTGCCTCAAACTTCCCAGGATATAGCTTAACCTCACCTTTTAGGTACTCCATCAAACATATGAAGATAGTTCTATATAATACATAGACATTCATAAAAATATAAAATTATAGATAACATCAATGATGGAGACTTACTTCGATGGAGACAATTGGAGAGTATTTAATATGTTTATTTGCTGCAGAACAAGTAAAAGTCCTTGTGCGTGAGGCTAAAGCAGCAATATTGTAAACAGAGGCGCATAGATCTCGCCTTTTGGAGACTGACTTTACATGCATCAAATTTATAATATAAGTGATACAATGGACCATCCAGGCAGGTAGACTGATGACAGGCCTGCAATCAGTTATGTATCACACACTTCACCAAACCGTACCAAGTTCAGCCCAAAAGGGCTACAAGAATCGGATGAAACGGAAACTTGGAGGAAATAAAAATTGAAATTTAAAACATCAAAAAGAATAAACATACTATTCACACAAAACAGATACAAGGAACACCTGATACTCCAACTTTCACAGTGCGGATTAAAGATAATGGGGCAGAAAATTGATAATGGGCACAATTAATGAGTGGTTGAGAATATAAGATTAGAAAAAGGAGGAGGACGAGCTGGTCGCTCCTCTAGTTGAAGTATCGGACTCAATGTAGGAACTAGGGATGTGGAAAACATGACAGGAATTCTCTACCCCAATGCTTTAGTTCTTTGATTCTATCCTAGTCGATCCGGAGTTTCCCTCTTGTATCGACCCCTACATAGGCACAATATTACTAGTTGAATTGCCACTCAAGTCAGAGTGACAGAAACCAAAATCATTTCCGCAATATATAATACTCCGTACTACATTACTACTAAATTTCGTCATCCTACAGCTAAATTGATGACGTATCTTAAGACTAGTTGGCATGTGTTTTCTGTCAAATCAGTATTCTTCTAAAAAATATTGAAATATTTTTAAGAAAAGTTTTGAATTATAAAGAGGAAGTCATGCGTTGTGAAAACACATTGTCTTGATTGCATCATCAACATCGAATTTAAATGGAACCAATGCTAGTAGATAGATTATTAGAGTTATTAACTAATGCACATTGTTTAAATTCCAATTGACGATAAATATATTGAATCTATTTGTCTATAAAGTCTAAACTCTAACTCTAAGTCTCTAAGCAAACAACTTTAGATATCTGGCAACTGTAGTCAAGCCAAGCAACTAAAGGAGTCAGTCCGGGTTAGACCAGTTGGGATTCTGGCTTTGGACCGGTGTGCGGTTCAGGCAGGTTAGGTCAGTCTCGAGTCCACTCAGGAGTATGCAAGATATTTTACAGGTTTTGCTAGAACTGCTCTTTAGTTTTTTGCAAAATATTCCTTTTAGTCAAATAGGTCAAGATAATAAACTATTGCAAATCTCAATTCAATTTATCTCAATAAGAAACCAATTAGAATAAGAGAGTGAATTGATACTACTTAACCAATATATATATATATATATATATATCTGCACATACACATATCAATAACTCAGAAGCATTAATTAAAGTAGATTATAGATAATAAAAAATTGTAATGAATTACTTCTGTGCCTCTTAAAAGACGATATCCTTCTTACATCAACTCCCAGATTTAAAAGCATAAGCATGTGCGTCATAGTTATTTGTTCATAATGTAGCATTAATGCATTGATATTTGTCTATTTGATTTTCACTAATCACTTTCTGGAATACAAACCCCAGTCTTTATATATGTGCAGATATATATATATATATATATATATATATATATATATATATATATATATATATATATATATATATATATATATATATATATATATATATATATATATATATATATATATATATATATATCTGCACATACACATATCAATAACTCAGAAGCATTAATTAAAGTAGATTATAGATAATAAAAAATTGTAATGAATTACTTCTGTGCCTCTTAAAAGACGATATCCTTCTTACATCAACTCCCAGATTTAAAAGCATAAGCATGTGTGTCATAGTTATTTGTTCATAATGTAGCATTAATGCATTGATATTGTCTATTTGATTTTCACTAATCACTTTCTGGAATACAAACCCCAGTCTTTTACGGGGAAGATCGTAATAAGTCAAACATGAAACTAAGTTATACGTACATTTTTTTAATGCAGATTCCAAAACATTAAACAATAATGGAAATTTTGTTACCTCTGGTAGCCTAAGCCCTGCAGTAACAGAGATGCGAAATCCCAAAATCGCATTGGCTCGAGATTTGTTATAAAGAAGACCTACAAAAAAGTTAGTGCAACAATATCGTCACATAAAGTAATAATAGACAGCATAGAGAGAAGCTCGGATTTTGAAAATACCTTCCCAGACACAGTTAACATCTGAGAACTTAGAGATTCTTCAGCACAGATATGAGCATAGGCAACATTCTCTACGAATGTGAAGTCCGAAAGATTGTTTTCGCTTCCTATAATATACTGAAATGAGAAGTCTATTACTAATTCAAAAAAAATACAAACCTAGCTCAATCATTAATATCCAAAATGTGACAGGTAAATCCAAAGGAAGTATTAATGTTGAAGCCTTACAGATTGCACCAATTTCATTTACTACATTTACCCAAATATATATAATTCTCCTTTTTAGGATGCACCAAAAACACATGTAGTCCAGTTTCAATTATTAGTACTAATTTTCGCTTGCATTTTCTAATATGCCCCGATAGTATATCGAAAACTAAAAGCTCGGAAAGCAACTTTTCGGGGAATATAGTAAAACTTCAATACCCACAATTAAGAAAAATGAGAAGTATAAACTTTTGTAATATATAAAAATCCAATCCATTTATACTCCACAATTTAATCATAGTAAGTTAATCGTAGTGGGGGATTTCCATGCTGTGTCGTAAATTTATTTAGGTGTTCAAACTTTGTACATTTAGTGGAGTTTTTTCAATACTTCTCCTAATCTATGTGAAAAGTTATACTCCCTTCGTCTTGTTTCTTTTGGGCAAAGAGATTGAAGAAAAAAATATTGTGTATGTGTGGTGGGTTTGTGTAGTTGTAATTACTTATAAAGGGTTTTTTAAATAATCATAAGTAGAAAGTAAAGCACTTTCAATGGGACACCCAATACGGAAAGTAGGACCCTTTCAACGGGATGGAGGGATTACAAAAGAAGCTGCCATTTTCACATGTGATTAACCACTATAGCAGAGAAATGATGGTCTAGCCACAAAGTAACATAATATAAGAAGTCTAACTAAAAGAGCAATCAATCTATTACTTCAATAAAAAAACAGATAGTAAGCAAAGTAATTGTGTAATGTAAACTAGCTTTCAGACCTTGGCCCAGTTGGATTTTGCTATATTTAGCAGCAAGGGTAACAATTGCTTATCTCCAGGTCCAAACACATTGCAAGGACGAAGAGCACATGTTAAAAGGCCATCAATATCATTAGCATTTAAGATCAGCGCCTCGGCTTGAGTCCTAAGATCAGTGATCATGTCCCAGAACTGTAGCAGAGCATGCACAACAAGAAAAAAAGTTCAAAATAATTGGCTCATAGAGAAAGTAAAAGAACCCTTAGAATTTTACCGAAATGCATACTTGGCCAGAATATGGCAGGGACTCATCTCCACCACATATATCATGTACGTTATCGAAAATCACATCAGCAGAACTGTTGTATATTAGATGTTTAACGTTACATTCACGACAAGCTTTCACTACATTTTTAGCACCTGAGAAATTGAAGGAATAAGGGCATCATTACAGGATCAGATACCATATAGCAGATTCATTCAATATAATACCATTGCTAGAAACATACTATATTTTACCTTGAACAATGATTTTGTAGCAAAGATAGAAATCAGTGGGGAATGAATCCATAGAGTCAATATAAAATACAACGGATGCACCTTCAATAGCTGCACATAAGAAGATAATACTAAATAAAATTCTGGTAAAAGAAACTGAAGCACCAAGTACCAACTCAAATTACAAAGGTCTCGGCAAGGGTTATATATAGAAAACAAGGGTTAAGTCTACTGAAACCAATAATTATAATACCTACACAGGAGGTGCCTATAATTAAAAGCAGAAATGTGTCTTAAATGTGGCAAGAGGAAAGGGAATATATCTTGCAATAAGAAACATCTCTTGTTAATTGTTAATGTTCCACGTAGAAGAGCTCCTTCAGCCTGATAATATTTACATTACTATATTTATATGGCACACTACAAGTACAGTTCTAAATTCTGATTAGTAAATCATGACATCCATTTTCATACTGCCAAAATAATTAAGAATCCAAAGATGCACCAAAAGCATCTTTCATAAGTTGATTAGAATCCTAAATCCCAATGCATAACTGCACAAGTTATTATCAAGGTGAAAGCAAAAGGTAAAGTAAAACAAAGTCTTAACATTTTTAATGATTATGGCATCTAATTCTTTAACCTGACCAATTACACCACAATAATTATTATGGCATCTAATTCTTTCATAATTCTTTCACATTTTAATGATTATGGCATCTAATTCTTTCGTAACATTTTATTGAAAGAAATCAAAAGGTAAAAAAAAATAGAAAAAAAATGTCTATAACCTGACCAATTACACCATAATAATTAATGATTATGGCATCTAATTCTCACATCAATAATTTTGAGATATACATGATTTATCTTCAAACACATCTAAAGTTAGTTTGCTGGATTTAACATGTCATAAATATTACTAGCTTTTCATAGGCAATGTAAAAAATTTAAAATATAGATAGAATTATCTATTATCAAAATCGAATATCAGATAACACTTGCACATTAAAACTCAAAATGTTGTAGCAAGTAAATCAAAGTGCGCTTATCTGCCTGTTAACTAAAAACTAAAGTGAGTCAGTATTGACGAACTTATCATATGGGGCAGCCATATTTGTGTTACACATCAGTGAAAACCAGAATTTTACAAACAATTACAGTATCGCTTCGAAGTAAACTCAGCCTTAAACCTATTGATATTTGGCAGTGTAATACATCCATGAAAACACCAACAGACACAGACATATCACTTGGGATTTATTTAACATCAAACGATCAAAAGCTCAATCAATCATCATGTGAACCTAAGACAACACACGAGAATTAGACTAAGATGGATAACATTTCTCCGAAAAAAACCTACCCGACATACCAACATTAAATCTGTATACAAAATTAAATAAATAACAAAGGACTACAAACCAGTCCTCCACGACCCTCGTAGCACAAGTGGTACAAAATCACCCTTGCAAGGCCGTTAATCAGGATCCGAGTCCTGATTTCTACATTGAAATTTGACATTTATACCCTACCCTCTTACCACCACTCCAGTTAATTAAAAGTTATAAGAGCCAAAATAAATAAATAAATATTACATATTATTAAGAAAAACTGCAAAAAATTACATTTGGTATCTAAACGCACCGGATGCAACTAATCACAACACTTATCAGAAAAAAAGAAGCATTCAATTAAAACCGTAACACGGAACATGATCAACAGCAGTTATTCATAATCAAAAGCCTGATTAAAACCGAACAAATAAAATTAAATACCTTCGACGATTTGGGACTGATCACGCACATCAACCTGAAAATAAACCGCGCGGCCGGAAGAAAAAGCGTCGGCGAGAAGCGATCCGGCGGGGTCGAGTTCGGGAGATTTAGCGGCATCGACGACACGGACTATCCATTTGCCGAATCTCAGCAACCTTTCCACCAAGACGCGACCTATGAATCCCCTGCCGCCCAATACTGCGCACGTTTTTATATCTCCGCCGTGCCCTCCAGCGTCGCGTTTCGCCATTTTCGACAATCGACAAAAATCAGAAAGAGGAAATTAGAGAGAGAAGTGACGAAGAGACTGAAGAAAGGGACAGATCGTGTGGGGTAGGCTCCACCGGAATCAAATAATGGTGTCGGGTTTTGGTCACCTGCTTTGAACTTTTATTTCCCTCTTTTTTCTATTTTTTTTTTATATTGAAAAGATAAAATATTTAAGGAGAAAAGTGTTAAAAACAATTACTAATATTTAAGGAAAAAAGTGTTAAAAACAATTAAAAAATAAGGGGAGTGTATTTATTAAATTATAAAGTGAAAAAATAAGAATTATTATTTTGAAATATCTATATAACATAAACTGTTACTTGCTTTTTGATGTCAATTGAGCACTTATTTATAGAAATTAGTATGCTGTAGCCCGTAGACTGTAGTGAGAGGTCAATTGAGCACTTGTTTATAGAAATCAGTATACTGTAGTGAGATCTTAAGACGAGTTGTTATTTGAAGAGTACAATATAAAATGCAAGTTGTAAAGGGCGTTCGGGATAGTTATTTATATTGTAGGCCTCTATAGTATAATCAGTCAAGAAACATGAAAAGTGATTTCGATCTATGATTCATCATATATGAACGTGAATAAGATTCACATATTCATCTATTTTGCAGCACTTGAATATGTTATTCAATTATTTGATGATGAGTAAGTTTGGTGAAGTCATCAATCAATAAAATTTGATTTTAAAGCAATAAAATTGATCTGGATTTATTTGTAAGTTATTGAAATGTTTTTTTGTTTGCACTTTTTTCTCCACTAGCTATTGTGTAACTTTGCCGCAATGGATGAAATGTTGAAGTATTTTCCCATCACTTTTTCACCCTGTTGGTGTGAACTTTTTTTTTTGTTTTTTATATACTTAAATTTTTATACTATTAATTAATATGAGCTAAACGCATAATAAATTAATTATAATAAGCAAAAATTTAAAGTAAGAACATTTTAGTTCAAATAAAAAATTCAAACGATTTTATAATAATAACACAAAATGTGATTCATGAAATCACTTTTCCTATACAGTAATATATGACAATGTATGACCTAGAAATAAAAGGGTCGTCTGTACTTCAACCATATGTACGGTGTCGATTTCTACTTCCAAACTATCAGATACAAATTATTTAAAGTTATCCTTGGCTTGACGTATGACACCTAAGGCCTCTGCGTCGTCTGCAGACTCTGGTATATTGAGAGACTGCCTAATTTCTACACTTGAAGTGCGAAGAAACGGGTTGCATGATTTCTCTTGCCTTAATGAGGTTGGGATCTACAATGCAATATGAAAAACAAAACAAAAAACAAAAAAAGAAGTTATATAACTGGAAAATAAACAAAGAACAGTAAAAAACCCTTGAAAATTCATTTGTTTTTATTTCTACTATCCACATGATTGGTATCCCGACAAAATAAAGCATGGTGTGAATTTAAACAGGCATTCTATAGTTCATTTCAGTATATACCCAGAAAAATTGGTTAATTGCAATGAAGCAAATACTACGTTGAGTGACCGGCCACAAAAACATGGGGGTTAATAACAAACCAACAAGCCAAATGATTTACTAAAAATCCAGACTTAAAATCCACACAGAGAAGGCGCAAACAAAACATCCAAATATTTCAAGAATAATAATTAAAAAAAAATACCGTTGGCAGGCCCTTTTTGCGGAGGCGAGTTACATGGGCAGCATAAGACTGCAGTTCCTCATTTCCGGGTTCTATAGATAGTGCGAACTTTGAATTACTCTGTTAAAATAGCCACACAATTAAAGCCACACTAGGAGACAGAGTAAGGGAAAAATACGAGAGGAGTGATAAAACATAAAAGATGACGTTATTTACCAATGTGTATTCGTGACCACAATATACAATAGTATCATCTGGCAGTGATGTAATCTTCCTCAGGGAAGAATGCATCTGTTGCACACACACAAAAAAAACGACGTATGAGGTTACAACGAAGAAGGGCAAAGGGATATTGGAAATGGATGCAGACAAGCATATCCTAATCACAGTGGAATTCCACAAACAATAGAAGTCCATTTAAAGAGCATATCTCCAATAATCGGGTTAAGATTGTGAGGTTACATAGAACAGAGTCATAATATCACTGATTACCTGCTTGGGGGTTCCTTCAAAAAGTTTGCCACATGATAAACTGAATAAAGTATCTCCTGTGAATATAGACTTTAAACTGGGAATGTAGAATCCAATGTGACCTGATTGCCAGGAACAATAAAAGATAAAAGAAACTAAGTGAGTTTTACTTGATCTACAATCATATAACAAAACTTTATGAGAGCAAAATATATTTTTATAAACATACACTACTTGGTAATTGAGTTCCCGTGGAAATATTTGTCCTAGTTTGTTCAAAGCCGAACTTAGCTAGGTAGCCAGCAATTTTATTTTATTCTCAATTAATTTATGGTAGCATAAATAAAGTTCGTATATTGTTTAGCTTACTAATTTCATCAATAAGACAAGTAAATTCACACATAAATTATTTATTACTCTCATCTAATAAAAACTTGACAAAAACAAATGGATATACTTAAGCAGAAGTCCAACCTTGTGTGTGACCAGGGGTCGCCATCACAAGCACCTCATGGCTTGCAAACATCCATTTGTCTCCATCATTTAAAGCTATGTCGATACCAGGAATTCTTTCTTTGTCTAAAGCTGAGCCAATAATCTACAGAAATATAATTAAGAGTTAGCGATTAAATATACTTAAAGACAACTGTGTAATGATGATCAAGTGAAAATAGAAATAGATATGCCACACATAATCAATCACATAACTACTGACTGATCCTAAAGTTAGTAAAGTAGATTATTCATGAAAATAAGCATGTATTGAAATCACTCCAGAAAATGGGATGAAATGTTGTATAACAATCAGAAGCAAGCATGGAAAGGGCCAAGTGGTCTCCAATTAGATGACCGAGAAAGAGAAGCATCCAACACGTCATTTTAATAACCCCAATATCAAGTGAGAAGGCTAACCGAAAATGTATGAAGGGGCACTTCATCAAGATGCCTGTTTCACACCATGCAATTGCTTTATCAAGACCCATTTTATGGAAGGATGACAGATCCCCTTAAAATGAGTTACATAAATTATAGAAGCATCTCACAATTTATTCAAGGAGCAAACCTTGACGGAGAAATGGCAGACTAACAATATTCTAGTAACAAAATTATGCATGAAGAGGAATCCAAAGCAGCCATTTCCGATAATGTATGGTTGCATACAAATGAAGAGGGACGTTTAGTGGAGATTATAGTAATACACTCCCTAGATTTGTTTGGTATTTTATTAAAAAGCTATTATGATGCAAAAACAAGCTGTTTAAGAACTGATAAGATGCTCAAAAAAAATGTATCTTCGCCACTTTTTAAAGTTATCCTATAAGCTAATAAGCTCTTTTATTTTTAGACATGTACATTTTATAAGCTTATAAAATCTTTTTATAAGCTCTAACAAACACTATCCAAGTCCTACATAAGCCCCAATCCCTCATTCTCCGAAGTATAGGATTTTCAAAATGGTGGCAGACAGTTTGTCTATGAAGAGTAAATTTAATAATAATAGTATTATTGGACTTTCTACCCTCCAAATCATCTATTCTTTAATATGGAATGCATGCAGTACTCTAGACTGATCAAGACTCCAGGTATCGTGTTAATCTGAATTCTGAAGGAAAAATGAGTGTAAACGTAACTGCAACTCATTTGTGCCCGTGTCCTTACTGTATATGTCAAGCATATACACACATGTGCAGTTACTAGTTATATCTTAGTCATACTGCCATACTACATGAAATGCTATATATTAGTTCTTTGGTATGCAGACATTCGCAAGTAGGCAAGCCTGCACATGGAGAAGGAACCACATATCCTTTGATTGGAAAGGTTTAGTAAGAACAAAAGAACTAGAAAATTTTTAGAAACCCTTTCTGCTACCACAGAAGTGGACCCTTTCTGTTAATTACCGCAGCATAAAATTAATGATATGAATATTTTTCCCAAGAAATTTGTTATTCACCAATGGAGTTACGAGGAAACTTGAAACTACGTCCAAAGCTAGACAGGCAATTTATGTGTTAGTTGATAACTATCACATTATAAATCAGCTATAGCAGAATGATATCAATCATTTCGTATAGGTATATATCCATGCATGCCTTTATTTATTTAATGCGTCTCGTAGTTAGATGCTACAAAAGGTCAAGTATACCATACCTTTGCACCATACCTTTCTTTTAAATCCATGTTTCCACCAGTGTGATCATAATGATGATGAGTGTTCAGAATGTAATTCAGATTCCAGTTTCGCTTGTTCAGTGCATCTATTATAGGAACTGATTCAGAAGGATCAACCACTCCAACTGTTCCAGTATCCACATCACGTAATAGGTATGCATAATTATCTTGAAGACATGGTACCTAGAAAAAAGAAAACCATGCAAAATAGGTACAATCCTGTAAGTTTATCTAGCTAGCTATGCAAGTAAAAAATTACACATAGTTTGTGTCTGTAGAATGTATACGTCAAAATTCGTTCATACAATACCTCTAACCTGTTTAAATATAAAAACAGATACAAATTTAACCTTTTTTCTCTATAATCCATTTATATATAAAAATAATCTACGATGGTGCTTTTGGTTTGCTTGATTTTCCAATTCGAAAAATTATTCAGATCAGCAAAGTTTGGCGTTATCGGTTTGCTAGCATGTTCGGCACAATTGAGATTACTATGAACAAATTCAAGGGTCTTTATCTAATTCTTTTTATTTCCTTTTCAATCCTTACGAAGGGAGAGGGGAAAAATGTACCAGGGATGAACAAGCATAGAAGTGGTAGACATGACATGATATCCTGTAAGGATAGGGAAATGGATAAAAAAAATCGTGGACAACTGCTTCTAGTTAATGCCACAGTCACATCTTTTAAGCCATTATTACAAGTTCAGATGTTATTATTGTTTCCAGTACAATTTGACATTCTTATAAGATTATTGACAAATAATTTATTGAGCTTTTAGCTGCCTTTAACACTGCAAATATGATTTCTTTCTAAAACTCAGATCATAAGTAAATTATTTGCCAAACCACCTTTTAGAACGAGTTATGATATAGTTTGCAGTTTTGTAGTAGAGTTAGTTTTATTCAAATTCAAATGCGTAGATATCATCCTAAAACCTTTGGCGTTTCTTAAAGACTAAAACAATGTAATGCAGTAATCATGATCAGTTTTGATTTAGATTTCCACAAAACAAAAAGAGAAGGACAGCAAAAGAACAGTGCAGATTTGAGGCATGATCAACGGCGGCCTATGATCTGGTCATTCGCAGATGCAACGAACTCGCAAAATCTAGGTGTGACCAATATATAATATAAAACTTTATTCTAAAAATAAGATAAATATTAGTTTGGCTCACCAGTTCAATTTGCAAAGTCGAGGACATATAGGAGACGCTGCAAAAACGGGAAACTCCCCCGAGACTCCGGCTCACATTACGCGCGGTTTTGAATGGCAATGAAAAGAGCCTCATAAATCCATACAAGAGACTCTTTCTCAGGCAGAGTTGTCCCATTCCGGGCCATACGGATAGCTCCGATCCCTTCCGAAACAACACAACAAAAAAAACAATTATTGGTTGGGTAGAAAGTCACAACCATCAAACTAAGAAATAAACTATTAGTATAATATTATAAATCCACACCTTCGAAATCCCACCTACCAACATAATTAATTAATTAATTAATTTAATTTTCAGATTTCACAAAAACAAAAAACAAAAAAACATAATGCACTGTTCTTCATCCTCAAATAACCCTCCAAAATCAATAAAACAGTATCGCGATGGTTATACGTGAGGAACAATTGAAGAAAAAGAATGAAAAAAAACACAATAAATGAAAAGGACCGTGGAACGAGGGAAGGGAGGCATGGCCTTGGGCGAAGGCGCAGCTCTACACAGCGTCGTCTGCATCTTCTTGTCGTTTGCGAATTCGCTCTGTGCGAGCGAGGAGAGAGAAAAACGTAGATGACGCACGCACGCGGCGTTGAGTTATTAGTTTTAGATGGCGGGTGGGCCCTGTGGGTTATGTGAATGATTTTGCGGATTTTAGGGTATAAATTCTCTTATTTTAGAATTTTACATTTATTCACACCTCACAAAATAATGGAGTAGGATTGTATTTCATTTGTCCACTTTCATTTTTATTTTCTCAAAAAATTAAATTAATGGAGTAGGATTATTTCATTTGTCCACTTTTCCTTTTATTTTCTCAAGAAAATTAAATTTCATATACGTTCGTTCAAAAAAATATATAACAGAACCTAGACGAGCATTAACCTTATCGAGCGTGCTAAACAAAAATTTAATAATTATATAACAGAACCGAGACGAGCATTAACCTTATCGAGCGTGCTAGACAAAAATTTAATAATTATATAACAGAACCGAAACGAGCATTAACCTTATCGAACGTGCTAGACAAAAATTTAATGAACTCGAGCTCGGCTCATTAATAAAATTGACTATTATCGAGCAGCTCATCGAGCAACTCTATTTTTTTCAATTAATTAAACATTATTCAAATTAAAATATAAATATAAATATATAATAATTTAGCTGCTCGTTAACTAATGTTCATGCTCGTTTAAGATAACGAACAAAGCTCTACTCGAGAAAGTCAGCTCGTTTGCAGCCCTTATTCAAATATGAATATTTTTTAGACGTGGAAATAAGGGTTTGTAGAGCACACTAAAACTGTGACACAAGATCGCTATAACAAATTAAATTCTTCATAATTCAAAATGAATGATTTTTCACCCTCAATTACTAAATTCTTCATAATTCAAAATGAATGATGTTTCACCCTCAATTTTCGATTCCTTTTGTATTACTTGGGTGTGTAATGTAACATAAATTTTGCATTCTACTTTATGTCTATTTCATTAAATAAAAGTAAGCTAATTTAGAAAGAAAGAGTAAATACCCCCAATAAAAATACTGAATATAATTTTCAAATAATCAACAAGGCAACCAAAATGTTTACACTACAAAGGAAGGAGTGTATCCGGGTTCAATCAAAATAGTCTTTGAAACATATGTTAAAAATGAGATGCAAATTCGCTTTCAGCATGGCGGCAATCATAGCTCACAGGTCTTGCACAGTTAAACCTACAAGGTCAACGAAAACAGTTCAGATGAAGATTCTCACATTAGAATCTGCAAACTAAGAGTCGAGATTCTTTATGGGATTTACGGTATTAAGATTATTACGTAAAACAGACCTGGTGGAAGGGATTGCTTCAGTTTGTCAGCCTTCTCAAGATCATGGATACAGAGCGTGTAAAGATACTTTGAGCATCTAACTTTGAACTTCACCACATCTTTGCTCTTCTTGATCTTCACCGACTGAGCATCCTTCCTCCTTGCTGTGAGAAGGAAGTCCTTGATCTCATGAATCTGCTTAGGCTGTAAAAATAGTAAAAAGAAACGAACCAATGTAGTTAGAACTTAGATGCTCTCAAAAACCGTAAGGGGCGAGCATTCATGATAACCAAGGGTGTACATTTCAACAGGAAGGTTACAGCACAAGTCAAATACCCAAATTTAAGGTCAGTAACTTTCCCTACTCAATTACACAATAACCTACCTGTTCACACCACAAAAAAACCAATGAACATAACCCATTTCAGTTAACCAATGCAACTAGCAAAAAATAATCAATTAATCGATAACCCAATGTAAATGAACATACCCATTTACAACCCAAAAGGAATCAATGAACCAAAAATCCATATCAATTACCCGATAAAACTTAAAACTACCCAATTACACCCCTAAAAGAACCAAGAAATATATAACCATTAACCTAACCATTTACCTCCGTTTGATTCTAAATAGAAAACATATAAGACAACATTTGAACGAATACAAGATGTCTAATGATTTCGGAGCAACAGTATCATTTAACATCCAACAAAATCTTCAGAAAACACAAATGACATTCGAGGAAATGCGTTTGGTGTTCGAATAACAATACCTAACTAAAACCCAAAGCAAGAACAAAATGATTTCATTAGGAAGAGTAAAATTACATTGAACACGTGAACACAGGCAAAACAAAGCGAAAAAAACGAACTAAGAATATGACTATTACAAGAGATTTAAGGTTAATCAATCGACGGCATAGAGAATCGAAAGATTACCATTTTCGGCGACGGGGTTCGGGCGATGACGGCGAGAAAGAGTGTGCCAAGCTTAGAACCCTAATGTGGAGGTTTTGTATATATATTGAGTGCATCTAATATGCACAGTCGTAAAAACCCTTTAGTGGGCCTGGGTTTTTTAAAAGCCCGTATCTATGAATGGGGTTTTAAGCCCAACTACTTTTCTCTTGTTCAATCAACTCTTTCTTACATATTGAAAATGCTGATACTTAAACCTTCATTTTGGACTTTTAATTTTATGTTTTTTAAATAAATACTTAAACCTTCATTTTGGACTTTTAATTTTATGTTTTTTAAATAATTGAAAAAATATTTATATTGCCTTTCTTTATATAGTTTTTAATGCATACGTCCGTTTTCTATAATAATTCTAATATTATTATATTTATTTGAAAATTTTATAATGCTCATGTCTCAACTAGAGAAACGATATTTAATTGAAAATTTTATAATGCCATGTCTCAACTAGAGTTTCGTTTCTATCATGCACAATGATGATGAATCAACGATACTAACAAATAATGTAAATACTTATAAAAATATTTCTATTATTATAATTATTCAATACAGTATTTTTTTTTTAAATCAAAAAGAGAAACCAAAATTCCTCATAATATAGAAAGTGGGACTTTTAGTGGAACAAAGTTTAATGATGCATAATTGATAGGAGTATTCTTGACTTGTTTAGTTTTTAAGATACGGCCATTTTTTTTCTTCATATCGTTGTTTTTATTATTGATAAACTGACTTATAAACACACGAATCAATTCTACACAGTCCGGTTAATGTTTCCAGCCGCTCGAGTGCCCATCCATCATGTACGGCTCCAGAAACCCTACAAACTGCAGCATGCGACAAGGACATATTCTGGTTTACTTGAGACGATGAGTGTCGGAGTGTGTATGATCTTAGGCATCAATCTTGAATTGATTTGCTCAACCAACTAATAATATCACATACCTTGCTTCCATCTCCAGACCATCGTGCACCATAACCATCATCAGTCCTGATCTCAAATACAATTCCGCGCAGAGGCGGATGATCTCAAGGGCAGCACTGGGCTCTAGCCCAGTGCATTTTTTTTGTTAATACCTATATATATATATATATATATATATATATATATATATGGAAAAATGGCAATAAGGCCAATTTTCAGCATTTTTTGACCAATAAGGCCAATCTCCAATTTTGGTGTCAATTAAGCCAAAATGTTCCAATTAGGCCAAAAAAATGTATCCGGAAAGACAAAAATACCCTCTATCTATCCTACCCCACCCCACTTTCCCACCCCACCACCAACCCCAACTACCCCACCCAAAGCCCCCAAACCCAGATATCCACGATCGAGAAATCGGCCAACAACCTCCGCCGCCTCCAACCCCGTCGACCCCACGCCGCGACGCCGACGACCCCGCCCCCACCCCCACGGACAGCTCCTCCTCTCCGCCGGCACAAATCCTCGTGTATTCGACACAGGCGAGGTATCGGTGGCCCGAATCGCAATCCTACTACTTCGTCTTCGTTCACGTCGCCTCCAACACCATTTTCTGGTCGGCCAATCGCAACACCCCCATCTCACAGTCCGGGGAGCTTCGTCTCTCGAGCCGCGGACTCTCGCTCTACGACGACGCCGGGAAACCCATTTGGTCCACGCCGAAGTCTCCCTCCGTCGTATCCTCTTTGCAGATCCTGGAATCGAGAAACCTAGTAATGCTCGACTCGATGAACAACACCGCGTGGCAGAGCTTCGATTTCCCCACAGAGGTAATCGTCGCCGGACAACAACTCCCGATCAGAAAATCACTCGTGTCTTCTCTAAGTGATAAGGATTTATCAAAGGGAGTTACAGATTTATTGATACTCCAACAGGAACACTGAATGGGCTCTTCGACGGGCTTCAGGGCCCGGTGTACATCGGGATGGGCTGCCTCTTCCGACGGGTCGTCCTCTTCGAGTTCTACCCGCCCCAATCGAAGGATCGCGGGGCGGGCTTCTTCTCGAGCCGACGCCGAAAACACCCTTCTAAAATTCCGAAAGAGAACAGGGCGTTGAGAATGGGCGACAAGGATTTCGAAGACGAAAACGCGAACCACCTCTCGTCCCTCGGCCCGAAAATGTTCGAGAACTCGAACCTCCTCATCGACTCGATCCCGGTGGTCGAGTTGTCACACTGAATATAAATAATTGTTCATTGAATTTTGTTGGAGGTGGTGTTGCTTTTTATCTTGATATTTAGTTGTTGATAAGAGATTGAAGACTTCCTTTTATGATATTCATTGTGAAAAGTCTGACATTGCTTTTTATTGATATTCAGTGTTTTTTGATGATATTCAGTGTATTTTTTAATCAAACAGCGTATTTATGTGACATTCAGTGTTTTTCATTCCTATTCAGTGTGTTTCAGTCATGTTCAGTGTATTTTTTAATCAAACAGTGTATTCATGTGACATTCAGTGTTTTTCATTCATATTCAGTGTGTTTCAGTCATGTTCAGTGTATTTTTTAATCAAACAGTGTATGTATTCATGTGACATTCAATGTTTTTCATTCCTATTCAGTGTGTTTCAGTCCTGTTCAGTGTAATTTTTAATCAATTAGTGTATTCATGTGACATTCAGTGTTAAAATATGACATTAAGTGTGTTCAGTGTTAAAATATGACATTCAGTGTGTTAAAATATGACATTCAGTGTGTTCAGTGTTAAAATATGACATTCAGTGTGTTAAAATATGACATTCAGTGTATTAAAATATGACATTCAGTGTGTTCAGTGTTAAAATATGACATTCAGTGTTAAAATATGACATTCAGTGTTAAAATATGTCATTCAGTGTTAAAATATGACATTCAGTGTTAAAATATGTCGTTCAGTGGGTTAAAATATGTCATTCAGTATGTTCAGTGTTAAAATAGGTCATTCAGTGTTAAAATATGACATTCAGTATGTTCAGTGTTAAAATATGACATTCAGTGTTAAAATATGACATTCAGTGTGTTAAAATATGACATTCAGTGTGTTCAGTGTTAAAATATGACATTCAGTGTGTTTTTATGACATTAAGTGTTAAAATATGACATTCGGTGTGTTAAAACATTACATTCAGTATGTTCAGTGTTAAAATATGACATTCAGTGTGTTCAGTGTTAAAATATGTCATTCAGTGTTAAAATATGCCATTCAGTGTTAAAATATGACATTCAGTGTGTTCAGTGTTAAAATATGTCATTCAGTGTTAAAATATGACATTCAGTGTAATAGGTCATTTAGTGTTAAAATAGGTCATTCACTGTTAAAATATAACATTCAGTGTGTTCAGTGTTAAAATAGGTCATTCAGTGTTAAAATAGGACATTCAAGTGTGTTCAGTGTTAAAATATGTCATTCAGTATTAAAAACACTGAATCTCATAAAAAAACACTGAAAATAAAAAAAAAAAATCAAAAAAGTAAATAATTTATTATTCCAAAAAAATTAATAAATTATTACAATTGAATCAATTAATCGTCTTCATCATAAAAAAACATTGAACGCAACTACGTACACAAATCACTAGGATTTAGAGGAATAAGAAAACAACCAAATCGGATACTTTGCTTTCGAACTCGGCTGTTGTAAGTGCATAGACAACATTCCAAAATATGTTCACTAATTTTGAATAGGCATCAAGGTCCTGCTTTCTATTGGTTGCACCAATGACAACTACTTTCTTCTCCTGCTCGCCATGATCTCGAAGACCTGTTTCTTTCCCTTGAAGCTGTTTAATAATCTCTTTATCCACACTTCCTCTGTACAAAAACAGGCCAAGTTCTTCATCGCATCCACCCTAATGAATTAATATCCAAAGTATCAGTTGAATAGCCAAAAACAAAAGAATCAATTATGCTTGGACTGTTGCGCTGAACAAACATCAATAAATAGTACAGTTTAGGGAGCAAGTATATAAGACACATACCTTCATATACTTACCATTGACCTTCAATGAAATCAATTTCAGATTCTCAATCATGCAGGACAGCTTCAACAATACCAAAGACAATTTCAGGTTTAGTTTATTGACATGAGTACAGAATAACCATTTCCTTTTTCTTATACTCACCAATAAATTTGAAAATCATTACGGAGGAAGCTAACACACTCATTTATAATGCCACAATATAGTGTACTCTTATAGTCTTCCACAGCAGGGGCAAATGCTTCATGTTAGGTTGAAACTATGCACAAAATCCAAAGTTCTCTACACTAACATGATAAAAACATATGTAAAGTGTAAACTATTCAACTTACAAGGAGTTCGCCCCTAATTTTTTATTAGAGGAAATATTAGCATAGCAAGCAATTGACTAACAAATCAATAATAGCTCCCTAGCATATGATATGACCACACAATAAATAAAATACACCAATTAGTAGAAATGGGTGAGTAAACTACTGGAAGTGGAAAACAAAAAATAGAAGGTAGAAGAAGCTATTCATCACCTAAATTTTAATGCGGCTGTAGTAAAAATGGGTCGCACATTTTTGTATTGATCACCTAAAGGCTGGGGTTTGGTTCAGTAAATGCTTTTCTAGAAGAATGCGCCTTATCATCAAGTTCTCTCCCATCATATATAATGACATTCGCAAAAAAAAAATATAAAAATTAATGTATGTAATAGTTTTCTTGAAATGCTTCTTACCCTTAGCAACAGCAGGTCCATGTGCAGCAGAGGTGGTGCTGTTGTTAGCACTGTTTTCGAAATCTCGAAAAACCTTGGCTTCCGGCGAGCTCGGTGATATGTGAAGAAGACCTGCGCCCAATCAAAACACAACAAAATCATCAACACCACGACGAACGCACGCAAACAAAACATGGCGAAAACCGAGGCTAGCTCCCGGGCAGTCGCTGACCGTGAGGTTAACGGGCGAGTGGCACCTCACAGGCAGCCCGAGCGCCCGCGTGGCGTTGATCTTGAGACCGAGGGAGGCCATCAACGTCACGAAATTTCTCACGGACATTTCATCAAACACCTTTCGCGCGCTGCTTACGCACATACAGAAACAAATCAAATTGATCGAAATCAAATAAGCACAGAATCGAGCTAATTGACACACAAAATCAATTCATAAATTGACACACAGAATCAAGCTAATTGATTCAACGTACCGATTCCACGGTTGCAACGGCGGTTCGGCGCAGAGCTATTTTGGCTCGTCGAGCTTCGACACAGTGGTGACATCGAGGCGGCGGTGTGGTTGTGCGTTGGATCGGGAACGGTGAACGCGGGCGAAATCGAAGTTGGACGAAGACGGGCTCGGCGGCGGCTTGGTTGTCGGTGTTGGTTCTCGGCGGAGAAAGCGGCGGTGTGGTGGTGCGTCGGCGTCGGATCGGGAACGGGGGAGCTGCTCCTCTCATCCGATTCGATCTTTTCTCACGTTCACAATACCAAAATAAATGAAAAGGGTAATTAGGTATTTACACATTTTAGGTGGCCTAATTGACACGGGTAATTTCTCGAAAGCCTTATTGCCGAAAAAAGGTTGAAAATTGGCCTTATTGCCATTTTTCCCATATATATATATATATATATATATATATATATATATACTAATAAATTATATATATATATACTAATATATTTTACTATACATGATATTTATTTTAAATTAGTGCTTGTTTATCTATTCAATATTTGTTACTTATTTTATAAAGCCAACTCCCGAGCACAAGCTGCCCAAATATATATTTTTATTAATAATAAATTATTTATATGTTTGAGAATGGTGGTTTGAGAAAGAGAAAAGGGAGAAGCGGATGAGAACAAAATACGATTTTTCATCTCTTTTTTCATTAACAAATTTCGATCCTTCTAAAAAAATTATTTTTCCTTCGCTTCTAAAAATTATTTTCACCTTCACGCCATAAAACCTGAAAATCGAAATTTATTTCTCTCTTCTCATATTAATTTTCTAAAATGTGGAATTTTATAAACCCTAAAAATAGGAATTTGGAAATTTTGCTTATTGTGAATCTTGGTGGCCTTCAATTCTCCAAACGTGGGCGCCGTTGTCGACTCCTCGTCCGCCGCCGAAATGTATTTTTCAGCCCACCCCTTCGTTCAATCCTGCATCCGCCCCTGATTCCGCGCGGTCGAACGATATGCATGTTCATCCAACTACAGTGGGCCATCAAGCGCTTGATTACAACCATCGCGTGCCTGTTTTTCTCCGAGTCTGCACAGGTAAGTTGAAAATTCAACCTCCAAGAAAACACTTTCATTTGGCAACGAGGAATCCCTGCCGTTGTTTATTCTGTTTTTTTTTTTTTTTGTTGTTGTTGCAAAGAAGTCCTTCAACTACTAATCTAACTCCTAATCGGCTAATACCCAAGCAAAGTCTCTTGACTCTAACTCTACTACAGTGTTCTCAAAATCGAGCTAGGCGGTCTCGAGGCGTCATGATTTTGGCCAAATCATCCCTTCTCTACTACATTAGCCGAACATTAGGCGCTACTAAGGTGAGCTAGACGGGCTTTTTTGATGTTTATTTTTGAATATAAATAATTTTTTTTTTCAATTGTTAATTTGGGTATGATAATTATTGATAAAATCAAATATAAATTTCATTTTATAAATGACAGCTAGCCCTTCGATTTGTTTTGAACACGTGCTCAATTTAACTAAAATTCTAGCTCTTGCAATATGAGATTTAGGTGAATGTTAATGACATTCACTTGCATTGACATGAAATAACTTTGGAAGAGCTATAATCAAAGGATTACTGACCACTTCCACATACGGCGCCCCAATATCCTTCTCTGCTTCTATTGGCATGCTTTGCCAGAGCCCTAGCTCCAGTTGTCAAAGTCGAGCCTTTAACCTCAAGTCAAACAAGAAGAAAATAATAAACATCATCATCACCAATAAACCACAGTACAATTCAAAATCGGCAAGTTGGGCAGTCAAACAATGTAATCGTCAAATCGCACATCAAATTAAATATCAAGCTGAAACAGCATTAGAGAATAAGGAAACACAAATATTACATTTAGTAAGAAAGAAGACATTGTTCGAACACTGAGAAATTCCAGAAAATAAAATCATCGTGAGGCATATCATACATCAGGATTATGTGGCGCCAAAAATGTTGACAGTAGAGTTGATTCTGAAGGAGGAAGTAACTCTGGATCACTTCCTGCTGTCTCTGCCAAGCCCAGAAGTTTCCAAACTCCACTGTAGCTCAAACCCTACAAATCGCAAGTTTTTATTAGAATGTAATCCGGATAAATTAAAAACGCACAAGATTATAGAGAAGAAAAAAAGATAATGCGACTCGATCTTATCTCAGGAATTGTAAACTACAGAAGAGTGGTGAAGGTCACTGAGAACACTCACTGAAAGTATTGAGGCCATAATAAAACAAGGCTGAGAAGTTGTCATTTTAACACATATAGCAAGGACACCATTTGCCATTTCCTTTTCTTCCGAATAGAAATTTCTATAGACTTGGACACCTGAAAAACATTGAACAAAATTCACTCATAAGGATGAGTAATTACAATCATTAAAAACTCTGTATTTCCATCACTCTCAGATTAAATAATTTTGCTTGTCCATCCAGCAAGAAGTTCATTTAATAAATTGTTATCTATTTACTGATACACTTAAACAAGCTAAATCATTAAAGTGTACTGGTTTAAGGATTTACACATAATCGGAGACCAGTAGCTGATTACCCTTACTTCAAGCTGTAAAACAAACTGTAAGGTACATGATGCAATAGTTCATCTATTTCATTCTTCGGACCTCTCATATGCTCCATCTGTTTCAAAATAAGTGTTGTTCAAGGTCTTTGCACAAGGATTAAGGATTCAAGAAAAAGACTACACTACCCTTATTAAATTATTCTTATATTTTCTACACTTTTCCAATATCAGTCTTTCTCATTCCTAATCCACTTTTCTCTCTCCAAGGGTACAATAGGAAAAAATGTGCAAGAGTGTCGAGTAAACTTAAAAGTTAAAAACAGTACTTACTTTTAAAATTTTGTTTTCCCTAATTCAATTCTTATTCTGAACCAAAGGCAGTCGTTTACCATGCTAGGAGCAGTCCCAGTCTCAGAATAATATATAGGATGAATTCTAGGTTATGAAAAATAAGGTCAGTTCGTAAATTGCAACCAGGTAATTAGAAGATTGGGCACATATCACGACTAGCTTAACCCATCCAGTATAGCTACAACCTTCTTTAATGCTTGATACTCCTGGAAGAATTTCTGCTAGACTCTCAGTTTCCAGCATCTCGTGAAATGAAGCATATTTTCGGGTATCCTGAATATGCCAGAGATTTAGTACATGGGGATTCAATTTCACATAAAGAACTGTATGGAATATACAAGCACCTGAACTTGAAGTGTCAAGCATTTGTTGAAGAGAAGCAAATGGCCAGGTTGAATTCTAGAACCAAAACAAGGCAGTAAACCCGTAAGAGATAAAAATAGTGGTTAATGAAAATACTCATACAAAGAAGGATAAGCGACAAAACACAGATAGTAAAAGGTTTTGATTTCAGTTTTTTATGTTAGCTTCCTAATTATCTGATATAGGATTGATTTGATTCTATACTTTGTATCACCTGGAAGTAAATAGGTGCCTACTTGGACAAGGAGAAATAAATGTACAAAAAGTTCATTTTAAAGACTAAATTCGGGCCAACAAAGAATGAAAGAAAGAAAAGAGGACGCGAGGGTCCAAAGGAGGGGCGGGATTTTATGTAGATACGGACGAAGAGGAATGCAATCGTTACATTTATTTTTCTAGAGTATTTTTTTATTTGCAAAAATAACTACGTAGGATATAATTTTAAAGAATATGTACTAGGTAGTTTGAACAGATTTCAACACTAAACATAAAAGTTAAAACAGTAATCTGCCAGCTTCATTAACTGACCTAGTAAATTTTACCTATTCATCAGTGTTGATTTACATAGAAAGAATTTATCAGAATACTGTTTTTTAATGATGCCATCTTGTGGGCCTTGGAAAAGAGATCATGTTTGTCTCCGTAAAATGAGCTGGAGGAATAAATTTGTCAACATATATTATAATTTTAGAATATTAAAAGGATGAAATGAATGTTATTATTAAGGGTATCCCATATATTTTTTCAATGTTTAATTATCTAATGAAGCAGTACATGGTATACCTCTTGTAATTCCCAACTGCACACCTTCCTTCAATTGTTTTCAATCCATCTGTATAAAGGAAAAATAAATGACTCAAATAAGACAGAAAGTATCAAAGAAAGAAGATGCAAATCTCTGAAAATAATCCCAACGTGAAATGATTCGAAAAACTTCAAGCCAAAGGAATGAATACCATTGAGCTGAGAAAAGTATGGCTCCTGAACGTGGAGTTCAAAGTCTACTTGTTTCAGCATCTAGAAAAAAGACAATTTCACGGTGAAATCAAAGTTTTTAAAATCATCACAAAGGATAAAATAACAACTAATTAAATTGCATTTTCAGTCTCACACTCAATAAGGCAGAGCCCTTTTCCATAATCAGCTTATTCCACTCCTCCTCTTTCTTGTTTACGGAATGGTCTTCAGGCACTGGTATAAGTTCTTTAGATGCTGTATATAAGTCTCCAGATTGTATACACTGATAAAGAGACGAGGATAGGTGCTTGTATAAAGGATACGATGGAACTCCTGCAGAAGCTTCTGTTAACAATGGAAAAAAATCATCAATAAAGTGGCACACTGCAATATATTCGAATCATGGCGTAGTAAAACTGAAGGTCGACAGAGAACCAAAAGAAGAGAGTTGATTATATCCAAAGGAAGAAAAAAGAAAAGAGGTTCACGTTTAACCAAATTAATGTCAATCCATTCAATAATGCAACAATGATAATGCGTTATCGTTTGAAAAAAATAAAAGAACATATAACTCTCCATATCAGGAAACTTGCACTTGTTCTTATGTAACTAATCTCGAGTTCTCGATCACTCAAATACTGAAATTTCGGTATACCCCCTAAACATCATTATGAAAACGTGTATAACAAAGTCCTTTGTTTTGAAAACCAAAAAAAAAAGCACAATTTATCACAACATATTGAAGATACCCAGTGTTATTTCAATATTGCATTACATACATAAATGTCAGGATCAGAAACCGTGGTTTTTCGATATAACACCGTGTAGGGTATACCACAAAATTGGGTATTTTTCACATGCACAATAGCAGACAAATAAATACACAATGAAATTTAGATCACAAACACGCACACACACACACACACACAAAAGGGGGCAGCACAGGTTAACAGGATCAAAGGCGGTCAGCAAAGAGTAGGAACTTCAAACCCTAAAACGTAATTAAATTCTGGAAGCATTTAATGACCGGGAAGGGGGGCCGTGACGGTGAGGAGATTCGCGCAATAATTATTGGAGAGGCCTGTTTCCAGCTTGCCTTCCATGGAGGAAACGAGTGTAAACCTCAGCAGCGTTTCAAAACACTCTTCCGGTTCGACCGGTGAAACTCCCGGAGACGACGGCGACGGTTCCTCCATCGGTATGGGTTGACTGACCGGGACAGGAGCCGTCGGGTTCGAGTGGTCTTCTAATAATATCAATTTCATTTCGAAAATAGTAATATTTGGGAAATCATTTTTGGAATAGGCACCTAGCGGGCGCTAGGATTAGGTAGCGCCCGCTAAATTTGTCCAGCTGGTTTTCTTCAACCTAGATTATTTATATACTATAAGTATACATAATGTGTGACTCATTTGACTTGATTGTCGACTATTAAAATTTTTTTAATCGCTCGCGCAATTAATTTATATTCCCTCGATCTCTTAGAGTTTGAGGCAGTGGCGCAATTAATTTATATTCCCCGACTACGTACCCAAACAACAATGAGTAGTCCGAGCATCAGCAGCGACAAGATGAGCAGCGAAATCCACAGCAGCATCAAATACGTCCTCAAGGGCTTGCAGTGGTGGTCGAGTATTTCCTGGAATGCATCCTTCACCGACTGGCACTGGACCAAGTCCTCCATGCTCGGGTACGCATCCACCAGCTTCTGTATGGACGCGCAATAAGCCTCCACCGCATTATAGTAACTAGCCGGAATCATGATCCCGCCATCACACTTGTCCCCTTTGAAGTAATAAGGGCACGCGAGCTCTCTCAGCACCTGAGGGACTTCCCCGATTCTCTTCGAGGTCGACGAGCAGTTCCACGGCTTGTACTCGTAGATCGGAGGGAGGGAAAAAGGGTTGCATATGTGGACAATGTCTCCGTACCTTCCGGCTATGTTCTTGTTCACCTGATAGATCATGAGATGAGAATTCAATTCGTTATAATAATGATCCAGCCTTTTGGTTTTTTCTAGTACTGTACTAGTATATGTGAATTGAACACGCGCGTTATTAATTAATTGTGACCAAGAGAACCTCCGTTAAACCTTGTCCACCATGTTGTGTATCCCCGCGCTGAGTTTGAGCAGGACGGACTCCGCGAAGATCAGCTCGTCGCACGGTAGAATCGAGTTGAAGCTGTTGTTGTATGGATCCACCTTGAAGCCTTCGATTGCCGTGCACGCATCTCCCGCAATGCTGGAACAACATATATATAATGTAGATATACAGTAGTGAATTTTGGAGATAATATCATAAAATGTCATGTAACATAATTCGATTTCACATTTAGTCTTTTTAAGTTTTAGAAAAATCTAATCTAGTCCTTTTTAACGATTTTTAGTTGAATTTCGAATGTTGGTCGTATCTAAAGTGTACTTGATGACTCACTCTAGCAAATTTTATTGAGGAGTATCACGAAAACATGACTTTAACAAAACAAAATATATTCTGATTTTTCATATTTTGTTATTTCTGATCTGTAATGAGACTACGTACATACCTTTGTAGGGAGAAATAAAGGCCGAAGAAAAACCATGAGACGGACGTGAAAAGCCAGCAAAATGCAACTAGTCTGCGATAGTAATGTTTTCGTATCATGAGAAAATCTTCGCCTTTTTCTAATATTGCAGATGTTACACAAATCGATTATTATTATTCATACACTTACACTTGAAGCGTCCTACGAAACTTTAGAACATTGAAGGCTGTATTCAAAACATCCTTCCTGTCAGCAAAGAAAACGAATCAACGTACAAGTTTTCTCTTTCAAGGATAATCGGTGATTTCGGCCTTACCTAGTAGAGCTACCACGAACACCAATATCAACGAGGCCGTCGCTTCCGTCACGATAAACCTGCCAAAGTCGAAAAAGGGCATTTATATTTTCGTGCCGAAAAAGCGAAAGTTAGAATCGAACACTTTCACGTACAATGAATTCAGGACATGGTCGATCACGGGCCCACTCTTGGACGCCTGTCGTTCTAAACTGTCTGCTTGAGCGTCGAGCCTTTTGGAAGTCAAAGTCAGGAATTTGATGGTTTCAGCACTCGCGTGGACGGCTCGAGTCATATTCCTGTCCATGTCTTTCATGGCTCCGGTCGTGCTGCGTATGGTTTTCGACGCGCTCTCGGCTGCATGGATAATGACACCTGTTATTTTCATCGCTCTCGATCGGAACCCCAAACCCCCTCCAAGAATCAGCCCACACGCGATTCTGTTTTACGAGAAAGAAAAAAAACAAATCTCTGAGGTTCGATTTAGAATATTCCAAACTTTCTTTTGGTAACAATATCAGGTACTACCTCCCTTAAAACAGTGCATAGTTCTTTTGTAAATTACAAAGAAACTATGCACTATTTTAAAGGATAGAGGAAATATATAGTATATAATGACAAAAGCGACGACCGAGTAAGCCATCACGAATACTAGAATCAACGAGGCCGTTACTTCTGTCATTATATACTTTCGGGGCTACTTTGTACTATCTTCGTCCCAAGTCCTAACTATTTATGCACACTTTCATTTTTTGATGTCTCAACAAATTATGCATACTCTTAAAAAAAAATTATTTTACATTTTTCACTTTAAAATACAATTTTAGCCTTACTTTTTCACCTTAAATAATTTTTTACCCTCAAATTTTGGTAAGAAAAGTCAAAAATTAACATTTTTTTTTTTAATTTACGTGCTGGTCGAGCAACTATAAAGAAGCACTACTTACACGGCAAGGAGTGTGAAGAGAAGAGCCAAAAGAACAATAGGTTGTCGCAAAGTCTCCTTGAGGCAGAGTGATGATGGTGTCGTCTCGGTCAGCTTACAACAAGTAGTTGTCATTACGAGAAAAAGTACTCCGCAAACCAGCCATATTGCTGCAATTGCGTATCCGTGTATGCCTGTGAAAGCTGTCGACTGCGCGAGAAAACCGAAATACATAATCATAAATTTATCCAAAGTCTAAAAAGAATCCGAGTCGTTCGTTTTTCAGCAGGAAACTTACACTCCAGTAATGCTTGTTTCTCACGTCGTAACCTCCTCTGTATTTCTTCAGATTGGCCAAAGGGTCAATTCTCACAGTACCATCGTATAGACGGGTACGCAACTCTGTAATGTTGCTCGATTCTATTAAAACTCGTCCTGAGAAAATACAAAAGCCATCGATTGCGGATTAATTACAAGCTGCCATCGAAAGAGAAGTTGGAAGAATTATATATTAGACCAAAGGGTTTCACCTGAATCGTAACCGGACAAGGTTTGTCGTAGTCCTACAATATGCGTGGAGCTTAAGGCCAAGAATACGGTGATGTGAATAACAACATTATGCCTTGCCATTGACATTGGCATTCTTCATATGAGTTTTTCTTACCTGGAAAACAATTATTATTATTCGTGTTATTTCACGTATAAGCAAATTGCTAATTGCCTCGAGTAGACAAATTTTCGTGTTTCGACTCTAATCTAATAAACAATGTTAAACATAATTCTACGTGATCGTGACCAATATACGTTTTTTTCCTTATACACATGCAAAGATCGATTTCAAAAACATTTACCTGAAAATCCAGCGTAACTCTTGATGGATGATTTCTTCTGTACATGTATATTTACCTGCATTTCAAATGTCAGTATAATATGCTAATATATTTGATGAAATTATATGGTCTTACCGGCTCATTCACGTGTTTTATTTTGTTCGTTTTGTGTGTTCGTAGATAGATAGATAGAGAGAGAGAGAGAGAGAGAGAGAGAGAGAGAGAGAGAGAGAGAGAGAGAGAGAGAGAGAGAGAGAGAGAGAGAGAGAGAGAGAGAGAGAGAGAGAGAAGACGACGACAAAGAGGTTGGTCCCTTTTGAATATACATGGTTGGAATGCTTATGATCCGAGTGATGTGGCAGTTGATATAGTCTTTACAATATTTTCAACCATAAAAATATGTTCCCTCAATACAATGATTTAAAAAAAAAGTAAAAAAATGATCCATAAATATAACATATACACTATGCTTTTCTTTATCCATAAATTCATTTTTTTTTTTGTCTTGTGTGCTTGTTAATAATATAGATACAGTATCTACTTAGTGAAATGAAATACAACCGATGAAATCTTCTGTTTTCATCTTCATTTCCAAACTTTGTTTCAATAAGAGTATTTGAGAATATGATTTCTCTTTCGTTCACTTTTTAGTATTGCAGTGTGTTTAAAATTGATTTTGGTATTAACAGGTCATTTTACACATTTGTACCTATATTCTTAAGATAGGTTCAAGCATTCTTGATTTTGAGTTATTGAATTAAACACACTTAAAGACCGAATTTTACATCTATTAATCTATTACTATGCCCGACGGAATCGTCATTAGTCATTACATTACCACAACTAGAAATACAACAAACAACAATCGTAAGCATTGGTTTGACAATGCTTACTGACCCATGCTTATTGTAATGATCACGCATTTGTACTGAGATTTTAAAACAGATTTTTGGTTCGGTATAGGAATGAATAGAGATGATTTTTAAACATATTTATGAACATAATGTGCTTCTACATACAGAAGAACCCTACAACAATCTTGACACAGTAGAGATTACTGACAGCCATTTCCAACATCAGACTGAACAAAACATACTACTATGTTATAGTGAATCAAAAAATGATAGTATTTTCTACCGTACAAGTGACGAATCAAGATTCTGAAGCTTTACTGGTGATGACGGAGGCATAAATGGCTATTGTGGATTTTTCTTGTGATTGCCTTAGTTGTGCTAAAAGTGGAAACAGTTCAGACGAGCGGATGCAATGTCTTCAAAGTGGATAAGCTAGCACACATCTTTACAAGTGAAAATAGGGCGATCTTTAGAGGTGACTCGTTCCTTCCATAGGTTCAATGCCACTTTTGAACAATCTGCCACAACCTTTAGCAATGCCTGAAATGTGTTAAATCGAAAATGAGAAAATCCAAGTATACGCAGTCTATCATATTCTCTAGATACATAATCATATAATGTCAACAATCATAAAATGATATCCCCTTGCACTCTTAACAGTTGACGATACAGACATTTTAATTTATGCGATCCCTCTCACAAGTTCCTACTTAATGATGTGTCGGCAGCTTCGTCATTAAGGAATTTAAGTGATAATATTTTTCAAAACCTAGTATTCATGTAGAGAATAATAACTGAAAGGAAAAACACAAATATATACCAACATATTTTCTTCACAAAAACTGTGTTATGTTAGACCTCACTTTTATAGTCCAAGCTTCCTTTTTTTATGGAGAAAAGTCATAAAAAATGTAAACAGCTACTTATAAAACTATGTTTTTTTTACCATAATACTTCCTTTTAAATTTGAAAAGTATATCCATTAAACAGTGACACATTCTCCATGCTTATATATTGCTTCTCACTTTTTCCATGCTTCGGAATAAACTTCATGGCAACCGATAATTTTCAACAACCATAGTTTTTAAACTTTGGGATGAGAAAATCTACTGCGATATTAGTGTAACTATAAGAAGGTATTTACAATTTACAAATCCTCGAGCACAAAATTAAGATTCAGAAAAAAAATGCAGAACGATTTACATGTTCACGAGAGATTCAAAAATGAAAAGACGATCAATCGTATGTGTGCGTTTAAACTAATTGAATTCATACTTTTTCTCAGTGACTAATGACATATCTATAAAAGGGGCGTACTAGAATTATACCCTAAAATCGTAGATGATCAATTCTTACTCTTCGTGCAATACACTGTTAGGAATAATTGCAGGAGAGTTACCTTCTTCTCGGAATCGGAGTTACGAGGCCGTCGGAGAGTTCATGATTAAGGTATGAAGTAGAAACCATAGTTGTATACTTGTACTGTATCTATAAGCAGGTAAGCGTTATACTTGGGCCACGCTTGTGTGGGCTTTTCTCTTATTCTGCATGCTCCTTTAGGAAGGCCCACTAAGGCCCAAATATAACGCTTACATGCTTATCAATATGGTACGGATATTTAAACCTCTATCTTCCATAAATTTCACACCTGCGAGAAAGTCCCGATCGCCGGCAACGTGTATTCACCTATTCGTGTGGGTACACAATAAATTGCCCCGATTGATGTCTTCTTCCGCACAAGTATTCCTGCAATTTGTATTAATACTCAAAGTGGCCACAAATCCCCTTTAGATCCCTCTCAAAAGCTTCAGCAGGTGGCCTTTTTTTAATGGCATCAGATGCGCGCACGAACACGCAAAACTGTGAATAGTCCAGCACGTCCGCAGCTCAACAAATTTTCAATTTCCAAGTACGAATCGCACAATAGTTCGATCTATTTCGGCTGAAAACGGGTCTCCCACCTCAAAATCCCAAAACTTTTTGGCTGAAGGGGATGTGAGCTGCGGAAGCCATCGATGGAGATAATAATAATTCTCTCGATTCCAGTATCATTGGCTGTTTTGGTTTGATTCAATAACGTCCAGTGCAGTTGTTCGATTTTTAATTAATATTATGATATTACTGGAAGATAGAATGGGGGTGTAAGTATTAATTAATAAAAGAAACTCTATATAGTAATACTTTATATCGGAATAAACTTTCTATAGTAATAAAAAATCCACCTGTTATAAATAGAAATAAACTCTACATTGTCATAAGTCATACATTTTAGAAGTCTCGTCTTAAGAATTTATGTTTCTATATAGGAATAAATGGTAATATATAATAATAATATTTATTAATAATATTTTTATTTATTAAAATCAATAACATGTTTAAGATGACTTAAAATATTTATCAAAATTAATAACATATAGTATATGGGAGAATACTACAATACATTTGTTAATATTGAATGTACCGTACATTTATCTTTTAACCAATTAAAATTTGACACTTCATTTTGTTAGCATACACCTAGATGCACCTGATTACAACTTTAAAAACAATTATGACCTGTTACCTTCTATAGCAATTTTTTTAATTTATTTATTAATATAATAATCAATATTTTTATATTCCTATATAATTAAATTAAATTATTTAAAACAAAAAAAAAAATTACATTAAATAATACAATTAATAATACATTTATCTAAAAAAATATTTTATAATTGACTAATAATTTTCTAAAAATAAAATATTTATTTTTATATATTTCTTTTAAACAACTTAAAATTACACACAATGCAATTAATTTATTTCACATAATTATTAATTTATATCGTTTAATATTTATAAATAAATAATTTATTATTAACTATGAAAAACACAATAAATTAATTTTTGAACATATTTGATTTTTAAATAAATTTTAAAATAGAATTGATGTTCCCGAAATGACCCACCAAGAGTTACGTATTCATTTGAGTTCAACAATTTTTTTCTTTACCGAATAGATAAGGCAAAATTCATGAACAAATGAAGCAATAGATATTAGTGAAGCTTGATAAAAAATCACATTTCTAACAAAAAAAAAAATAGTGTTCATTGACGGAAACTAATTAAAATATTTATATTGTTTTGTTCATTTTGTTCTAGTTACTTAGAAATTGTTGTGTTTTCGTTTGTTCATAAAACAATTCGATTAATTTCAATCATACTTATATCAAAGAGATTATAGATCATTTAATTTGTTGATCCATGTGAATACTAGAAAGAGAAGTTCCCATAATAGAGGGACCAACCTCAGTGTACAAAAAAAAAATTATTGAAGAGGCTATAAGAATTTCTCAGCATATTGATGAAATGAGCTTGTTTGGAATTATAATTGATACAAAAATAGTCGACTTGAGAAATAAACAAGTGTGAATCATTGATATAGTCACTAAGTTTAAAGTTGAGTTAGATGAGACTTCATATTTGATGTAAAATGCTTGACCTGATTCCATCAAAAATCGACTTTGTGAAGACTAGACGATAGAGTTGCAGAATAAAAAAAAACGACGCCATTTGTGATTCACTAAGTCTTTTGATTATACGTATTAAAAAAAACTGAATACAAATGTGAATCACTTAATATTTGCTTCATATATTATACAAATAATTTGATTTGAATTAATATTTTTATATGTAATAAATAAATAAATAATTATATTTTATAAAAAATGATTAGAAAAAGAAACATGTACTACTCTGCATTATTAATTTTTGTCCATGCAAATCTTGTCCTTCTCCTTAGAGCATTTCCAATGGAGAGGTAGAAGTCTAGGTGTACTTTTACCTCTCACCCAAAAAGAGGTAGAAATCGTTGGAAGTGCGCTGACATTAGAAGTCCCTAAAAATTCTGGGGTAAAAAAATTAGAGATAAAAAATATTATTATTATTATTATTATTATTATTATTATTATTATTTAGCGTTAAAAATTATTTTATATTTTAAATTTATTCTGTATTTTATATAAAAATTAATAAAATATAAGAATTTTGAATTAAATAAATTTTTAACTTGGATTATTTGTATTTTTATTTTATATAAAAATTAATTAAAATTAAATTTTTTTTTTAAAATAGTTAAAATTTGAACGGATTATTTGTATTTTTATTTTATATAAAAATTAATTAAAATTAAAAAATGTGAAATAGTTAAAATTTTAATGTTAGCGGAATTATTTTATATAAAAATTAATTAAAAATAAAAATTTTGAAATAGTTAAATTTTTAGCGTTATGAATTATTTTGTATTTATATAAAAATTAATTAAATATTTATTTTATTTAATTATGAATTATATAAATATTAAATATTTATTTTATTTTATCTAAAAATCATTTTTTATGTTTACTATTATTATTATTATTATTATTATTATTATTATTATTATTATTATTATTATTATTATTATTATTATTTAAATATAAATAATAAATAAAAAGTATAAAATAAATAAGTGGTGGGACCTATAAAATTTATTTTTTGGGTAGAATTGTTGGATTGATTTGAAGTTTTTTTGGTAGAAGTAGTAAAAATATGATTTAGCGCACTTGTGGCCTACTTATCAGCCAAAACTTTGAGATGCTATAATATCTTCTTCCTTGATCCACAATAAAAAAAATTATAGAGAAATTCAATTGAGATTTGAAAAATTGACATCGTGTCGGCATCGTGGGTAAAGATCGCCCTCTATTTTTGAAACACGCCGCCAAATTTTTGTTCTTAATTCTGAAAAATATTTATGTATATTACCGGTTAACAGGTTAGTCAATATATAGAATAATAATTGTGTGTTGTAATCTCTACGCTAACTATTGTATTCTGTAATAAATCTGAACGGTTCACATTAATTAATTAAATCTAATGGTTGAAATAAAAACAAAGTACCGTGCCTTGACTGCACTGTAGAAGCCTCCATAGTATATGATCAAAGTTATAGTCCTTATATTAGTTTATATTTTATTCAATTTGTATGTTAAACACAGTTATTACACATATATGGTCAAATTTTATTATTCAAAACTATTAAATTGATTTTGTGAATTTAATGATAGATAATATTGTATGTATATTATTTTTATATTTATATTATTTTTTATACGAAAAAATTATTTTCCTGTATAAGAATAACTCTGTATAGTAATATTTTCTCCCGATCCCAACGATATGACCGTACGAAGTTTCTACTGTATAGGGGTAATTGAGACATCTTAAAATAAGTAGGAGGTGTGAAAATCCAAAATGGAGGTGTAAATATCCGTTGCTTATCAATATTTCTCATTTTTTCAAATTTTTTATGAAAAATTTATGGAATTGAGGAGTATAATCTTTTTCTTAATTAATTTTTCTAAGGGAGCATGCAGAATAAGAGAAAATTAAGAAAAAGATTATACTCCTCAATTTAAGATTTGAGAAAATTCAATCAAATGGTAAGTTTCACGGTATGTTACAGAAAATTTTAATTAAGTGCATTGGTCGAAGTTTCTATGATTAAATGATTAATACTTTTAAATTGAGAGAGGCAATATGATATTGATGCACATTTATGCTCAATGATAGTTCTTGACAAGTCAATAGTGAAATACAGTAGTAATAATAATAATAATAATAATAATAATAATAATAATAATAATAATGCGTAGTGCAATTAAGTGAGCAGGTGATAATGCACGTTGTATTTCATAACAATGGTGTTCCTTAAAAGATACTCCTGCTAGTATTGCGAATGTCATCACATGATCATAAATCATTTGTCTCCCTCCTAACGAAGATCTACAAATAGACTGTTGTTGAAGGTATTTTGCTAGCTTACTTGAATGTTTTAATTGTTTATTGTGTTTGCCTTTTCAGGTTGGGCTGGAAGACCTTACTTGGGCTTACAAGCTGTTGGGCCGGAGCAAGCGTGTTACTTGGGCTGACACAAGATGGATTAACAAGTAGTGGGGCTGGGCAGTTGAAGAGTGGCTGAAGTGGACTGACTATTGAAGTGGTGGACCAAGGAAGTTACAGCCCACGACAAATGTGTTGAATGAAGCTCTACAAATAGCAGATCAAGAAGTCTCATTCAGCACGGCTTACCAGAGAGAAATATTGAAGAGAAAAATTAGAAACCTTGAGTGAAGAGTGTTTGTAATTTTTCGTATCATTTTGTGAGCTTCATTGTATCGAGTACTACGACTTTGTGTAGTCTTGATATTGAGCGAATTTTGTAATTATTCAATGAGAAAGTTTGTGGCCTTGAGGCTATTGCGAGTTGTTCGAGTAAAGAACAACTCGTGAATTTTTTATTCCCGTTGTCTTTTAATTTCCGCTGCTTTACTTAGTACAGGTACTTGTAGTTGCGTTTCCAGGTTCTAACAAGTGGTATCAGAGCAGTGCACTCGACGGACAGAGTGTTGATCGCTGGTCATGGATACCAACTACATGCAACAAAGGTTGATTGTACTCGACGGGTCAAATTACTCTCATTGGAAAGTGCGCATCAGGTGCAAGATCAAGTCCATAGATACACGCGCATGGGACAAAATCGAAGATGGTTGGGAGCATCCAATGCATGAAGATCGCGGTGATCAAGTCCTCAAACCATCTCGGCTATGGACCAAGGAAGAACGCAAAGCTGCTTGTGCAAATGAGAAAGCACTTTCTGAAATCTACGGTTCGGTTGACACCCACATGTTCAGGCTGATCAAAAACTCAAAGTCTGCAAAGGAGGCCTGGGACACACTTCAACTTCATTGTGAAGGCAACAAATCTGTTCGTGAGTCACGTCTCAGAATCCTTGCATCCAGGTTTGAAAACTTAAGGATGGGGAATGATGAATCTGCATCAAGTTATTTCAATAAGATTTATGATATTGCTAACGAGTGTGCTGAACTTGGTGATCCCATTCTTAGTAAAACACTGGTGTCAAAAGCATTACGTACAATGAACTCAAAGTTTCTCACCAAGGTTATCTCTCTTGAGACCGCAAAAAGAACAGATGATCTTGACTTTGGTGAATTGATGAATATCATGAAGACACATGAAATGACCATGCTTGAAAGAGAACAGTGTGATTCCAACGTCTCTCATGTCACGGCCTTATATGGTGAAGGTACATCTAAATCCAGATCAATCAAAAGTCAGTCAGATGACCAGCCTGAAAGCGATGAAGAAGAATCAAACCTCTTGGAGCTGCTGAATGCCAAAAGCACTGACGACAAATTGGCACTGATCACCAAACAACTCAGTCACATGTTCAAAAAGAAGAGGTGGCAGTCCAGAGGTCAGAAGTCTGCTGACAGAAGTGATTTGTCAGACACAAAGCTTGCAAGTCCAAAATCTGAAGGATTCAAGCCAAGACCGAACAACCGAAACCTCATTGAAGGCACAAAGTCCAAAGACTACTCAACTGTTCAGTGCTATGAATGTAACGGAATTGGCCACTTTGCAAATGAATGTGCAAACACTCGCCGGAAAATGGGCAAGAAGGTGGCGTATGTTACTCTCCCTGAAGAAACTCTAAGTGAGAATGAAGATGCTGATGGTTCAAAGACTCCTGTCAATGAAGAAAGTGCTCTGATGGCTGAGCACATGGATTCCGATTCAGATATGGAAGGTTATGACACTGAATATTCAAATTTGTTTTGTCTAACTTCGGTTGTGTCTGACTCAGGAAGTGATGAGATTCTAGTCACAGAACCAAGCAAACAAGATGTTCCAAAAGAAGTGTATTACTCTCTCAGAGGAAAGTATAGCAAACTGAATGGTCTTAACAAAGTTCTCCAGCGTGAAAATGAGCATCACAAGTCAGATCTTGCCAAATTGGAAAGTCTACTGACCAAGAAGGAAATGGAGCTTAATAAGACAAATGGAGCATTGATCAAGATCAAAAACAAACTTGAAGAAGCCAAAGCGACATTCAAAAGGATGAATCAAGGTAAGATAACTCTTGACGAAATTCTTAGTTTGGGTATTCAAGATAACGGAAATTGTGGTCTTGGTTTTCAGAAAATTACTGATCAAGAAGAAGTTCCAGTCAAAGTTGAAAAAGTCAAGTCTTCAAAAGTGTCCGTCTCAGCAACTCAATTTGTTAAATCTAGTTCTTGTACTTCAGTTGTTTTCAAAGAATGTAATGAATCATCTGTTTCAAATGAATCAAACGCTATTTCCATTCTAAAAAGAACTTCTGAGACAGACAAACTTCTTCAAAATCTTTCTCTTGATCAAAAACGCGAAAAAGTCTTTGTGTGTAGTTACTGTTCAGTAAAGGGACATATTAAACCGTTTTGCAAACTTAGACAAGCTGATCTGAAAAATTCTTCAAGGTCTTCAAAAACAGGTTCTACACCAACTCAAAAGTCACAAGGTAAGAAATGGGTTGTGAAAACTGACCATGTCTGTAATGTTGTCCTTTCAGTCTCCAACACTAAGTGTGCAGGTTCATGGTACTTTGACAGTGGTTGCTCTAATCACATGACTGGAAATTCTAAGTTCCTTAAAGACTATCTTAAGATCAATGGAGGTACTGTTACCTATGGTAGTGGTACTAAAGGTAAAATTGTAGGTAAGGGAACGTTGAATGTTGTTGGGTTACCTGAACTCACCAAAGTGTTTCATGTTGAAGGATTACAGGCTAATCTTATAAGTATCAGTCAGTTGTGCGACGAAGGTCTTCATGTTACCTTTGAACAAGGAGCTTGTAAAGTGTTTGATAAAAGTGCAAAGTGTATTTTGACAGGTGACAGGTCAACAAATAATTGCTACACCACAGGAAACAGAAGTGCGTGTAATTTTCTTCAAATCGATGATACAACATTGTGGCACAAAAAGCTGGGACACACAAACTTCAAAAATCTTCAGAGACTAAGTAGATTAAATGCAGTTATCGGACTCCCAGAAATCCACTCATGCAATGCAAGAGTGTGTGAAGCATGTCTTAAAAGCAAACAAGTCCGTACCTCACACCTAGCAACAGATTCCTCATACAGGTCAACCACAAGATGTTTTGAGTTACTTCATATGGACCTTATGGGTCCTATGGAGGTTGAAAGCTGGGGAGGTAAATGGTACTCACTGGTTGTTGTGGATGATTTTTCTAGATTTACTTGGATAAAGTTTCTCACCACAAAAGCTGACACTTTCAATGTTTTTAAAGAAATTTACATGAGAATACGTACAGGTCTTCAAGGCAAAGTTAGCCGACTCAGGACTGACCATGGAACAGAGTTCGAGAACTCTATGTTTGCAGGTTTCTGTACCAAAAGAGGAATCCATCATGAGTATTCCGCACCTAAAACTCCACAACAAAACGGAGTTGTTGAGCGAAAAAACCGGACTCTAAAAGAAATGGCTAAAGTCATGATGAGCTCAAAACAAATGTCAAAGAAGTTCTGGGCAGAAGCACTTAACACAGCGTGTCATGTGACTAACCGGGTTAATTTTAGACCAGGAACAACTATGACTTCATATGAGATTGTGAATGGTAAAAAGCCTAACGTCAAATACTTTCATGTGTTTGGATGTGTTTGTTTCATGGTGAATGACAGGAAACACAGGTCCAAGTTTGATGACAATGCTAAAGAAAGGATCTTCGTGGGATACTCAACACATAGCAATGCCTTCAGAGTGTTCAATCCTGTTACCAGAACTGTACAAGAGTCAGTAAATGTCAGATTCATTGACCAAAGTGAAAGTCCTGTTAACCCAGCAGTTGGATTGACTGATCAACAATCTACATCAACAAGTCAGTTGGTTGATGAAGATTCCATTCTAGTCACTGAAGAGGCTGTTCCAGAACCAGTTACTGAACCTCATAACATCAACTCAGATGAAGACTCAAGGTTTTCAGATGATGAGACAAGTCAAACTGAATCAGATCAAGTCATGATAGAGAATACAACCAATCAGCAAACTCAACAACGTGAGGTACCAGGACATATCCGAAGGAATCATCCTACAACTCAAATCATTGGAGGTATTGATGACAAGGTACGAACTCGAGGTAAGAGGATAAACTATAGAGATATGATAAATAATATTTGCATGTCTTCTGTCTTCAATGAAGTTCGACATATTACCTTCCTTTCATTAACCGAACCCAAAAATGTTAAAGTTGCTCTTGAAGATGAATTCTGGGTTAGTGCTATGCAAGAAGAACTTAATGAATTTGTCAGGAACAAAGTCTGGACTCTTGTCCCAAGACCACCTAATGCAAATGTTATTGGTACTAAATGGATATTTAAAAACAAAACTGATGAGTTTGAACAGGTCATTCGGAACAAAGCACGTCTTGTGGCTCAAGGTTACACACAGGTTGAAGGAATTGACTATGACGAAACATTCGCTCCAGTTGCCAGACTTGAATCCATTAGGCTATTAATTGCAATTGCATGTCACCTCAACATCAAACTGCAACAAATGGATGTCAAGGCTGCCTTTCTTAACGGAGTGATCGAAGAAGAAGCATTTGTGGAACAACCTAAAGGATTTGAAGATCCTGACCATCCAGACTATGTCTATCATCTCCATAAAGCGTTGTATGGACTGAAACAGGCTCCACGGGCATGGTACAGTTGCTTAACTGATTTCTTACTTTCATTTGGTTTCAGTCGTGGTACTGCTGATAGTACTTTGTTCATCAAGAAAAGAAACAAGGATCTTTTAATTGCTCAAATATACGTTGATGACATAGTATTTGGATCCACCTGCTCTAAAATGTTGAATGAATTTTCAAAAGCCATGTCTACTAACTTTGAGATGAGTATGGTCGGGGAGTTGTGCAATTTTCTTGGTTTGCAGGTTAAACAAAAAGAAAAAGGAATATTTGTGTCACAAAGCAAGTATGCAAAGAATCTGGTTAAAAGATTTGGATTAGAAGGAGCTAAATACACCAACACTCCAATGTGTACTACAGAGAAGTTATCCAGACACATGACTGGACCCAGTGTTGATCCAACTCTTTACAGATCTATGATAGGAAGTCTTCTATACTTAACTGCAACACGACCTGATATCATGTTTAGTGTATGTACTTGTGCTAGGTACCAATCACAACCAACAGAGAAGCACCTCAATGCTGTGAAGCGGATCATTAAGTATGTGAACTCAACAGTTGAACTTGGAATCTGGTACGACAAAGACACAACTTCAAATCTCATTGGATACTCAGATGCAGATTGGGCAGGTGACTCAGATGAGAGAAAAAGTACCAGTGGTGGATGCTGTTTTCTGGGAAATAACTTGGTCAGCTGGCACAGCAAGAAACAAAACTGTATTGCCTTATCTACTGCTGAGTCAGAGTACATTGCTGCTGGAAGTTGCACTACTCAACTTCTCTGGCTCAAAAAGATGCTTACTGATTACTCACTCAAGTCAGATACACTGGTGATGAAATGTGATAACAACAGTGCTATTCAAATGACAAACAATCCAGTCCAGCATCAACGAACAAAACACATCAGTATAAGACACCACTTCATCAGAGACCTTGTTGCAGATAAGGTAATCAAACTTGAATATGTCCATACTGAAAATCAACTTGCTGATATATTCACAAAACCCTTGACTTATGACCGACTTACTTTCCTGAAAAACTCTTTATGTCTGGGTACCATATGATTGTGCTGTTCGGGTTGGGATCTGGTCATGAGACTCATATGCTTATTTGTTGTTCTATCACTGAATATCTGATGTACCCTCACTGTCTATGCTTTCATTTGAAAGATTTCCTGATGTCATCGTAGGTTGATCTGGTTATATCTTTCTTCCCCTGAGTAAAAAAAAAAAAAAAATAAAAAATAAAAAATTTAGGTGTACTCGTTGTATTGAGAACTTGGTTGATCTCACACTCGACTACTGATTAGAGTACTCGTTGACTTAGAATCTTGGCTGATTTTGGTCTCGACTACTATGCTTAGAGTACTCGTTGACTTGGGATTGTGGTGATTTCGGTCTCGACTGCTTAGTGTACATATTTAGGGGTACATGTTGATACGGGGACTTGACTGACCTCATTCTCATCTGCCTATGATAGTTTGACATTGTTGACTTGGATTCTTGGATGAGTTCGGTCTCAACTGTGACTAAGTAGGCCTCGTTGATAATGGACCTTGGTTGGTTTATGTCTCGTCTGCCTTTCAGGGGATAAGCTGATTTGTGTGATTAACTGATTGATGACTGGATTTAAGTTTCAGTGTTGTGGTACTGGATGTTCTGTGTGATAGATTCTCTCTGTTGTCTCTACTTGGATCCTAACTCGAACAGGTGAAAAAGGTGGAGACCGTTGACATGACTGGGTATATTAGAATTGGTCTTCATACTTCATGGTGTTACGAATATCACATGTTTTTTTTAGTTAACATATTCAGGTGTGATTATTTTTTATCGTGGGTTACATGTGTTGTGTGTACTGTTGATAATGGGCTGGTTGCAAGTCATGCACTAGTGGGCTAAGTGGGCTTTCAAGATTGACCAGAAGTCAAACCGTCAATTTGTGTCACGTCTCACGTATCCCCATAAACTCGGTTCACCTTCTCTTCATCAACACCGTCCATCATAACTACTTAAAGGTATCTTCTCCACTCTTTTACTTTTACTAACCCTAATTCATCCTTCAGTTTTTACAGCCGCACATCCACAATTCACCATGGATCCCAGCATGCAAGAGTATTTCAAACAACTACTAAAAGACGACCCAGTCACTCTACAAAATGTCCTTTCTCTGGCTCCATCACCTGATCTCCATACTCCAGATCTCAAACTTCCCATTGTCGTTCGGCGCGAACTTTTTCCTGACCCTTCAGTGCAGGTTGAAGACGATTTTCCGATTACACTGGATGACGACATCTCAACCAAGAATCCAGCAACTCAACTTGCAACTGATGACGGAAATACTCAACCGCCAGCAAAGCCAAAACGGGTCAAACAGAGATCCACTGGACCTTATGGACACCGCCGCCATGCTAGAGTCAAGAAAGAACCTTCGCCTCCAAGTCGTAGGAGTGACAGGCTACAGAAATCCACTTCAAAGCCCCCACCACCAGTCTCAGCAGAACCATTGGTGACACAGGTCGACTCCTCAACATCCGAGTCCAATGGATCTAATCACTCTCCTCAAGTTGATTTTGGCTATGGAACTGGTGACCCTGATCTTGAACAGCAACTGCATGATGAGGATCGCAAGGCACAAGCTAATTCATATGAAACACCACTGATGGAGGTAACACATAGCCTGTCCACAGATTTTTACACAAATCTTGCTCGTTATCACTTTCAATGGTTGGAAAAAAGGTCCTTTATCTCAGAATGTAACATTAATCTTGACTCCTTTCAAAAGTTCAACATATCAGAATTCCTGGTTACTTCACATTTGATGAAATCTGTCACATTTGCAACTAAATATCCTTTGAAGATTGTGAGGCAGTTTTATTGCAATGTCAAAGGCACCTGGACTGAACCAGATGATATCAACTATGGCCGTGTGTTGGTGAAAGGTCATATCTACAGGTTCACTCCTGATGTAATCAACAAATTTCTTGATCGTCCCCTGTCTGGAAAACCCTTCTTGGATGCAAATGTTGATCCCTGGGAGATGGCTCATGTGCTCACAGCTGGACATGCCCATAAATGGTTTGAGGGTAACACTTTTGTTCCTAACACAACTAATCTGTCTGCTTTTCATGCTGTCCTTCTCAGACTGTGTCTCTCAAATTGGATGCCAAACACACACAAGTCTTCTCTCACCTTGGAGTATGCTACCTTTCTTTACCTGATTTCCACAAATCAGTCTTTAGACCTGGGAGAGTTGATCTATAACCGCATACATGATTCTGTTCCTAGTCAGACTCTAAGAGGTATTCAGTACCCTTCTCTCATCTATGGCATCCTTGTCAAACAAGGGTTCAAATACAATGCAAAGGAAGATGGTCCAATGTCTGAGCCTCCCAAACAAGCAGATGTTCACTACACCTTCACTAAACCATCCACTGCAAGGGTTCTTGATCTACCCTGGGATCCAGTCAGAAAACTTCCTCCACTGATCAAGTTCCAGAACACCATGGTTCCCCTTTCTGTTCTGATTGATCACAAGAAGATCCTTGAAGATGCTCTAACCCTTCTGAATTCACAGATTGCTGATCTAACAGTCTCCTCAGATAGGCATCAGCAAGGGGGAGGTCCTACATCAGCTTCAGGGGGAGCAAGGTTCAAAAAGGGAAAAGGGAAGAAAGTGACTGCTGAAGGAAAGGACAAGGGCAAGGGACTACTTGATGAGGAGGATGAAGATGATGAGCTGGAGGATGGTCAGAAGCTGAAGAGGAAGAGGTGTGCTGATGATATCATGTGAAGACTGTTGATGTTGTGAAAAGTGTTGATGATGAAGTGCTGTAACTGTTGATGATGGAGCAGCTGGTTTTCTTGTGAATGTTGGTTTTAGTTTGATAAGACAATTTGGTGTTTTGATGTTTCTGTTTTGTTTTGCTTGAACAATGTCCTTGATTTGGATGAATGCTGGTTTGTTTATGTTGATTGTGTTTGTTAGCCGCTACTTTTGGGTTTCTGTTACTTGTCCTTTTTGCAGGTACCTTGGCAGGAAAACTCAAGGAAGTCTTTGATCAACAAATTCAATGCGGCTGGCAAAAAGGGGGAGTTTGTTGAAGGTATTTTGCTAGCCTACTTGAATGTTTTAATTGTTTATTGTGTTTGCCTTTTCAGGTTGGGCTGGAAGACCTTACTTGGGCTTACAAGCTGTTGGGCCGGAGCAAGCGTGTTACTTGGGCTGACACAAGATGGATTAACAAGTAGTGGGGCTGGGCAGTTGAAGAGTGGCTGAAGTGGACTGACTATTGAAGTGGTGGACCAAGGAAGTTACAGCCCACGACAAATGTGTTGAATGAAGCTCTACAAATAGCAGATCAAGAAGTCTCATTCAGCACGGCTTACCAGAGAGAAATATTGAAGAGAAAAATTAGAAACCTTGAGTGAAGAGTGTTTGTAATTTTTCGTATCATTTTGTGAGCTTCATTGTATCGAGTACTACGACTTTGTGTAGTCTTGATATTGAGCGAATTTTGTAATTATTCAATGAGAAAGTTTGTGGCCTTGAGGCTATTGCGAGTTGTTCGAGTAAAGAACAACTCGTGAATTTTTTATTCCCGTTGTCTTTTAATTTCCGCTGCTTTACTTAGTACATGTACTTGTAGTTGCGTTTCCAGGTTCTAACAACTGTCATTTACGTTTCTAAATGAAATAATAAAGACATTAGAAAACACACAAACACGGAAAATTTTGGCTTAGTAAGCATACTTCAAAATTAACTCAGTTTCAAAATAGTATAACAAGAATGTGAATAGTATAACACACTTCCTTTGATAATTTTACAAAAAAAAAATGTGAATAGTATTTTGGGAGAAAGAGAGATAGTATATACAGTATACTAATCGAGCTCAATTTCATTTTATTTAATTTCAATTTATCGAAATTTCAGTGTTAATTGATTAATTTGGTACACAACCATCAAAAATGTTACTCGTATTTGTCTTGCAAGAGCAATTGTTAATCCTTATAATATATAATTCAGCTAGCAATTGTCCGAGGTGTCGTATGTTTTCACCGTTTGATTTTTTTGTGTTCACATTTATTATTAAACAAGTACCGTTAGATTAAATTTGTGTTCACACTGGTCATTATTAATTATTATTTTTAGCGTAATTAATTAAAAATTTTAGCGTAATTAATTGAAACAATTATTTTTTATTAATTAGCGTAATTATTTATTTCTTTATATAATATAATTTTAATTTATATTTTTCTTAATATAATTCAATATTATTTTTAGCATAATTAATTAGTGTAATTATTTTTAATTAATTAGGCAATTATTTAAAATTAATTATTATTTTTAACTTAATTAATTAGGTAAAATAATAATTAATTACAAATAATTGCCTAATTAATTTAGGTAATTAATTAGATAATTATTATTTTTAATTAATTAGCTCAATTATTTTTAAATAATTAATTAGATAATTATTATTTTTAATTAATTAGCTCGATTATTTTTAATTAATTAGCGTAATTATTTATTTCTTTATTTATATAATATAATTTACATTAATAATATTATTTTTAGTGTAATTAATTAGCGTAATTATTTTTAATTAATTAACACAATTATTTTTAATTGATTAGTATAATTATTTCTTTCTTTCTTTATATAATATAATTTACATTTGTAATCTTCTTAATATAATAAATATTATTTTTAGTGTAATTAATTAGCGTAATTATTTTTAATTAATTATTATAATTATTTATTTTTTTATATAATATTATTTACATTTATAATCTCTTTAATATAATGTTCGTAAATATTGACTTTAAAATATTCAAAATATAACATTTATTCTTTATTTATTTCCTTTAATTACGTTTATTATATTATACTACTAAAATTAATTATTATGATAAGAGAGAATCTCCATTTGTTATTGATATATTTAATGAATAAATTAATTAATTTTTATTATACAAACAATAATAACGAAATTTAAGGGAATTCAAATTAGTTATATTTAAAAATAATAAATATTATCAAATTCTACTTCAAATCCGTGTCTATATAAAGACGTCATCTTCACTCACTCCCTACATTTCACTTTTCATTTTTCATTTAACTATTTTTTTATTTGTTCATTGCTCACATTTATTTATTCACTTTTTATTTCAGCTTTTTTTTATTCATGCTCACATTTATTTATTTTTTTGCAGAGTTCTATGTAAGTTTTGTTTTTTTTTTTGTTTTTTTGTATTTTTTGTAGCCTTTACTCACATTTATTTATTTTTGTGCAGAACTCTATTTAAGTTTTGTTGTTTTTTTTGTTTTTTTTTTGTATTTTTGCACTAACTCTCACTTTTAATTTCAGCTTTTTTTTTATTTGTTCATGCTCACATTTATTTAATCAATTTTCATTTCACCTATTTTTTTATTTATTATGCTCACATTTATTTATTTTTGTGTAGAGCGTAAGTTTTGTTCTTTTTTTTTGTATTTTTTGTAGCCTTTTCATTTCAGTTATTTTTTTTATTTGTTCAATCCTCACATTTATTTATTTTTGTAAAGAATTAAGTTTTGTTGTTTTTTTTTTGTTTTTTTGTATTTTTTGCATTAACTCTCACTTTTATTTTCAGCTATTTTTTTAATTTATTCATGTTCACATTTATTTATTCAATTTTCATTTCAGCTATTTTTTTTTATTCATGCTCATATTTATTTATTTTTGTTCTTTTTTTTGTTTTTTTTATTTTTTGTAGCATTTTCATTTTAGCTATTTTTTTTATTTGTTCGCTCACATTTATTTATTAGCCTTTTCATTTTAGCTATTTTTTTTATTTGTTCGCTCACATTTATTTATTTAATTTTCATTTCAGCTATTTTTTTTATTTATTAATGCTCACATTTATTTATTTTTGTACAGAGCTCTATGTAAGTTTTGTTCTTTTTTTTTTTTGTTTTTTTGTATTTTTTGTAGGCTTTTCATTTCAACTATTTTTTTTAATTGATCATGCTTACATTTATTTATTTTTTTGCAGAACTTTATGTAAGTTTTGTTGTTTTTTTTGTTTTTTTGCACTAACTCTCACTTCTATTTTTTTTATTTGTTCATAATCACATTTATTTATTCAATTTTCATTTCAGTTATTTTTTTTATTTATTCATGCTCAAATTTATTTATTTTTGTGCAGATCTGTAAGTTTTGTTGTTTTTTTTTTTGTTTTTTTGTATTTTTTGTAGCCTTTTCATTTCAGCTATTTTTTTTATTTGTTTATGCTCACATTTATTTATTTTTTTTAGAGCTCTATTTATGTTTTGTTGTTTTTTTTTGTTGTTTTTTGTATTTTTTCCAGTTAAGTATTCTTTTACTAATTTGATTTTAATAACTTTTGCAAGTAAGTTATTTTTTTTCCAGACCTTTTGAATTTATTACTAATTTTTTGTTTATTTTGTAATTTTATTTATAACTATTTATTTTGTAGGTTTCATTATAAGTAAAATAATGTGCGACCTAAGTAATGAAAAAAGATCAAAACATTTGATTGCACAAATTTTAAATGGATTCCAAGTTTTTGTTTATGTTTCCTGATAAAATTAGAGTAGTTTGTGTTAATTTTATTTCTATGTAATTTACTCAATTTACTGTAATTTTAAAGTAGTTTGTTTTCATTTTATTTATGATGTATTTTATCTATTTAATGTAATTACAATAATTCTATTTAATTTTATTCTAATTTTGTTTATTTTGTAACTTACGCAACAACATTTTTATTTGTATTACTTACAAATATCACTAAAACATAATTAATTTATATATTTTAGTTTAATCTTTTTTTTTATATAAATAATAATAATAATTGTGATTTAATTAATTTATGTATTTTAATAAATTTATAAAATAAAATTTATTTTTAATTAAAGAAATCAAATAAAATTTTTAGGGGGAATCATGGACCGGGGCATCTCTAAGAGTAGAATTATAATCAGCACCTATATTTTTTCCTAATTTTGATATGGGGCATTGTTCCATTATTAACCTTTTCAAGTATATTAGTAATTAATACAACTAAATATCTAATATCATCCGCTGAGATTTTAAACAACTACGCTAGACACCTAGTATTATAACATATTTAAACATGAAATACATATCTAAACATGAAATATTAACAAGTCCATATTTGCATATTTGTTAGAATTAGGTATGTTAAATATCTAAACATGAAATACATATCTAAACATGAAATATTAACAGGTCCATATAAACATGAAATATTAACAGGTCCATATTTGCATATTTGTTAGAATTAAGTGTGTTAAATTTCTAGATTTTTTATTTCACATTTTGCATTTTAATCAATTTGGGAAAATTTTAGTTGAATTTGGATTTAGATTATTTAAAAAGGTTGCTCATATCTATTTATATGACATATCTATATCTATAATAGATATGTATACATCTATGATAGATATCTATACATATGACATATTTATGACATATGTATAATAGATATTAGTGTATGTGGTAAATCTATAATAGATATCTATTCATATATATATATATATATATATATAAATAATGTTGCGCAAATATATTTTACGCGCAAATATATTTATATAAAATATTTTTATGCAAATATATTTATATATATAATTTACTGATTCTTGCGCAAATATATTTATATTCTTACGCAAATATATTTATATATGTATATAGTAAATAAATTAATATGTTAAGGTGTAGGGATATTTACGACTTTATACATTTTAAAAAATGCCCCTACTTAGTATTTAAAAAATACAAATTCCCTAATAAATAAAAAAGTTAAAAATATACGACCCCTAAAAATGAGGTGAAAAAAATATAGGTGTTCGAAATAATATTAAAAAGCAATCTGCCCCATAGCCTAATATTACCAAATTTTTATTATCTAGTTATAAATTATATATATTTATATTATTAATTATGAGAATGGTAAATCTATTTCTAGGTTTTAAGGTTTAATAAATTTAATGGTCAAATAAATTATATATCAATAATATTATTAATTATGAGTATGTTAATCTATTCCTTATTTTAATGCAACTAAATAAATTCAAAAGTAAACTAAAATTATATATTAATAATATTATTAATTATGGTAAATATATTCCTTATTTTAAGCAACTAAATAATAATAATTCAATTTTTTATTAATTTATCATTAAAAATAATATTATCCTCTATTTATATTAGAGCATTAAAATATCTCGGCTTTATTCCTTATTTATCTCTTACTTTAAACTAAATTAATATATTTTGATTTATTTAAATAAGTAATATTCAGAATATCACGTTTATTCCTTATTTATCTACTTTAATTACGTTTATTCTATTATACTACTATTTATTTATTTATAGTACTAAATAAATTTGTGATTCTTCATTCTTTCTCATCCCTCTAATTTTATTTTTTTTCAAACTTTTTACTAATCATTTTCAATCAATATTGTCTGAGGTAAAAAGATTTTCGTTCAGTTTTACTAAAGGTATGTTATTGAATTTAATGTTTATAGACTTAAATACATTTTTTTATTATATATGTGTACTAAAGAAGTGATTTATAATTGTTATTATATTTAATGTAGGTTATTAAAATTTGCACAACTTTTAAAATTAATGAAAAACTGTACGAGCCATGTTGGTATTATATCATTTGCCCCACATGCAATCAATCACATTATCTCAATTATTGCAATTTTGTGTGCTATTTTTGTCAACGTGATTTCATTCATCACACCAAGTTTAAAATTCATCTACAAGTTCATGACAAATCACTTCGGGAATTTTGTATTGATGAATGAAGTTGCATTATTTCTTATATCATTTGCCCCTCATGCAATCAATCACATTATGTCAATTATTGCAATTTTGTGTGCTATTTTTGTCAACGTGATTTTATTCATCACACCAAGTTTAAAACTCATCTACAAGTTAATGACAAATCACTTCGCGAATTTTGTATTGATGAATAAAGTTGCATTATTTCTAAATCAGAAATCAACTGATCGATTGGTTCTTTCAATCCTCTTGGTATTTAATTCTCTCCTACAAATATATCAATTTTTTTTATGTAATTTTATTTTTCTTTCAATTTATAACTGTATTTTTTATTATATTAATAAATTAATTAATAATGCAATGTATCTTTGTGTATACAAGGATAATGCCGACGATCATATTGGAACATCCTCGACTGAAAGTACAAACAAAGTAACTCCTGCGGTTGTATCATCTCTTAATGAAAACGAGTTTATGTTTAAGGTCAGCGTTGACGGAGACAATCTTTTAGGAAGATTATGTCGTTGCATTGTAAATATGCGAAATTTAGATTCTACATTATTATGGCTGCACAAGAAAAAATTAATCCGTAATCCGTCCTACCTTACAATTCTTGATGGGGTCTCCGAATTAATTAAGAAGTTGAACGATGATTCCTCGGATTATACATCCAATGATGATATCCTTTGAAGCAATAAAGAATCATGCCACCTTTTAAACTTATTTTTTTTATCTTTTAGTAATATTATCTATTTTTGTACTTTTTTTATTTTCAGAACTTTGTATCATGATATCTATTTCAACTTAATTTTTACTTTTCCGTACTTTTTGTTAATCTATAATTTTTTTTAATATCAACTTATTATTATCAAATTTCTATTTTATAATTTTAAAATCATTATATTTATTTAATATCATTCAAAAACTATTGAAATCTAATCTATTATAATTGAAAACAGTTTGTTATCCTTATAATATATAATTCAGCTAGCAATTGTACTAGGTGTCATATGTTTTACCTGTTAGATTAAATTTGTGTTCACACTGATAATTAATTAATTAATTATTTTTAATTAATTAGTGTAATTATTTATTTCTTTATATAATATAATTTACATTTATAATTTCCTTAATAATAGTAAATATTAATTTGAAATATTCAAAATATCACATTTATTTCTTATTTATCTCCACGTTTATTCTATTATACTAATATTGCATATCTCAGTTTTGTTTTGCAGAGCTCCATAAGTTTTGTTGTTTTTGTTTGTGTAAGCATTTTTTCACTAATTCGATTTTAATTTAAATATTATTTTTGATAATTAATGTTTTTAGTTTTTGTAGTCTTTGTGACCAGCGTGGTCGTCTTACTGATGAAACAAATGTAGTGTATAAAGAAGTAATCCAGAATTTGTAATATGAATGTAATTTTCTTTATTGTACTATTTCAATTAGATCATTTACTTAATATTTATTTGTCAATTATCAATGTATACATCTAATATTAAGGAGAAAGAGCACTACTCCGAGTAACAAAAAGTTAATTAAATACACGTGCATCGCACGGGTAGGATGACTAGTTTTATAACAATTTTTGTATTTACGTTTGTTTATCGTAGACAGTTTAAGAAAGTAGCTAGGGATGATTCTAATTTCTACATAAGAAAATGTTCATAATTCACATGAGTTTATTTGTATAGTCTTGTTATGTCTATAATTTCTAAAATATTATAAATACTTTTGACAATATGAAGATCAAAAAATTCGATCCACTACTAATCACTCTATATACATGCAAGTGATACATATAATTCAATAATATTACTGATCTTGTTAATTATATATCAATTAATTAACTAGCTAAAACATTAATTAGCTAGCTACAAAACATTTCTTCATCCAAATGTTGACAAATTACAAACTAAAGATCGATAACCAGCATACATATATACTGGTGTCGATAACACGCAAAGTCATTGTATTTGGAAAGCTGCCCGGGGGAGAATCGAGTTGGCTAGCTCTTCGTTGATCGCCTCAGGCAGCGGAGGCATTTTCTTCATCGTGGGCCCCATGTCGTTCAAGCTGAACTTTCATGCAATATAATCCACAGTGTGATAAATGTATAGATCGATCGAGCAATATAGCAATATATATTAATATATAGCTAGTGAATTAAACTTATCGACAATATGTAAAGCACAACAATCAAGAGAAAACGAGGTTGTACGTACTTGGACAATATTTTGAAGATGTTATCTCGAGCTTGACTCAGAAGACAAATGTTTTCGCGCGTCTGATGATTGGCAAAATTCGTAGATATTTGCTTAAAAACCCAAGCATTCTGCTGAAGCAGCCTACGGGTGGCCCCACCGGCGTCTACATGAAATACGTAATCGACTTGGATTAAACTCCCTTCTTAATCAGTTTCGTATAATTAGAAAGAAAAAAATGTACTAGCTAACCGTTGTATGAGATGCTATCATCATTGCAGTTAGAAATCAGTCCTTGAGCTCGAGATAAACTCGACTGGATGGCTAAGAAGGAAGGCTTTGCCTGCAGCGAATCGATAACCTTTTCCTGATAGAAGAATTAAATATGCCAAATTCAAAGTAGCATCGTCGATGTGATTAAAAACTCGAGAAGAGAATTGAATCGAGTAAAAGTACTCTTATTACCTTTCTGTCTTTGATTTTCCTAGCATTGAAGTCGTCTTTCCTCCTCTTGTTATTTTCTTTCTTCTGCAGATCGATCAGTTAAATTATGAGTAATACAAATTAACAATCAATAAGAAATTAGTGGTTAGTTATAATTTTATAATTGTACTCACGGTCATCCATCTACAACGCAAGGCCACGTCTCGCACGGTCTTGCTTTTTAGCTGCACGGCAATCTTTGCGTACCGGATAATGTTCGCCTCGCTGGCATATCTACAACACACTAAGAGTCTTAACTACTCTAACATTGTAAAATTGAAATTTTGATTCTAACAAAAAACCGTGCAATCAATAGACGAATCCAGAAATTAAAAGCTTATTAAAAAGGAAATCTAAGAGGAATACCAACCAAAATCAATCTGGAATAAGTGATATTTTTTCTTAATTTTGCGTATTGAGCAGAGGAGGGAAAACACTTAATAATTGTGTGAACCAAACCAAACCAACTTAATTATTGTGTGAACCAAACCAAACCAAACCAAACCAAACCAAACCAATCTAAGAAAGAAGGTGATACTTATATACACAAATACATACAAATGAAAATTCTTAATTATTAATATTATAGATCAACTTCACAAAAAAAAAAAAAAAAAAAGTAATAAAAAAAAGGAAATAAAATACTTGGACAAAGCCTCCTCCAAAAGAAGTTGTTCCTGAGGAGTCCAGTCCATAGAAATGGTTTGCTGGTGCTGGAAACTTGGCACTCCCCATTCTCCATTTCCGTTTCCATTGCCATTGCCATTGCCATTGCCCTTGTAAGAACCACACATATTATTATTATTATTATTATTATGTTTATTATTATTATTATTATTATTATTATTATTATTATTATTATTATTATTATTGGCTTCTTTGTATGTACCAATTGAGCTAGCCATCAAATTAAAACTGCAGAGACATATATATATGGACAAATCAAATAAGCTTAATTAATAATTATGAAAATATTAAATAATAATATTAATAATAGTGATTTATTTATTTTTTTATTTATTGCGGATTGGAAAAAGAGTTAAAGGCAAAAGATTCTTGTGCAGTGGGGAATCTAACACAAGGAAGGTGAAGAAGAAGAATGGCAAATAGTATAGAAATGGAACCGACTTTTTGGTCTGCCTCCCTATTTATATGTATTTTGGTTTTTAGTTGGACTGTGACATCCATCATTTGCATTTCTAATTTATAGTCACTCAAATGATCTTTTTATTTTTTGAACATTTATAAAGTAGAAACACTACGTATGGTGTAATTGAATTTGTTAATTGACTGTAAATTTATAAACTTTTAAAAATATCAAAAAAGAAACATATCATTTCATTGAATTGGGACTGTCAAAAAAATAAGTTAAATCAATTATGAATCTCACCACTAATTAATTTATTACTTTTTAATATGATGACAAAAAGTAAATTAAAATCATTTATGAATCTCACCACTAATTAATTTATTACGCGAATATATAGTGATACACGTTTTAGCACAATTAATAATTTTATGACAAAAACGTAAAATGAGTAAAAATAAAGTAATTGTGTTTTAAAATTTTTAAAAATGTTAAAATTAAGGTTAAAAATATTTTGTAATAAAAAAGTTAAAAAAAAATAAAAATGGTATGGAAATTAGTGTGAAATATATAAAAATGAAAAATGTGACTATAAGAACATAGTATTGTTTTAGAATTAATTTCAGTTAAATTTAATTCATGTAAACTAGATTTTAGTTCAATCCCGTTAAAATTTTAATTCAATTAATTTCAATTAAAAATGAAAAATTAAAAACATTTATGAAAGATGATTTTATATAAATGATATATAGTTCATAATAAAATATTATTCATAATTTTTAAATTTTATATTTTAATATATAATTAATAACTATATTGAAATTAGAAATATTTATTTTCTTTTAGGTTTATTAAGTTCAATTCATTTTCATTTAATTCTAATTAATTCATATAAAAAATAGAGTAAAGTACAACATGATACAAATATAAATTGGCTTATCAAATATTACATCTTTCCTAAATGAATGATCACAATTCTTTTATAATATTAATGAGTTTAAAATTAAATTTCAGACATTTATAAATTATTTATCAAAATGTTTATTTATCACACGTTACTTATTTCATATTTTATAATACAACTCTATTTTATAATTAAAATATAGTGCAAATGACTAGGGACAAATTGTAAAAAATCAAGTAATTAATTTACAAATGTGTGTTTCACACTAACATTTGATATTAGTAATTTTGAAAATATAAACTGGAAAGTTCAACTCTTGATAGTACTGTATTGTACAAATAACATTTAATTTCTATTATATTAATATATAGTTATACATTAAAAAATGAAAGGGGATTGACAAGAAAATAAAAATCGAAATACTGTACTCCCAGATTTATACAAGGTGGAATGCAGTAAAATTTACGCTGATGTGTTCACATATTTTTGTTATTCCCAAATGAGATTTGGGTGAGAAGAGGAAAAAAAAAGTATATTCCTTTAGGTCAATAAAGAAAGTGGAAGGTGACACATTGACAGAGCATCGAATCGAATACCATTTAAGTACTTTTTAAAAAGAAAAAAAGATTTGAGAGTGTTTCTTTTATACTTTTGTCTTGCATATCATTTATTGGGCAAGAAAAAAGTATTTTAATTACTTTAGTAAGTATTTAACATTTCAAATATTTTGGCATTGTCAAGGGTTGTTAGCTCAGTTGGTTGAGCACTCGAATTGAGGATCAAAGGTCATAGGTTCGAACCCCAAGACATTGTAATTGACCTATACCAAAAAAAAAAAAATTTGGCATTTACAAAACCAGTAATAATTTACACAATTTGGCATTTACAAAACCAGTAATAATTTACACCAATTGTCAATAGTTATTAGCTCAATTGATCATAGCAATCCTTCACGAATGGTTAATAATTAAAAAATAATACGGACAACAGGACATTGCGCGTAAGAGGTTGAAGTTATTGTAACGCAAAAAATACGTAAAATAATTGAATGTTGAGTATATTGGTGGGGTGATTGTAATGCCCGAACAATGTTTAAAAGAATCGAATAGATTACTTATATCATCAAGACACATTTTTTTAAAACCATTATACTAATAAGAATTTTAAAGTTAAGTGTGCTTGTGTTTGCAAAGTTGGTAGATTTTCGACTTTAGCAATTTTTGCATCGATGTTGTTGTGTGTTGAAAAACACTGGTTGAAAATGCTTTATGTGGTTATAAAGTGCAATGTATTACTAGATGTGTTGGAATCAAATAAATTGGAAATTTGTGAAATAATGATCAAATTTCGTTAAAAGCTGCATTCAAGTAAGGTTTGCTTCTTAGGGAGTGTGTCAAAAGTGTAGATCGCGCTGGAGAGGTGGTGAAGTTGGAGTAAGAAAAAAAGTTGAGAGTTAAGTCGGTGAAAGACAAATAGACAATTTTGATTGATGTTTGATACCATGCAAGAGCACGGGTTGGAGTGTTATGACAAATAACTTGTGATGTTTAAATCCTTTCTTGTGAAGTGTAGTATCATAAGATATGAAAAAAAACACAAATGAACACAAATTATTGTTCTTGATCTACTTACGAAAATAACATGACAATAACACTTGCATAATTGTTTTAATAAAGACAAGGTAAGTACCCGACCTTAACGATGGATTAATGGAAACATATAATAGTACTACAATACCACTTTGTAGAGTTCCATATACATAGGTATAATGTGAAGTGCCGAGGTGGTGGGGATGGACTCATAATTATTTATACCATGTGTGATACGAATATCGATGTTGGCACAATTCCCAATACATTTAAACTATAGTATATAAAAATGATCCAATCTATGTGTATTGGTCGGCTTTAGATCTAACTTATAATACTCCTACTTGTATGTATATTAAAACCAACAAGGTACTTAGATGTGTTGGTGAAATCATTGTTTGCTTTCCCAATTCTTCAAGAGGATTTCTCAATGTGTATTAGTAAAGTTGTACGTATAAACTCTATACAGTCATATCCTTGGATCGGGAAAAAATATTACTATAGAGAGTTATTATATAGAGTTTTACAAAATAAAAATAATTTTTTTGTATAAAAAAATAATATAAATATAAAAATAAAATACATTGTATTTATTTATCTTTAAGTTCACATAACCAATTTAATAGTATTGACTGTGGATATTTGACCATAAATATGTAAAAATTGTGTTTAACATATATATTGAATAAAATATTAATGAATCTAAGTATTATAAATTTTGATCAATAATATATGTTATTGATTTTAATAAACATAGTAAGTCATTTTAAACATATTATTGATTTTGATAAATAAAAATATTATTAATAAATATTTTTATTATATATTAATCATTTATTCCTATATAGAGGTATAAATCCTTAAGGCGAGACTTGAAAAAAGTATGACTTATGACAATGTGGAGTTTATTCGGTATAAATCCTTAAGGCGAGACTTGAAAAAAGTATGACTTATGACAATGTGGAGTTTATTCCTATTTATAACTGCTCCCAAGTCGGAACCTGGATTTTTTATTACTATAAAGAGTTTTTATTACTATAAAGAGTTTATTCCTATATAGAGTATTACTATATAGAGTTTCTACTGTACAATCAATAAAGAGTAAACTCTAAAGTCCGTTTTAAACTTAATTTTAATTTAATTGGTTTTAGTTAGATCAATTAAATTCCATTCTTTTCAAAATTAAAAAAATGTAAAATAAAAATAATTATAAAAAAATAATTTCATATAATTCATGATAAAATATTATTAATAATTTTTCCTAATAATATATTTATGTATATAAATTATTATAATTATTAGTATACAAAAATTAATATGGTTCAATTCAAGTTTGTGAATTCAACTCATACGATTCAGTTCAAAACAATTGTGCTCTGAAAATAAATAAATAAATAATGAAAGAATTTTACTATGCATGAAAGTGAAAACAAATCAAATACAATAAATTTAGCTTCTATAAATTCATATTGTTAATTTAGTTTTATATTCGCCCAAGCGTATAGACTGAATTGAATTCAGTATTCAAGGTGTATATAATCTTTGTAAATTAGAAAATTTTAGCATCGAATACCAGTAACCATACTATCTATTATACCCAGACACTGGTAGTTTTGAGATCAAACAAATAACCACACAGAAATCTATTTTCTTTTTTACGTTTTATGTCGCATTATTATATTCTACAGTATTATGTTATAATTATATTTATAATTATAATTGGTAAACTATATTTGTCCTAACTTGCACATCCGATTTTGTGCAGACTAAGCAACCAAATATTCCACATCCTTCATAGTCCTGCAGTGAAACCCAGAAACTAAAACCATCGCATAAACAAGAATAACTCAACAAAATAAAAATTAAAGATCAATGTACCTTCAAAAAGAGGTTCATCCACGATTGACAAATGGTATTCACTCTCAAATATAGACGGGGGTCTCAGTGTAGCAAAGATCGGAACTAGCTGCCATTCTGAGTTGCTGGAGTCCTACTCTTGATTAGCTGTTTCAAGCGGTAGGATACAAGGAGTATAAAATAGGTTTGAGAGCGGGATGAAAAAGGGTTGATGATAACACGGGTAAAGTGTACTAAGATTCATTACAAATCATTGTATGCACTTCGATCCCATGGTAAAAAAGAGACGACCAGAGAAAAAGAGGTTTGGAGTGACGCATCGTGCAGTAGAGCATGAATCACAAATTAAAGCGAGATGAAGAAAAACGTGGTTCAACCAATATATACTTTAAGCGACATACTATAGCTCTTCAGAGAATCATATTTTGTGGGTCAATGAGAGCTATGATGTAAGAGAGGAAAACAGAACAGTTGATTTACCTTATAAAAGTATTTCTTCCGCAATTTGATGGCAGTATGTACACATCTCTTCACTCTGATCTTTAACGTATTATCATTAAAAATCTGCAATTTTTCCATTATAATTAAAATGTCAAGAGAGAATTACAGGAGAAATGAGAGAATATACTGAAAAAGGGAGAAGTCTCTATGCCACATTTTCCAAAATGCACAATTTTGTTCAATAATATGCTTTGAAAGATAAAAATCAAGAAACAGTGTAATTATCCACATGCCTTTATCAGGTCGGCAATTGAACGAGTCTCTCTAATAATTCTATGTCGGTTCATAATGAGGATAGCTGCTACACAAAAGACAGGCAATTCATCATCACCATTGTTTGTTGATGTTACAAGGGTACGTAACTGAAAACGGTCATTCCTTGACCAGAAGGTTTTTGTCAAGCCACAAAATGGTCTAGTTGAGATGGACCCCATTCCAGTGTCGTCAGACATCGAGCGCTTTAATGTTGCGTGTTTTGGTAGGAACCTGCCCTTGGGACCCACTCTATCACTGGTTTCTTCTCCTGACTCAGTCCGTGTTCCTTTAGTTAACTGTATAGACAATACGTCTGGGCAGTTTTTGTCCAGAAGACAGGTCAAGGAAACGTTAAAATCAGCAGCCCATATCATCTGCATAGAAAAATCACAAAAAATTCAAGCAAAATACTTACATTACTGTGAAGATTGATTAGTAATATACCTAAAAGATTATCAACTAAGAAGCACGCCCAAATCTACAATTTAGTAATTTACCCTACATACCCTCAAAGTTAAGTATGTCACCTATAGCTAAACTGGAGACTTTATTGACATTAGACAAACTGAAACTACTTAACATCAAGTCATCAACAAGAAAACACCAAGTTCTCCACAAGGATATCATAAACTACTACTGGATCCAGAAAATAATGCTGATCTATTCCCAAATAGATTACGCAACTGAAGATGGCATGCGAAGAAATTCGGGAAGAAATAAAGTAAAACTGAAGTAACACTTTTTTAACAATGTAAGACCAAATGACATGTCTAATTGTTAAGTGACAATTTTGCAGTCCTATTCCGAACAAAAATTCTATTAATTCATTTTAGGTTCAGCCTATTTTTTGGATTTACATTACCTATTCCGAACAAAAATTCTAACAAAACATTTTAGGTTCAGCCTATTTTTAGGATTTACATTACAAGAACAAATTTGTTGTCTAGTAAAATAATCTAGCATGTCACATTTTATAACAGGATAAACAGCAACTCTTAAATCCCTAAAATATTGTTGGCTTAAATCTCTAACACTGTTGTCGGTACCTGTCTTAGAGCAGTGACTTTGTGTGAACTGCAATATACTGAGCTAAGACCCAACTCACAGGTATTTGGATCATAGTGCAACAAGAATAACCAAGATAACAAATTTTAAGAACAAACCTCCCACATACAAAGAGCTTCATTAAACGACAGTTCTCGACGGAAGAGTACCAGCAGCATACGAAAAGCAAAGTGAAGGTTTTGAGCACCTATATGGGTTAGGTGAGAAAACATCTCTCTGTCTGTAAGTTCTAATATATGCCAGAGTGCTTGCAACTGTTTCATGACACCAGTTGGCCCATCCATCTTAAAGTTTTCACGCTGAAGAATTACACATCTTGTTTTAACAAACTAAAGAAGAACATAATGTCCAAAGATAAATAAATGGAATTTTTGAAACCATACCATTCTCCTTAAAAGCATCTCAAAGCACCAAAAAGCATCGGCATCATCCTCAAAAAGAACAACAAAGGGGGACAATAAATCACTCATACCTGAAGGTCAGAAATAATCTGAAGTCAATGCCAATGGGGATCACCAAATTTGT